>ML780540.1:708569-730860 GCA_009831015.1 Picea engelmannii | reverse complement strand
ATATAAATTATGAATGGAATTTGCAAAGTGTGTTTTCAGTGGATATATGTCTAGAAAATGAAGCATTTTTGCATGAAAGCATAAAATATGTAAACGAGTTGGTTTTATTTCTGAAAGTGCTAGATCTATCTTTGTTTAAGATTGGTTTCCTATTGGGAAAATAGTGCATGGATGATGGTATTAGTTCTTTTAAATAGAGACTATTTTTTGCATTATATTTGTTATGTGTTGTGTGCAAGGATCCTGGTCTATGCAGGATGGAACTTTATATGACATAAAAAAATTTTAACAGTTTCAGCTACAATAAGATCTAGTTGATTGTATCTCATTCTTGCTAGAGCTTAATTCTTGTATGCTAGTGCATTAATAAATATGGAAATGTATTAAAATAAATATTGATTTTTGTGAAACTTATTCACCTATCATACAAAGTAATGTCTTAGTCATTTTGGATGTCCTTACTTTGGTGTAATTCATCTTTGCAACCATACAATGAACTTACCCATGAATATTCCTAATGACATTTAACTTGCTACTGAGCTCTTTCACTAGTGTATGCTATACTAGTGTACATAATAAGATTTTTCTATCTCTGGTAGGAGTTATGGCTTTCATGTTAAAGAACATGAATGAGGTCTAGGTAATTAGATGTATATACATACCAGAGTCACAACTTTTCCATGAAAATTGATGACTCTTTCAAGTAGGGCCAGGAAATCTCTCAGTTAAGAGATCAACTACAAGCTATTGAAGAGATCATTTTAGAGAAGGAATTGGTAAACATAGTACTCAATGGTCTTCCCAAGACGTGGGATGCATTTGTCCCAAGCATGAACACAAGGAATGAGTATCCTACATTTGAAGAAATTTGGAGTTGCTGTGCTCAAGAAGAATCTAGGATCAATGCAAAAGAGAAACCCCAAAAGAAGTATGATGATCAAGCCTTCACAGCCAGATTCAAGAATTTCAGGAACAAAAAGAAACTTGGTTCGAGGAGGAAGTCAAATCAAGAGAAATATATTTCAAAAAAATAATGCTTCAACTATCGAAAATATGGTCACTACAAGAATCATTGTCCCGATCTAAAGAAAGGGAAGGAGAAACACGAAGCATCAGTTGCCGAAGAAAAGGAACCTAGAAAGAAGACTAAGCAGGGTGAAAGAGACTTCTTCTTGTAAAATATAACAATACTCTTCTTAGTTCTTGTACATATCTTTTTTGCATAGTCTCTGTACATATCTTGTATATCTATCTCTTAGAAGATAATATGTTCCAAGAAGAACTATACTTATGGAAAAACACAAGATAAGGATTGCCATCATTATACAAGTCAGAAAATACACATGAAAGGATGAAATACATCAAACAAATCATGTGGAAGCTATTACAAGATAAGATGAAATCAGAATCAATCATGAAGAGACTTAGAAGAAGCAAAGAAAAAAAGAAGTTAGCAATCAAGAGAAAATTGGAGAAAGATGTATGCTGTTTTGCAGAAGACAATAAGATGGAAGTGTGGAATCTGTTAGACGGAGGGAGCCGATTATATATTGCAGAAGGCAATAAAGATGCAGACAAAAGTGTGGACTCTGTTAGACGGAAGGAGCCAAGTATATATTTCCAAAAGAAAAACATGCACGCATACATGAAGCAAGGATTAGGAGGCAACTAATCCTATGATCCATTAAAGATGATGGAGTATATATCCATGGTAGCAAACATGAAAAGCAATACTTGTTCAGTTCGACCATAGAAGAAGACTTCTTCAAAGAGAAGCCTTAAAGTATCCCTGGTTTTCAATCCACATCCGTGATCCTATGATGAAAGGAAGAAGTGGAATCTTTAGGGCATGGAATCTACAAGAAACTCCATGGACCCAAGAGATAAAGAAAAATGTGAGGAAGAGCATGAAGATTCCAAGAAAGAAAGAGAAACCAAAACAACCTGTCATTGTATCAAGAATCACAAGATTACCAGCCTGATATGAAATCACTAAAAGCAATCAAGCAGAGGAACTGAAAGTTGTGATGAAGAACAATGTATATATGCAAGCATTGCAAAATCCAGAACTAGAGGTTCTCCCAGTTGGAGGGAGAAGACTATTACTTGTTCTAGTAAACCAGACATACCTCTACATAAGTCATGGGTTGGAGTTCTACATCAGATGAATGAAAAGACTATTCTCCAGAGAAATTAAACAAAGCATACAGAGAGCAACCTCAAGACCTTGAGGCATACCAAAAGGAGACCCTTGTATGCAGATGGAAGAAGATAACTTGGTGGAGAACCTTCAGTGCACAACATAAGTGTGGTGGAGATTTTCTATAACAAAGATATTGTATCAAGATGATTACTCAGAAGATCATATCTCATGATGACAGAAGAAGTGCCACATGGATATGTTCCAGTTTTCCAACAATGATATACTTTATTGATCAGAGCTACATGAAGACTTCAAAGAAAACCAGTGTTCCAGACTGAAGTACATTTGAAATCAAGCATTACATTATTCGTGATGAAGTCTAGAAAGGATAAAGTAGTTCTCCAATACATATCTCCATAGATGAGCAGATAAGCAGACATTCTGGTAAAGATTCTATCCAAGATGAAAGAGTTTGCGTACTCAAGTTGGAGCTCGTGGAGACGACTTCCTTATTGAAAAAGGAAGAGATGACTCCCAGGTTGGGAGGGAGCATTGATGTATTATTGATTGATGGACAGTCATTTTTCAGTTCAAAAAATGGTCCAGGATGAGCAAATTCTTTCCAGTTCGGAAAGTGGATTGAGATTTCTGATGGAAAAACATTTTTCAGTTCGGAAAATGGTCCAGATTGCTGATGTACCATAGACAACGAATTCCCATTGTGGTTAACATGGGAAGTGGTCTAGGGCAGTCTCTCTTCTTGAGGGTTACTCAATAAGATTGGCCCGCCTCGCCGGACAATGATTTCCCATTGTGGTTAACTTGGGGAATGGTCTGTTTTGAAGGTTGGTGCAGGATAGTCATTTCCTTTGGAAATGGTCTAGACAGTCATTCCGTAGGGCAGATTCATTCTCTCCAGGTTGCACTTTGTTTAGTGCTGGAGGAATGGCCCAGGGTGGGGAATGGTCCAGGTTCAACGATCAGGGATAAACATTCCTTAGGGTAGACTCATTCTCTCCAGGTTACACATTGTTTAGTGTCGGAGGAATGGTCCAGGCTCAGAAAATCAGGACATTTATTCTTCCTTGCTTGAGAAGAATAGTCTAGATAGCTCATCATTGATGTTTGAATTTCTGAGGGAAAATGCTCTTTCATATCTCATAGATGTGAGTAGAAGAATGGCCCAGATGATTCAATTTATATCATAACATTGTTTCTATGCACATTGATATCAGATGATTGTTATGAAGACTGTATGTATCTAGACAGTAGATGTATACTACTGTGGTTGGGTATTGATATTGGATTTTGTCTATCCTACTCAAGTAATGCATACATGTTTTCTATTTTGATTAATATCCAAGAGTTTTTATTCTATAGCTTATGTACCTTAGCTTATGTATCTCAACAATCATTGTGAAGTTAATGAAGCAAAGGTTAGTGTTCATATTTGTATGATGATATAAACTGTAATAAGAGTTGGCAACATTGATTCTCAATAGCCCTTTGGAAAGGATTTTGCAACTAAAATCCTGAAGTGAGTATTGTATTTCCATGATATAACTACATATATTCTAAGTCCGATTTTCATGATATAGCTGCTTCAGGGGAAAGAATAGAAACCTTCTAGTGAGTTAACTTCTTTCAACAGCACTAAGTGATTAGAGTCTTGAGTGCGGAGATTTCTGGCAAATGGAAAATCTGATTTATTACCCTTCCATGGTTGAGTCAGAACTTAATGTGTTAGCATGTATTATACTATAGTGACTGTGAGGAGGCTATAACTGTATCTATTGTGGAAGAACTTTAATTATTGTGGAATCATTTCAAAAGTTGCTGCTATAGATAATAGGATCCTTTGCATGTTTCCTCTTCTCAAAGTAGACTTCCAGATTTAGATTGGAATTGAAACAACTCTTTCTATTTGAATTGATTTATTTATCCTTTTAGCTATCTAAATTACCATTGGTGTTTGGTTATGATGAAATTATTGTTTATAACTTAGTGTGCCAAATGGGATATAGAAGCAGGCTTTGGAATGGTATTTTGTATTCTGAATAAGTTCTTGTGTTTATTGTCTTGAAACAAGTTTTGGGATATTTACTAGTTAGAACTGGAAGTGTTATTTGTCCACAACAACATTTTTTGTGAGATTTGTAGTCATACACATGGAAGGCTGCAAGTATTAACTAACTTTTGATTAATTCAAAACTGCAAAGCATAGTTTCAAAATCAAAAGTTAGTTTCTATGTATATACTATATTGTGTGCGAGATATGCAGTCACACATGTGGAAGGATTTAAGTATTGACTAACTTTTGATTAATTCATGACTGCAAAGCATACTTCAAAATCTAGAGTCAGTTATTCTAATGTCATTTTTTTGGCACTTGGTTCCTTTAGGGTGAATTGATGAGGCACCAAAAGTCTGATACTAATAGAAATACCAAGGAGAATACGCTGGCAGTAGCTTGTGACTCTGTGTTGGTATCAGGTGATCTTGCTCTTGAATCAACTGTGGATGCTCTATCTACAGGGACAAACACCTATGGGCATGGGTGTAATGTCCCTTTCCAAGTAGGATTTCTAGAGAGGAGGGCTAAGTAGTCTAAACAGCCCCGTTAGACTATAGCCAAGGCCAGACAGGGGTAAACAGGGTTACTAGAGGTCACTTCAGCTGAGGGTGTTATTATTCAAAAGTGACATTGAGCTAAAAGTGACTAAAAGTACTTTTAAGACAAAGTGAACTAAAAATATAACAGATGAGCTAAAATAGAGTCAACAACGAATTAGGGTTTCGGGCAGCTATAAGAGAAGGTAAAACGACCTAATTCATCACTATGAAGAATTTGACTTGTCATTGAGGAGAGAGGCACATCTCAGGAGAGAGAGCTTTGTGGATTCTAGGAGGAATACACCCAGTGGTTGATTTCGGCATTGAGAGACACACCCTAGTAACTAGGGATATCACACAATAGATCTTCCATCGATCTTATCAACAGTTACACAGGTTGCAACAACAAGAGCACACTTATTCAAGGTGAGGATGCAACTTCCGAGGAGGTTTAGTGAGTCGAATTGTCCCAGACAGGGAGAATCTGGGCATTCCCTTCCGATCCAGTTGAGAGGAGGGTGAGTGCACCTATTGCCTAGTTTCCTGTCAGATTCCCACAGAGAAATCATCTTGGGCGCATTACTCAGTTATTGAGGGTGTGACAATTAGGGAGGAAACATTTGGGATTCTTGAGAGATCATCAGATCAGATCTAGGGAAATCCTTTCGAACCATTTTAGAGGAACCTAGGGCACTTAGTTTGAGACCCTTATCAGCCAATTCTGATGGATGAATCACTAGGGCGCAGTTTCCAACAACAATTGGGGTGCATTTCCCTTGGGGGGGTCCATCCGGGATCTGTACAGATTGTCAGAGGGTCGATCTTTTGTTGGTCAGCTACCGAGAGTGTGCATGAGGTCAGGGTGCATTGTTTGAGACAGTTTCCAGGAAGATCCGAGGAGTTTAGCCACCAGGGAAAACATTCCAAACTTGCAGTATTTGTCGTATGAGTTGCAGTTGTGCACATCGGATCCTATAACTCATCCATTGATCCAACAACTTTCTTCTATTCTGATTATCATTGTTTTAGTTTGCTTATTGTATTCTGGCTAAGATCCTTTTGTCTCCGATCTAGGCAAGAGATTTATTTTTATTCAGTCGCATATGACATTGTAAACCACAAAAATATCATAACATATGGTTTGCAGACTTTTGTCTCATTTACTATTTGTATGCTCATTTATATGTTGTAAAAAATTAATTGTCTACACACACATGCAAAAAACACCAAGAATGTAGAAACACGCAGCTCAAACACATCCAAAAAACCCCAAAGTATCAGGTCAGACACCAAACATATCTGATTAGCAACATTTCCTAGACTAGCCGGATCTGAGATATTACAGTGGTATTAGAGATTTAGTCTTGCCAGCCTGTGACTAAAGACGATGAGTTCAGTAGGTGACCCGGAGGGCCATGAGCATGTAGGTGACGAATATGCCACTTACAATAGACGCAGGGAGAGGATACCTAGACATGATTTTTCCCCTTTTCTTCCCAGTTCAGAGGAAGAGGAAGAGGCACACAGGGAAGCAGGGAGAAGGGAAGAGCATGAGGGAGAGCGTGAGGCAGAGAGGATGTTGGGAGATAGATATGAGAGACGGGAGGGTAGTAGCAAGGCCCCCATGGAACTAGAGGAAGCCTTCATGAAGGTAATCAACAATCTGGTAGTCAGTCAACAGGCCATGACTTAGTCTTTGGCAGAGATGGCTGATAGATTGGCTATAGTGGTAACCCAAGGCACACAAGCCCCACATGCAGCGCAGGGGAACTCAGGGGAAGGTAGTATACCCCAGTCACCTACTCGCACGTACACCTCTTCGAGTAGGATTCCCATGCCGTTGTTCCCTAGTTTCCAGAGGGCACCCCCAGCAGTAGCACAACAGGCGATAACACAGAGGCCACCCACTCAGGTTTTTACAAACATAAAAATAATAATAATTGTAATAATAATTAATATCATTTAATTAAATCAAGAGGCACATACCTCCTCACCTTGTGACCATTCAATGTTATATAGCAACTGTCACAAGGGTAGTGTAATCATCTTCATCTTATCATATTCAATCAAATATTAATACTCAGAAATATTCATTTCTTAGTGAATAAGAGTTTTCATGTTACATAAGGAAGATGAGATTGCAGAGTACAGGAGGGAGTATGCAACATTAGGTCGTGATTTCCATCAGGACATGACCCTGGTCAAGTACTATGGACTTAGACTCAGGAACTGTCCCAGAGAGCCTTAGAAAAGAGGACACCAACAACAACAGGGGCATAACCTGGATTTCATCTAGAAAGTTGGTAAACTCACCATACCTTCTTTTGACAGATCATCCAAATGCATTGCCAAAGCTTGGGTACAAAAGCTAGACACATATTACAAGCTCAACCAGATGAGCAAGACAAAGGCCATCGGTTTTGCTACCCTACACTTGGAGGGAGAGGCACATGAGTGGTGGCATCATGGACTGGTGACATTGGGTCATAGTCACATCACTTCCTACAGGGATTTCACAGAGATACTCATGGACATGTTTTACAGGACGGATCCAGAGATCCATTTTAGGGATCTAGCTCAAGTGAGACAAACTGACACAACAAAGGCATTCATCACAGAGTTTTAGCGGGTAGCAATGACAATGACAGATATCTCATAGCTGAGGTTGATTATGTTGTTCATAGAGGGGCTCACAAAACCCTTGAGAGGATGGGTGAAGGCATACATGCCTCACACCTTGTAGGATGCCATTTTATGCACACGAGATCTAGCAAACTCAACATCGAAGACTAAATTTTTTCCCAAACCCGTTGTTGCACAGGAGGACCAAGATAGGAACCAATATAGAGAAAGTGTAAGGTTAAGGAGAAGTTGGATGATGCTATGAGGCATGATCTTATGAGGAGGAAGCTATGCTTTACCTGCAAAGATCCATGGGTCCCCGACCATAGGTGCATGGGAAACGGACAAATCGATTACATTGAGGTTGTCACAGACAATGATGAGGAGAAAAAGGGCGGTCAGGCACATGACAATGAGTCCACTAGCTCATAGGAGGAGCCATTGCATGAGGAGTAGCCTCCAAGGAGACCACCGACACTGAGAGGGGCACAACAATGATAAATCCCCAACCTCACAAAGAGATTAATAGATGAGCACCAACAAAGGGAGTGATAGCGACCCTTTATAGAATCCATAGGTATGACACCATCAGGATTAGAGGGATTGTTCAGGGACAACGGGCCATTGCCTTGGTATATGGTGGGGAAACCGACAACTTCATTGACGTTGCGTGGGTATCTAGGCAAGCACTATAGACGAAGGATTTTGAGGAATTTGAGGTTGCAGTAGTAGATGGCCACACGGTGGGGTATTTGGACAGAGTTCCAGACTTGGAGGTGAAGTTAGGTAACTACACCATGAGAGACACATTCTATGTAGTTGACCTAGTCGACACAGATGTGGTGTTGGGAGTGCAATGGTTGATCACCTTGGGTAATATTTCTACCAACTACCAAACCCTTGAGATGGGATTCAGAGATAGTGAGGGGAAGAAGATTGTACTGAGGGGTATGTCGATAGGGCCACCTAGGACAGTGTCGGTGAAGAGGATGGAGAGGATATTCCAGCATGAGGAAGAAATAGATGCATCATCTAGGAGACCA
This sequence comes from Picea engelmannii, assembly GCA_009831015.1. Taxonomy (NCBI): domain Eukaryota; kingdom Viridiplantae; phylum Streptophyta; class Pinopsida; order Pinales; family Pinaceae; genus Picea; species Picea engelmannii. The sequence goes on along the minus strand of ML780540.1, from coordinate 722,439 downwards.
ACAACTTGTTCCTTGATGGAGACTTCAGCAGATTGGAAATCCCACTTGTTAGTGGAATATTCCAAGAACAAGTTCACTTGTGAGGTATTGGAGGGGAAGGTACAAGATGACATGTATAGAGTCATGGACGACATCATATTCTACAAAGACCGAGTCTACCTAGTGCCAGGATCAAGTCTCAGGAAGAATATTTTGGCAGTAGTACATGACTCCCCACTAGCAAACCATCATGGTTTTTTCAAAACCTACAAGCAGGTTAGAGAGAGATTCTTTTGGAAGGGTCTCAAATAGGATGTGATGAGACATATTAGTGAGTGTGTAACTTGTCAGTAGAACAAATCAATGCAGACTCTTCCAGCAGGGTTAGTTCAATCACTTCCCACTTCAAAGAAGACATGGGAAAGATCATCCTTAGACTTCATTACAGGCCTTCCGAATGCTCAAGGTAAGGACGACATATTTGTAGGAGTTGACAGATTGACCAACTTGGAGCATTTTCTTGTGATTACTACAGACTACAGCGTAGTGCATAGGGTAGATTTTTTCTTCAGAGAGGCCTTCATACTTCACAGGATGCCACAGAGTAGACTCAACGACAGGGACAGTCGATTCATTAACACTTCAGAGGAGCTTCCAGCCTTGTATGAGGAGGAGCAGTTGGAGTTGGTTCCTGAGAAGGTACTAGAGTTCCAAGAGAGGAGGTTGAGGAGAAGGGACAATCGAGAAGGCTTGGACGAAGGGAGAGGTATTCCAGTAGAGGGTGCTACTTAGGAGAGCGAGTAGATTTTGTAGCACTCTGAATTGGTATTGCTTGAGGACAAGCAATCTCGGGAAGGGAGGACTGTAATGTCCCTTTCCAAGTAGGATCTCTAGAGAGGAGGGCTAAGTATTCAAAAAACCCCGTTAGACTATAGCCAGGGCCAGACAGGGGTAAACATGGTTACTAGAGGTCACTTTAGCCGAGGGTGTTATAATTCAAAAGTGACATTGAGCTAAAAGTGACTAAAATCACTTTTAAGCCAAAGTGAGCTAAAATATATTTAACAACAAATTAGGGTTTCAAGAAGCTATAAGAGAAGGTAAAGCGACCTAATTCATTATTATGAAGAATTTGACTTGTCATTGAGGAGAGAGGCGCATCTCCGGAGAGAGAGATCTCTATGGATTACAAGAGGAATATACCTAGTGATTGATTTCGATGTTGAGAGACACACCCTAGTCATCGGGGAGATCACACAACAAATCTTCAATCGATCTTAGCAGCAATTACACAAATTGCAGCAATAAGGGCACACTTATTCAAGGTGAGGGCGCAACTTCTGAGGAGGTTTAATGTGTCGACTTGTCCCAATCGGGGAGAATCTAGGGATTCCCTTCCAACCCAGTTGAGAGGAGGGCGAGGCACGCCTGTTGCCTGGTTTCCCATCAAATTCCAATGAAGAAATTATCTTGGGCACGTTACTCAGCCATTGAGGTTGCAACTGTTGAGGAGGACACATTTGGGATTCCTGAGAGATCATCATATCAGATCTAGGGAAATCCTTTCGAACCATTTCAGAGGAGCCTAGGGCGCTTAGTTTGAGACCTTTATTAGGTTATTCTGATGGAGGAATCACTAGGGCGCAATTTCCAATAATAGTTGGGGCACATTTCCCTAGGGGGTCCATCGGGGATCCATATAGATCGTCAGAGGGTCGATATTTAGTTGGTCAACTACCGAGAGTGTGCATGAGGTTAGGGTGCACTGTTTGAGAAAGTTTCCAAGAAAATCCGAGGAGTTTAGCCACCAGGGCGAACTTTCTAGACTTGCAGTAGTTGTCATATGAGTTATCGTAGCGCACATCAAATCCTATAGCTCATCCATTGATCCAAAAACTTTCTTCTATTCCGAGTATCATTGTTTTAGTTTGCTTATTATATTCTAGCTAATATCCTTTTGTCTATGTTCTAGCCGAGAGATATATTTTTATTCAACTGCATTCGACAATGTAAACCGCAAAAATATCATAATATATGGTTTGCAGTCTTTTGTCTCATTTACTATTTGTATGCTCATTTATATGCCGTAAACAATTAATTATCTACACACACATGCGAAAAAAAACATACATGTAGAAAACTGCAACTCAAACACATCCATAAACCCCCAGAGTATCGGGTCAGTCACCAGACATATCAGATTAGAAGAATTTCCTAGACTAGAAGGATATGGGATATTACAATGGGAAAGGAAATTCTCTAGGAATCAAAAAGTATTCAACAACCTAAAAGACCAAATCAACAAAGTGTTTGACGAAATGCCACAACCAGAAAAAACACCTAAAATTCAATAAAAAATAAATGTTCCTGGCATCTTGGCTTGGGAACATTACAACTAATCACCCATGCTTTGGCTCAGGAAGTCTGACAACTTCAACTTCTTAATGCCCTTCAAAAGTTACTATACAATTAATCAACTATCCCTTTGATAATCTGCACAGACTATTAATTTGTGGAGAATTCCATATAAAACATATGATATATATAGAGACTCCACATTTATTGTTTTTTGTTTCTTTCTGTGTTTTGATGGATTCTACTTTTGTCATGTTAAAGTGCATAATTTTATGTTGATCTCAGCCTCATTGGTGCTTCTCTCTTTGGAGAAATTAAATGTTTCTATTGATATAGTGTGAATGTGACTTCAGTTGACAATATTTGCATGGTAGCTCTGGCTTTAGGCTGCTAAATTTCAGTTAGAGTAACTTCATGCATTATGAAAGTCTTTTTTTTGTATGTGATTTAAGACACTATACCATTTCCTTTTAAAATCCTTCTTCAATAATTCCCTTTTCCTGCTCCATTTCCATGGATCTGATTAAGTTGAGATGTTATCGGGTTTGCTTCGAATCAAGATTCAATTATAATGATAGCTTCTAAAGCTTTAAAATTTTTCTCTAAAAAAATAGCAGTATGTATGACAACTACAAGTGATTCATATTCAAGAAAGTCATGAACTATTTATTCTTTGTACTGCCTTGAAATTTTCCATTTACAACGAAAAGTGAAGTCTTGCAGGTCAAAGAACATTGGGACAAACAATTCTTCTCTCCACATGAAAGAAAGGTGATACCTAGAAAACAAGGTACACCTATTCAGAATGTCTCCTTGCAAAGAAAGGGGAAGGGACATATTTATAGTGGAATTTTACTTTTTGATTTCCTTTGCACTTACTTCACATATGTTATCTTCCTAGGTGGAGATGACAAATGATAGTATATCTTCTGGAGCAAACATATCACCTCTCAACCCGCAAACAAAAGGTCAACTTCAACAAGAAGCTCAAATATGCCACGTGATTCTGAGTGCAATGCATCAATGCATAGAGATTCCTTCTCAACAGGAACATGCAGACAACCATGCCTATTTAAGGAAAATCCTTGGCCTTACAATTTGCAGCCTCACTTATCTTTATGCCTGAACAATATTGAGGAATACAAGTGTTCATTACAAGGTCCTCTCTGTAGATGTTTGTACATAAAGAATTATCAATGTTGCTGACAATCGAGAAAAGTTATGTGTAACACACCCGACCCCTGAGTATATTTCCTAGGGATGGGGCATCAAAATTTCACTCTCCTTAACATCTCAAATCCTATGTCCGAGGTCTTCATCCTCTTATAATTACCCATAGCATTCTAATGATTGCTACCAGGCTCAAATCCGAGCTTTGGGTTGCAAGTTATGGATTCCGAAAGTTCTTTGGGCGTTCATTGGTTGAGGGCCACGTCGCGTCCACGTGAATCCACCTCACGCATATTGTGTCCAAGTTCCTTCATCCACGGTGGAATTCCATCCACCGTCCAATCCCATGAATGGACTCAATATTCGTTTAACACACAGGCATCTAACACGCAGGCCAAAAGGAAATTCAACACTTCGACATTTCGACGTTGAACGCCTCCTTACTGTCTACACATGAGACCTTCCTTAGTCCCTAACTCCCAAAATCCCGTAAACTTTCCTCGTGGTTCTGACCTTTAGGTCTTTTGGGTCTCTCTATAATGCTACACCCCAAATCCTCTGTAGTCCCGAAGTCCAGACTCCCGAAGTCCCGGTCACTTCACCAACCACTTTGGCTAGGCAGGAACATACCGAGGGTTGACACGTAGAATGGATAGGGGTGACACGTGTCACGTTCCAATAGGCATATAGGTTCTACGAAAAAAAATATCGAGATGACACATGGCACATCGATCGTGGGTCCACGTCACCCTAGTGACGTCGACTTGCCACGTCAAACCATAATGACAACCTTCTAACATCCCTCAAATATCATGATTGTGATCCGGCCACATGGATACATAGATCCACGACTAACGTTACTTCACGACTCTGGACTTCAGGATTTTTGCGATGTAAAACTCCTCTTTTCTCTCGGATTTAGTCAGCATCGGGTTGACCACAGCCTAGATCTGACAGTTAGGAAAAGTCTTTAAGCGTCCTCGAATCAACGAATCTCGTTACTTCGGGCTTCAGAGCTTTTCAAGACACCACACCTCAAATTTCCTGGAGTGCCCAGTCTCTAGACTAAAGGATCTAGGGCCACGTGTCCTCTATATATCGATGGATGAGAGGGATCCTGAAGGATCCTTAGATCCATGGTCCACATTACTTCGCAACTCTGGCCTTTGGGGGTTTTTGGGTTTACTGCCACTCCATTATCCTGAAGAAGGACTTTGTTGAAGTACCGTGTGCGGGTCCCTCCTCTTGAATGATCAGATGAGAGACGGGGCTCCTGATGATCTCCCCAAATCTACATCTCTCCTTTACTTCGTAACTTCAATATTTAGGGAGTTTGATGCTATGGCATCTCCATTCTCCTGAAGTGGTACTTTGCCAAAGTCGTCTCGGTGTAGATCCAACAACTGAGGGAACCCCTGAAAATTCTCGATCTGTGGCTTGTGCTACTTCGCGATGGGGAGTTGGATCTCAATTTAGTCAGTAAGATAGTTTCACCTAGCTACAAGGGAAACCGCCAAATTCCAGTCAACTTTATAGGTAATTGTAACTCTCGGTTTCCTTCGACCGATTTGTGACTATTAGGGTCGACAATACTCCGAAGTCCCGGACTTCCAGAGCTTTGAAGCCAAAAGGAATTGGCTCCCTTAGGCTTAGTATAGGGTTCCTAGATCTTGGTCACACGGGTCCTTCTAACTCTCACGAGTTAAACACAACTTCCTCATTGTGAACATTTTAATGACTTGGGCATAATATCTCGGTCGCACAACAAGGAGTCTAAAGACAATATCCTCTTCAGACAGACAGGGCCAAATTGATGCAATACTTTCTATCTCGATCTTCCTACAGGTTTACGTCCCACATGTTTACATCCCACGACACCTCGAAGGCTAAGTTGGGGCATATAGAGGATCAATCAAAAGCATAAGTTCATAGGAAGATAAATTCATACACATAACTTGATCATTCAATACATAAACCATTCTTAGATGTATAAATACATGGATTCATCCATTATTCCAATTCATTGCATAGAGTAAAAAAAAACTTATTAGAACCAGGTAACGTGATGCGACTGTTGAAAGGGGTGCATGTTTCCACCCAGCCATTGGCTCAGTGACTCCTAACGGATTTACCACTAGCCACTCCTGAGCTAGACAACGATGCTCTGAGAGAGAATTCTTTCTTCCGACTCAGCAACAGTCAGGGATGGAGGTTACTCTCCTCCTCCCACATGATCTTGGCAACAGGTTCTATCTATACCAAGCAATGAGGCATGTCTGAGTTCTTCCTTAGTCACTCATCAACCTCGTTTATCAACTTGTATCATAACCATGCTATTCATATCCTGCGACCAAAACATGTTCATTTTTCTCAGTTCTTCCTCGAACTTGAGAGCTTAGTCTCTCTTCTTTGCTTCTCTTTGCATCTCTTCCTCTTCCCACCACGCCTTCCTTTCTTGCCTTCCTCAACAAGATTGCGTGTGGTCTTAATTCCCAGTCCATGGTTAGGTTTGAAATCCTTTCATATGGACGCTCTGCCCCATCCCCTCATTAACTCTTAAGGAGGTCTTACCACCTACCAACCTGACTGTAATTCATCCTTGGGTCAGAGGACTGTTCTGGTCCCGAGAAATTAAATCCAACAAGGTACTCTTTTGGTGGGGGTTATCTCAACCATTCCTGGTTCCCCTCACCATCTCTCTCATAGCATCAATGGTCTATCTTGGCAAACCCACCTTTAAACAATTATGCAACACTTATCCATTTTCTATTAATAACATAAATTACATTCATTAACCTTTTATACAAAGGTTCATCAAATCAAACATTCACAGATATCGAGTTTTACATAGTCTCTTGGCCAATATAGTTATATTTACAAACTGGGGGGAAACATGGGTGTTACAATCACCTCCCCCTTAAAGGAGCATCATCTTTGATGTTCTATCTATCAATGTGATCTGTATAAACATAAGTAAATAAAAATGGATAGGCATGTTTCATGGCATCGTCCATTTCCCACGTAACCTCACCTGGGCCAAAGTGTTTCCATTGCACCTTGACCTGTGCAATGGTTCAGTTCCTGAGTGAGGTTTCCTTCCTGTCTAGTATGCATTGAGGTTCTGGCATGAATTCTCCCTCTGGCTCCACCTGAATAACAAACCAGTCAATTATATGATTAGAATCATGTACATATTTATTCAATAATGAAACATGGAAAACATTTTGTGCCTTCACCATGGGAGGGAGTGCTAGCCTATAGGCTACAGGTCCCACTCTATATATGATTTCAAAGGGCCCACAACCTGGGTGCCAGCTTGGCCGAAGCTCCTATTCTCAAGGAACTCTTCCTGGGTCTAATTCTAAGATAGACATGGTCTCCTGTCTTGAACTCTCTATGAGTTCTCTTTCTGTCGGTGTAACCCTTTTGTCTATCCTGAGTAGTTTTTAGATTTTGCTTAATCTGAATTACTTGTTGTTCCATTTCTTTCAGCATGTCAGGCCCGATTGTAATTCTATCCATTGGATTACTCCAGCTGATTGGAGTCTTGTACTATCTACCATAGATGGTTTCAAAAGGGCTCATCTTCAATGACTCTTGATAGCTGTTGTTGTAGGAAAACTCTACCAATGGCAGGTAGTCTTCCCACTTCTTAGGCTGATGCATTACATGCATCCTTAACATGTCTTCTAATATTTGGTTTACTCTTTGTGTTTGTCCATCCGTTTGAGGGTGGTAGGCTGTGCTAAACAACAATTTAGTCTCAAAACGAACCATTAAGGATTTCCAAAATCTTGAAGTAAATTTTGTGTCTGTCAGATATAATATCCCTAGGCATGCCATGCAATCTAAATATCTCCTTCATGAAGATATTGACAATATCTATTGCCTTGTAAGTTGACTTGACAGGAACGAAGTGAGAAGACTTGCTCAATTTGTCCACCACTACCATGATAGCATCATTTTGCTTGACCGATTTTGGTAATTTGGTGGTGAAATCCATGGAGATGGTTTCCCATTTCCATTCTGGAATTGGTAGAGGCTATAAAAACCTTACTGGGTGCCGATGTTCTACCTTAAGTTGCTGAAATTCTATACACTTAGCTAGATAGTCATCTATGTCCATTTTCAATCGAGTCCAATAGAATTGTTTCCTAGTGGTCGTGATCATTTTCTGATAACCTAGATGACCAGTATATGGTCTCTTGTGTAGTTAATCCATTATGAACCTCTTCAAGTCGTCAACTTGGAATTTACAATCTATTTTTGTAAGTCAACAGGCCTTCATCAAGCATCTGATAGCCTTCATACTTTACCCTTGTGGGCTCCTTCTTTAGGTATGATGTCACGGTCTTGAAAAATGCATCTGTTTCTTGTGCATTCCTGACTCTCTCCCTGGCATCCATTTCACAGGTGCTTACTACTGCCAAGTGAATCATTTTCACACTTCTGCTAAGGGCATTGACCACCCTATTTTCCTTTCTTTTGATGTGTTTGATTTTGAAATTAAACTCACTAAGGAGAACCATCCACCTAGCTTGTCTAGCATTGAGCTTTGGTTGATCAAACAAGTTCCTTAGACCACAATGGTCTGTCATAAGTACAAATATCCTACCCAGGAGGTAATGCCTCAACATTTTTAAAGCACGCACTATGGAAGCCAACTCTAGATCATGGGTCACATAATTGATTTCTTGCTCATTCAATTTTCTGAATTCGTAGCAAATTACACGTCCTTCTTGCATAATGAATCCTCTGAGTCCTTCCTTACATGTATTTGTATACATGAGGAAGTCATTATCCGGGTATGCAATCTTCAACACAGGTGCATGGGTTAGAAGGTATTTCAATTCTTGAAATCTTTCTTCACATTCAGATGCCCAAGTGAATTTAACCCCCTTTTTTTGAATGACAATGATTAGACATCCAATCTTTGGAAATCCTTTTATGAACCTTCTGTAGTATCTTGATAAGCCCATAAAGGACCTAATATTAGATACATCCTTTGGGGTAGGCCATTCCATGATAGATCTGATCTTGTCAAGGTCTACTACCATTCCTTCTTCAAAAATAACATGGCCTAAGTAATGGACTTGCTTCGGGAAAAAGTCACACTTGCTAAACTTAGCATAGAGATGATGCTCTCTTAATACGTGAAGCACTAATTTAAGATGTTCCTCATGATCCTCTCTATTCTTGGATTAGATTAGGATATCATCAATAAAAATCAATACAAATCTGTCAAGGAATTTGTTGAGTACATTATTCATCAAGCACATAAAAGTGGTAGGGGCATTGGTTAATCCAAATGGCACCACTACAAATTCATAATGACCATATCTTGTCCTGAAGGCGATTTTGTGGATGTCTTCATCCTTGATTCATACTTGATGGTATCCAGACCTTAATTCAATCTTTGAGAAAATGGAAGCACCCCTTAATTGGTCAAACACGTCATCGATTCTTGTTAAGGGATACTTGTTATTTATGGTTGTCTTATTGAGTTGTCTATAGTCTATGCAAAGTCATAGTGCACCATCTTTATTTTTCACAAACAAGACGGGTGCTCCCCATGGAGACACACTAGGTCATATCTAGCCTTTGTCCATCACCTCCTTTAGCTGTAGCTTGAGCTCAACGAGCTCTAGTGTACTCGTCCTATAGGGCATTCTAGACATTGGCACTACCCCTGGTTCAAGTTCTATGGATAAGTGAATGTCTCTCTTCGGAGGTAGACCCGGTACCTCTTCTGGAAACACGTCTTTATACTCTCTTAATATGGGGTGGTCCTCTAGGTTTGGTTTGTCATCCTCAACATATTCCAACACATGTATTGCATATAGAGAATATCCCTTCCTGCAATACTTTTTCATTTGAAGGGTTGATATTCGTCTCACTGAGACATGCCTCTGAATCCTTTGGAGGGTTATTTTTCTTCCTTCTTCATTTTCACATTACAAAGTCTTATGGTAAGAGTCCAACTTGGTTTTATAAGTGGTTAACCAATCCATACTAACCAACAGGTCATAAGATCCTAGGGGAAGTATGTTTAGGGTTTCTTGGGTGGGCAATCCATCCATAATGAATTAGAAAGATGGTATGACCTCTACTACTTTTCTTTTGGTTCCAGTGGCTTGTTGTACTAACCATGGCTTAACATGTCTAACTGGTTTCAATTTACACTTATCAACAGTGCGAGGGACCACATAACTCAAATTAGAACCAGGGTCAATTGAAATAGAAACTAGATGGTTGGCGATCATACCTTCCATCTCCACCATTGAGACTTGGTTGTCATCTTGGTTATTATCCAAGGTTGCATAAATTTGTGACATGCTCCTAGCCACATCATTGACTGTGGTAGCTTATTGGATATTTTAGACTCTCTTACTATTATGTTGTCTGTGTCGACAATCCCTCAAAAGATGTTCTTCTCCACAACCCCAATATTTCAAGGATTCTTTATTTGGGTTATCAATATTTCCCGAGGTTTCTCCAAAAGGTTTATTTCCACTTTGGGATTGAAATTTTGCTGATACACACTTCTTGTAGGAAGGCTCATCCTAGAACCCTTCCCATAGTTCTTAAATCTTGAGGATTTAAACCCCTTCTTCTTGAATCCCGATCTAATTTTCTTCTTCCAATCCTCGTGAGGTTTTGTTTGAATCCCAAACTGTTCATAACAATACCTTGCCTTCCGGATAGTGTCTTCTACGGTCTTGGGCTTGTCAAACTCAATCCTATCCTAGTAGGTCTGAGGTAACTCACTAATAAATCATTGCACTTTTACCTTTTCATCCTTTATGTAGGGTACATACCTCAACAACTCAAGGAATTTAGTGACATATTCCTCTATGGTGAGCTGTCCTAGCCTAAGTTCATAGAACTCCTTAGTCTTCCCATAAAATTATTTCTCTGACATATACTTCTTATTGAAGTGTTTCTCAAACTGTTTCCATGACAAGTCCTTCTCATGGATTCCTTTCACATTCCTAAGGTCTTCCCACCAAATGGAATCCTTTCCATTCAGGTTGAAGATGACTATTCAAGCCTTCAAGTTTTTGGAGTAGTCATGGACTCTGAAGTACTTCTTTAAACCAAGCAGCCAAGCTTCTGCCTCTTCCCCTTTCTCAATCTCTCCATTGAAAGAGGGTGATTTGGATTTCTTGAACTCTTCAGGATCATGACTTTTGGAATACTTTCAGTTCTTTCCTTTCCTTTGAGAATGCGAACTATCTTTGCTACTAGAATATCCCTCAGAGTTGCTACTTTCCTCTCCAGAGGACTCTCTTGATGAGTGTCTCCTGCCTCTAGGTTGGACCTTCCTTGAGGTACTCTTCTTAGTGTGGCCACTTATGGGACCACATTTTCTTATCTCAGGTGGGCTTTGACTTATCTTCGTATGTCGTTGGTCCACCTGACTGGTTGTGGGTCCATGTTGCAGTTGCCTCTGTATATCAGATAAGCTCTGCAACAAGATTGCATTAATTTCTGTTTGTTTTTCTTACTTCTTTATCAACCTTTCATTTTCATCCTTGCATCTCTGTAATTCAACCATGATGCTCCTTACATTTTCAGCCAGTCCGAAGGAGTTTCCACTACCCTCCTTTCATCAGATTCTTCATCTTTATTGTGGGGGCCATCCCCTACTTCATGGTGTGTCACTATCCTTTATACTTGTATTTTTCCCGCGATTTACTGAGTGCTTGAGTGCTGACAAAACGCTTACTGTTATCCAACAGTCTATTATTTTATGAACAACACACAGTTCATATTTCTTAAATAGACACACAATAGAAAGTTCCATTCTTTTCTTCAGTAACAGTTTAATCAAATTCTTTAGGAAAGAGGTAATACAGGTTGTCACCCTTAAAATTCCTTTAAATATGGTTTTTACGCAACTCATCCATGAGCCCAAATAGGCCAAGTGTTGTAACCATGCTCTGATACCAATTTGTAACACACCCAACCCTTCAGTATCTTTCCTAGGGATGGGGCATCAAAATTTCCCTCTCCTTAACATCTCAAATCCATTTTCCGAGGTCTTCATCCTCTTCTACTTACCCATAGAGTTCTAATGACGTCTACTAGGCTCAAATACGATATTTCGGTTGCAATTTATGGCTTCCCAAAGTTCTTCGGCGGTCATTGGTCGAGGACCACATGATGTCCACGTGAATCCACCTCACACGTATTGTCTCCAAGTTCCTTCATCCACGGTGGAAGTCCATCCATCGCCCGATCCGACGACTAGACTCAATATTCGTCTAACATGCAGGCCAATAAGAAATTCGACAGTTTGGCATTGAACGCCTCCTTACTGTCTACACACAAGACCTTCGAGAGTCCCAAACTCCTTAAGTCCTATAAACTTGCCACATGGTTCCGACCTTCGGGTCTTTTGGGTCTCTCTATAACGCTACACCCCAAATTCTTCAGAGTCCCGAAGTCTCAGAGTCCCGGTCACTTCACCAACCACTTTGTCTAGGAGGGCATGTACTAGGGGATGACACATAGAAGGGCCAGGGGTGACACGTGCCATGTTCCAATAGGCATATAGGGTCTATGAAAAACATAGATCAAGATGACACCATGTCACCCTGGTGATGCCGGCTTGCCAGATCACACCATACTAAAAGACTTCTAACATCTCTCGAATCTCACGGTCGAGATACGACCACATGGATCCATAGATCCATGACTAATTTTACTTCATGACTCCGGCCTTCGAGAGTTTTGCGATGTAAAACTCCTCTTTTCTCCTGGATTTGGTCAACACCGGGCTGACCACAACCTAGATCTGACGGTTAGGAAAAGTCTCGAAGTGTCCTCGATTCGACGACTCTCATTACTTCGAGCTTCAGAGCTCTTAGACACACCACACCTCAAATTCCTCAGAGTGCCCAGTCTACCTACCAAAGGATCTAGCGCCACACATCCCCTATATATCGACGGCTGAGAGGGATCCCGAAGGATCCTTAGATCCACGGTCTAGATTACTTCATGACTCCGACCTTTGGGGTTTTTTCGCTTTACTACCACTCCATTCTCCCAAAGAAGTACTTTGTCGAAGTACCGTGTGCGGGTCCCTCCTCTTGAATGATTTGATGGTAGGCGAGGCTCCTAACGATCTCCCCCAAATCTACGACTCTTTTTTACTTTGTAACTTCGACGTTCGGGGAGTTTGATGCTATGGCATCGTGATCTTGCTAAGGAATTGGGAATAATATCTCGGTCGTACAACAAGGGGTGTGAAGAAGATATCCTCTTCAGATGAACATGGCCATATTGATGCAATACTTTCTATCTTGATCATCCTATAGGTTTACTTCCCATGACACCTTGAAGGCTAAGTTGGGGGATATAGACGATCAATCAGAGGCATAAGTTCATAGGAATATAAATTCATACACATAACTTGATCATTCAATACAGAAACCATTCTTAGATGTATACATACATGCATTCATCCATTATTCCAATTCAATGCAAAGAGTATAAAAAAACTTATCAGAACCAGGTAAAGTGATGAGACTGTTGAAAGGGGTGCCCGTTTCCACCCAACCATTTTCTCAGTCACTCCTAATGGATTTACCACTAGCCACCCCCGAGCTAGACCACGATGCTCTGAGAGAGAATTTTTTCTTCCAGCTCAACAACATTCAGGGACAGAGGTTACTCTCCTCCTCCCACAAGATCTTGGCAACAGGTTCTCTCTATACCAAGCAAGGAGGCATGCCTGAGTACTTCCTTAGTCACTTAGCACCATCGTTTATCATCTTGTTTCATAAACCTGCTAGCCATATCTTGTGACCATAACATGTTCATTTTTCTCATTTCTTCCTCGAACTTGAGATCTTAGTGCAAGATACCAGATATATATAATATGCAGAACTGAAACAAAATGCTAGAAATAACAGAATAACAATGAAATATCCAGCATAATCTTCACAATACACATAAATGATATACGAAATAGCAACAGAAATAGCACTTGAACATAAATAGCACTTGATTCAGATAGCAATGTTCACAGGCCTCTTCGAGGGGGCAACCTCCAATCGAGCAGAGCTCTGTTACAATAATATCCCAGCTAGGGTTCTCATACCCTCGACTCCTATTTATACTAAAAATAAGCATCTAGAGGAAGATCCTTCTAGAAGCGGAAGCTTCTATTAATTCTTCTTACATCTGCCTTATTCTATTTTATTGAAAGGTCTTATTTAATATTGACCTTTATTACATCCGAATACATTGATCTACCTATGTGCGGGTTAGGACCTTAACATGTCCCCCCCCTTAAAAACAGCCTTGTCCTCAAGGCTTGAGATGTGGAAACTGCTGCAGAATGGTAGCTGGTTCCCAA
>ML780540.1:680164-703306 GCA_009831015.1 Picea engelmannii | reverse complement strand
AAGATCCTTCTAGAAGCGGAAGCTTCTATTAGGTCTTCTTACATCCACCTTATTCTATTTTATTGAAAGGTCTTATTTAATATTGACCTTTATTACATCCGAATACATTGATCTACCTATGTGCGGGTTAGGACCTTAACACTTAGTCTCTCTTCTTTTCTTCTCTTCACAGTTCTTCCTTCACCCACCACACCTTCCTTTCTTTCCTTCCTCAACAAGATTGTGTGTGGCCCGAATTCCTAGTCTTTGGTTAGTTCTAAAATCCTTTCATATGGGTGCTCTACCCCATCCCCTAATCAACTCTTGAGGAGGTCTTCCCACCTACCAACCTAACTGTAATTCATCCCTGGGCCAGAGGATTGTTCTGGTCCTGAGCAATTAAATACAACAAGGTATTGGTTTGGTGGGGGTTATCTCAACCATTGATGGTTCCCCTCACCATCTCTCTCATAGCATCTGTGGTTTATCTTGGCAAACCCCCCTTTCAACAGTTATGCAACACTTATCCATTTTCTATTAATAATAGAAATTACATTCATTGACCTTTTATACAAAGGTTCATCAAATCAAAAATTCGCACATTTCAATTTTTCCATAGCCTCTTGGCCAATATAGTTATATTTACAAATTGGGGGGAAACATGGGTGTTACATTATGGTACCTATATTTTAAGCTACTCAACATGTGATTCACAATTCCTCTGGATGCATAAGATCTAGTTCAACTTCCAGAGTCCATCAAAGCAAGGTAGGATGAAGGCTTGTGATACAGACATTGGGAGTTGGCAGGGCTTGACTCAGAGTATTGATCACCAAATTGCATGGGACCTCCTAGGGAACAGTGAGAATGTGGGTGCCCACTACCGAATAAGCACTAGGTTACGTTTGAACCCTGAACTTCACCAAGTCAAAATAAAAAGGTTTTATTCTTTTCAAAATGAGCTGGATACAGATTTGGTTATTTTTATACAAATGACAAAAAGAGAGAATTTTAAATCCACCCTATTTGTATAGGTTCCATATTCGTGTTTTGATTTGGACCCTTTCAGAGAAAAATTCCAAGAAATCAAATGGTGTCCATTATTTTTTGGAAGCAATCAAATTATTAYTGACATGTTTTTTATTGTATTTTGTAGATAATATTTTTACAAGCRATCTCACATTTACTGTTATCYTGTTGGCCTCTRAAGTTCAAAGTAGGGTGCTACTCTTACTRTATTTAATGTAATATCATAGCTYTGTCTTCTTTATATTYGGTTATTTTWATACAAATGACAAAAAAARAAGAATTGTAAATCCACCCTATTTGTATAGGTGCCATATTCATGTTTTGATTTGGACCCTTTTAGAGAAAAGCTGCAAGAAATCAAATGGTGTCAATTATTTTTTGGAAGCAATCAAATTATTACTGACATGTTTTTTACTGTATTTTGTGGATAATATTTTTACAAACGATCTCACATTTACTGTTATCTTGTTGGCCTCTGAAGTTCAAAGTAGGGTGCTACTCTTACTGTATTTAATGTAATATAATAGCTATGTCTTCTTTATATTCATTCAGATCAATTTCGAGTCTTTTGTTGTTCTTATTCTTTTCTATTTAGAAGAAAACTTACTAAAAACACACCATATGAAAAAATATTAGGCTGTTTTCAAAAAGATAATGTTTCAGTGTCAAATGTATGGGTTTAGTTTACTATAGAAGATTATTATTTTCTATATAGGGAATTTCAATAAAAAATGAATTATTTTTGTACCTGGTCGCTCACAAATTGAAGCGAGTCCAACCAATTTAAGACAAAAATTATTGATCAATGCCAATGACATGCCATTTTTTCTTAAGCTTGTCTTCTAAAAATGCTAGCTCCCTGCACCATAATACCTTGGTTTTGACCCTCATAATGTATTGGACCAGATTATGTGTAAATTGTAGAAGTGTGGTTTTAATGATGGGGGTCGAGATATGTGATCTTATCTAAATGACCCCGTGGTGTAAATATGCTTGTATAGATTTCTATTGCAGAGATAAAGAACAAGGATATACTTGTGAATGGATAGGTGTATCACTGTGGTAATTATACTTTCTATGGACCATGTGGTAAACTTATCATGGTACACAGAGAGCATGAGAGGGGTTATGAGTCCACAAGAGGGGAAGAGGAAAAGGGGGTCCATGGGAAATAAATCCTCTATTACAAAGTGTCGTCAGTGTAGGAGATTTTGTCCTTTTCTATGATGTCTTTATTGAAACTCATCAACCACCCCTTGAAATAGAAAAAACCAATATAAATGCCTATGTGTAGAGTTTGGTGAGAAAGTTGATTTAAACTCATCCACCACCCATTGAAATAGAGAAAACCAATATAAATTTCAATGTGTAGAGGTTGGTGAGCAAGTCGACCTGATATGGTCATGTACAATTAGCTTTGAGTAAACATAAGAGTCCTCCATCTTCATTGGAATTTGTTCCTCTCCTTAATTCTCATTATGAATTTCCATTCTCACGATCATCTATTCTTGGAGGTGCAACCACTACCCAAGTTATGCATGCTGTGTTTGTCTTGTTTCACTGATGATACAAAAATTATCATGCCCAAAAATCGACACTATGAAGAGGGGATTCAAAGGTTTGAGATGAGCACTAAATGGCTATAAAATAGCATAGAGGCTGTGTTGTTTAAGAGAGTCTCCATGAAATTGTTTCTCATTGGTTGCTTGAGACTTGAAGTTTTGTTTTCATGGTTTCTCATTGTCTACATTGAAGAGAAGTAGAAGGGAAGAAGATCCTTGATGCATTGTTGAACATAGCAAAGAAGGGTATCCTTTCCCTTGTGTTGTGTAGGGAAATGGATGTGAATTCCATGATCAATCGATGACTGGGTGAGTTTCTTGTAGTGAGCAGATTCATTGAGATTAAGAACAATTTCCTTGGGTTGGGTGTGTTGTGTCTATAGATTGGTTCCTTTGACTTAGTGGATTCATAGCCCAATGTGGGGGTGGCATCTATCCTGGATACCTATGGTTGGGTGAAAATTACTTGCACACAATCAGTTTCTTGACTTGTCCTTTGTGGAAAGAAAAGTGTCTTATATCTGTTAATAAATTTTAGAATTTGCTTCTTTATTTTCTGTCATGGTTATGAATTTGTGCATAGTGTGTGTGTGTGTGTGTGTGTGTGCGCAAATGTGCTCAACTGTGGTTATAAACATAGTTTCCATGAATCTTGATGATCCTTGATGAAGGTTCCTTGCATTTTATTATTACACTCATACATGCA
Source organism: Picea engelmannii (assembly GCA_009831015.1). Classification (NCBI taxonomy): domain Eukaryota; kingdom Viridiplantae; phylum Streptophyta; class Pinopsida; order Pinales; family Pinaceae; genus Picea; species Picea engelmannii. The sequence goes on along the minus strand of ML780540.1, from coordinate 700,030 downwards.
TTTGCATGTTATCTTGGCTCATTCATTTTTTTTCAAAAGAAATAAACTTTAATCATATTATTTATAAAAGGAATACTTATACACGACTGGTAAACCTACAATGAATGTAAAATAGTGATATTTCATTGGTCCCATATTCTTCAATGTCTAGTTCATGGTATCTGTCCATTACATGAAGTATTTCATCCATACTTTTTTCTCAAAATAATGTTTGTTTAGTAAAAATAAGAACACCTCATCCTATGCCATAATAGTCAATAAGAGACCAAGCTAATACATATAGTATTTGGGAGGGGCCACTTAAATAAAAAAATTCACCTCCATTCATAGAGTCAAAACAGGACCTTGGGACATGGAAGGAAGAGAGCAATGTGTGCTTGATCTATAATTTAACTGGTGCAACTGTGACAACATGATTTGCTAGTTGATCTACGTCATTGTTAAGCTCCATGTATATATGAGTAAGAGATATAGAATGGAATTTTGAAATAGTATCACATGCAATTCTTACTCTTGCTTGATGAAAAATATAAATAAACATGGAGTCACTCGAAATCCAACCTAGAACCACCTATGATTCCCCATAGACTGCCAAATCTCTAATGTGATCTCCCAAGCAATTTCAAGAAGTGTGCATGTTATCCCCACTTTTTAGGGATAACTAGGAGATCATGTCTCGAGGCCCACAGGTCCTAGACATGGAGTACCGAGAGTAGGATTGACTTGAGCATGGCCCTGGAGGGCCCATACTTTTCTTCTTCCATCAACTTTGTTTCGTTAGTAGCAGCAACATCCATCACCATCGGCTTGGTCTTGTATCAGAAGAGGTTCTTGATCCATGAGGTAATTGGTCCAGGTATCATGGTATGTGTCACTTTTGATCATTGAAACCTTTAAATATATGCATCTGATTCCTTTTATCTTTAACAACTGCTTGGATCTTACATTAGTCTACATGACCATGCTTGGGGAAATTGACTGGGTGCCCTAGCAAGCCTATGCCCATAGGTCTTGGTTTGACACTGGGGGGATTGCTAAAAAGCCATCGTCCACTCCCATCATAGCACCATTGTTTCATCTTATCACCCACTCATCTATACCATTCCCCTTGTCCGGACATTGGGTTGACCTATTTGTAGGATTCCACCTTATCTCGTGGGAAGAAGGGGATAAAGGCCCAGAAGGTAAAAGCAGCTAGTAAAAGACAAAAGCCTAAAAATAAAACCTCGAGATGCTTCACCCAGGGATCCCCGAGAAGGCAATAAAAGGCTTCTCAGCAAGAAACACGAGGGAACCAGAAAATAACAAACAAGACCTAGTCTGAGGATAGGGGGTCTCATCACGAGGCAACCTATTAGGTTCATGGGTACCTAACAGTATGGCATTGCCACCATCTGGTTACCATGCCAGGGAAGTGACCTTTGGTTGCATGGCCAAGGGAAAGGGGGTCTCATCATGAGCCAACCTTCTCATCTCTATGAAAGTACTTGTGGGTAACACTGTCAACTCTGGTCACCATGCCAAGGCATTGTCCTCTAGTTATCCCTTGAATAAAAAGAAAAAGAAGAAGAAAAAGAAAATAAAATAATAAAGCAAGAAAAGAATAAAGGCAAGAATGGGCTTGGAAGAAATGCATACATGATAGGTATAGCTTTCCTTATACAAAGGCACCCACAGATAACATTATGCATCCTTGGCCCTCACTGCACACACATGTCTAGACATCCCCTAGCCACATCACCTCACTTACATGGCTTGGATGAAATCCTCTTGGAAACTTTCCTTTTCTTGTGAACACTAGCCCAATAGGACGTTTTGTCTTTTTCTCCAATCTTTTATTGCTAGTTTTTGTAATGTCTTTGAGCTATTGACTGATGTATTAGGGTTTTTATGCATATGTTTAATAATATTGATGATGAGATGTGATTAACATTGCTACGATCCCGGTTATTGATGAGCCCATGGAGGGTGTAGCTTTTGATGTGTAGGACCATGCCCGACGGACATGTACCATTTGGACCGATACACATGAGGAGATGACCAGTTCGGACCTCCATGGGGCTGAAGAGCCCACCAGATAGATGTTGAGACCCCATCATGGCGTAGAGACTGGATGGACATGGATCAGGGTTTTTTCACTAGAGAGGAAGAGGACATTCCATTAGAGGCACTCCGACAGGACTAGACTTGGGGGGAATGACCCCTTTTCAGTGGAACACCAGCCTTGGAAGGCTTGGGACATGTCCATCTTCACTATGATGTCATCCAGCTTCATGGATTCTTTTGGAGGCAGACTGGGTAGCAGTGGCATGTGTGGCATGTTGGAGAGGCCCCTGGGGGGCTAACGTTTTGCTCCTTGGTGTCTCATTTTCCCTAGAAAGGGCTAGCGCCTCCCTTGAAGGGGATTTCACTCTTATTTTTACTTGATTAGGGATTTTTACTTAGAATTTAATGTAAAAATAGTATTATTTTGACATTATGGCCTTGTCGGCCTTTTTATGACCTAAAAGGTAAAATTAGGTCATTGATACACTATATATTAAGGGTTTTGACTCTCATTTTGATCATCAATTATCACTCACTCAAAGTGAGGTCTGATTTTTAGCGCCCTATTGGGGTTTTTGGTGGAACTAAGTGATGCACATTAGTTGAAGGAAGAGATTTTTGGCATTATATGGTGTTTCTCTTGAAGGAAGGTTTACAAGTAGGGTTTGCATGATTATTTCTTGATGGCTTGTAAGTATTTTCTGCAAAACTTCTTGATTGAATGGTTGTAGTTTAATTTCTTTCACTTATTTATAAATATTGTTGAATCAAAACCCTAGGGGACAAACACACAAGTAGTTCGTTGTCTCATGTCCCCTGATAGAGAAGCTTTAAGCCATTGAAAAGGAAAAAGAAAGCCTAGCCATAACTACACCCCTTTTTCCTTCTTCCTTTATGCTAGCCATACCATTTTGACTTCAAGAGGAAGAGGACATCCCAGCCCTAGGTTATCTACACCTAGGGACGTTTTCTTTTAGGGTTTGATGAAAGAGCCTTTCCTTAGCAACACTCTCCATCTTAAACCCTCCTATCTTGACCTTATGAGCTAGTTGTTTTTTCCCCTTACTTCCTTCAACTTATGCGTCCTTCACTTAGCTGACTCCATCTTCCATTTTCAAGGCATTGATCTCCAAGACCCCTTGCATTGAAGTGAATTTAGTCATAAACAAACTCTTTAAGCCTTTTGAAACCCTAACTATACTAACCCTAAACTCTAGCTAACCCTACTAACCTTGGACTGCTGATGTCACCCTTGGTTATTTCATCTTGATGCAACAATGTTTCACTTTGTAAGAAATTGAATGATAGTTAAGGCATTAATTGAATAAAGTGTTGATTGGTTACATTGAATGCCACATTGTTCCAGTATTTATTGGTGAAGTGACATTATTTTCATTGCTATATTGATAAACATTGACTTTGTTAACATTTACTGCTAATTGCTCATATTGAATATTAGATAGTCTTTAATATACTTGAAGTACTAACCAGTATTGGACGTATCAGTTTCCTTGTTGTATTGTCTCAAGCAGGTGCTTTTCTTTTCTTTGGTTGCACTTTATTATTGGTTGTTTAGCTGGGACTATCTGATTGGCGGTGATCTGTGAAAGGGGGAACTTGTTCTTATCCTATTATCCTTTTCCCTTTCAAAACCTTAGGTCACTAGGGATGTCTCCCCTGGGCCTAGCCTCCCTAAAGATAAAGAGCCTTCCCATCGTGGTGACATTGGGTGGGATAGGTTCTTGTTACGCTAGTTTGGCCCTCTACCTTATAGCCTTTTATCCTAGCTACAAATTGTGCGATAACATTTTGGCGCCATTGTCGGGGAACACTAAGTCAATTCTCCTCAAGACAACACTTTTTGGTAAGCCTTGCCTCAGAAGCCTTATCTTACAAGCTTACCTGGAGACTCCACTAGGGTGTTTTCCCTTTTCTTTGATGATTTCAATAAAATCATCTGGCGACTCCACAAATAGCTAATGACGACCCATAGTGGGTGTCAATATATACTTTCATATACTACTATGACCTCCACAAATACTGTCACCCCTGTAAGTTCTCCCAAATGGTCTCATAAAGAAATCTTTGGCCCTTTAAGCTTACCTAACACCCAAGGGGGGTTACATGATCTACCCAAGAAGGTCGAGTCCTGGATACCTAAGTTTTCAGGGGAAGATGGATCCTATGGAAACTCTCATTGGACCAACTTCTATGATGCATTCCAGTTTCACCAATCCGGACAAGAACACCCTGATGTATTTTTAAAGATTTTTGTGAGCTCACTCATTGGAAGTGCCAAAAGATGGATTAACAAACTTCTGAAAGGAAGCATCAAAACCCCTGAAGATCTTGAACAATCCTTCAAGAAAGATTGGTGTGAAAATGAAAGCATGGATTCCCTTTACTCTTAATACACTGATATTTTCAAAGCCTCTAGCGAGGGCATTAGGGATTTCAATGATAGGTTCAACCTTCTCCTCAAGAAGATCGGGCCTAGTTTCTCAGAAGAAGCTGTCCTCTAACACTACTTGAACTCGTTAGAAGGAGTTTACAGTTTACTCTCAAAGATCGGTCACCCTCGACTCTAGAAGAGGCACAATATTTTTCTTGCCAGATTGAGAAGAACCTTGAATTCGAAGATTACATCCATCAAGTCAATCTCTCGTACAATAATAACCCTTGGGAATCTAGTGACGAGGATATCACTGAAGTTGAACCCAAGTTACCAGATATTCTTGAGGTAAAACTCATGCCTCCCAAAAGGGAATGGAACACTACTTTCTCAAACATCAACAATGTCTTAAATCTCTCAAGACAACATGAACTAGCCAAGGATTTGGGCATGGCCACTCATATAAAACCTAACTTTGAAGATTCCTTATTTGTCTTGAACGTACCAATGTTAGAAAATCAAGATATGAGTGAACCCAGATTTGAGTATTTTGACCACACCAATAGGGATTTGGAAACCAGGTTTGAAGACCCCCGAGTGCATAATGGAACCAACTTAGACACTAGTATGTCCTATATCTTGCAAAGGGTTAAAATAATTCGCAAAATCATTCATTTTTTGACAAAGCAAGACCTGGATGACCAATTATATTTTGAGGGGACTCCCATACTATTACAAACTGGTCATTTTGAGCAAGATGATCAAACACCCTCTTTATCATTAATAGATGATCTTGGACCTAGTGATTACAAATCGATGGATCCATACTTGTTTCAAGATTGCCCCACTTTTCCCTTGATAGGAGAAGTCATATATTTGGGTGATTATCCCGATGATACCTCTGATGTCTTTGAATATTGGGATGAAGATGGATATCCAGTACAGAGAGTAGTTGGTTTCGCTGAATGGACCAAAAATGTTTTCAAGGACACAGAAGTCCCAAACACCTTAAAGCATACCAACATTGTGGATAGGAACCCTTGGTGTTTTCAATGCAGTGAGGCACATTGGGAACATGAATGTCCTTGTAGTGATGGCGGCCATCAACAAGTGAACAAAATAGGCCACATCATAGAAGGCCCTCAAATAAATATCATGGTTGAAGAACATCAAGAGGCCATCAAAGAAGTGGCCAGGAAAGCCAGAATGGCAATAATAAACAACCTAGACTAGGAATCAAAAGAAAAATTGAAGAAACAAGAGTCCCAGGTGTATAGAAGAAAGAAACTAAGACAACCTACCGCTGAAGAAACAAAACCCCCATTATTGGATGTGCTTCCTCCTAAGACATCTGAGACTGAAAGGGTTAACTTGAAATTTGACTTTGAAGGGGCACTATCCAAGATGCATGTAACCATTCCCCTGAAAGAAGTCATTAAGGTGCCATCTGTCAAAGAGCGTTTTGACAATTTCTTTCAAGAATCAGACAGACCCATGGAATCCTCTATCATGTTGCAAGCCAATCACTTCAGGGTCCAACATGGTGAAAATCCCCCCTTCTTCACGACTTTAATAATTAACAACAAAATCCTCAACAACTGTATGTTGGATATAGGGGTAGGTTCCAACATAATGTCCTTTAAAATCATGAAACAACTGGCTTTGAAAGTCACACGACCTTACATGAATGTTTATGGTTTTGAGTCTAAATCCATACCCACACTTGGGGTAATTGAGAATGTCGAAGTTTTCCTTAAAGAATACCCCGAGAAAGTCATCCACATGGACATAATCGTCATAGACATCCAAGATGTGTGGGGAATGTTATTATCTAGGAATTTCGCCTCAAATGTTGGAGGTACTCTTGAGATGGACCTCACTTATGTGAATATACCCTTGAAGGATGGAACTATTGGGCGTCTCCATAATGTACCCGTGACTACAACTCATGTGCAATAGCCTAGTGACTCTATCAAAGATGACAAAGTGCAATACGAAACCAGACAGACTCCTCATAAATATTCTCCAAGAAATATGCCTTCTGCAAAGGAGGAAAATTCTAATCAGATTAGATGGATCAAGAAAGAGGAATACCAACAAATCCTGGACGAGTTCAAAGGTCAAGAATCCGAGACTGCAAAAATAGTAAAGAAGGTGGAAGATGATGTACAGATCCATCCTTCGTAGCAGGAAATCTTTATAGCAGAATCCCACCCATGATGCAGGAGCATCGCAATACCCAAAGCGAGCGTGGAGCCAACGCATGTGTTTTTTTTTAACACATGACATATTACTTTGAAAACATTTGAAATTGAATTGCCAAACCTTCAATGAACCATTTATGAGAGAGCGCCTTTTGTATATTGTATCAGACCTCGAGCCATACGCTCTTGTTTGAAGTAGATAGGAGGCATTTANNNNAATGTTGGTAGCTAGGATGTTAAGTCTAGATTTGATAGTTTAGAGTCTGGGAGGGAAAACGGATATAGACACCCTCATTGTATATTTGTAAAATAATTATCAATCAAGCATTCAGGAGAAGGGTAGAGCAAGCAGAAAACATTGTATGAGAACCAACCATGTACAAGCATTTGAATTAATAGAAGAAATCTTTGATTCAAACTCATGGGTTGCGTTGTTTTCTCTATATGTTGTTGATATGCTCAAGAATGTTTGTTTCTGTTATGAATTTTCTTTGTATATGCTGTGCATGTGATTTCATGTTTCAACTAAAGTCTGAAAGGGAGAGAGAATGAGTTTCAATTGTTTCTCTATCTGAGTCAGGAGATTCCTGCAAGGTGTGCAGTCGAATTCATCCGTAGGGAGTGCGTTGATGAAGGTTCAATAGTTTAACTTTTGTGCTCATTCACCCAGAAGTGGAAGTGGGTTTTTGAAGCCGCGCAAGGAGTGCACAAGATGAAGAAGAAGTCTCAGTTGTTAATCTGAGCAAAAGGAGATTGAAGACTGCTGCTGCAGAAAGTGCGTGGAGTCGAAGGGATTCAACACTTGGGAGTTGTTGAATGATTGTCGCAAGGAGCGTGCACAAGTTCCTCTGAAGAATCAGAGTGGAAAAGTTCAGGAGGAATAGACCTTTGAACTCACTGAAGGCTAGTGCAGGGAAGTTGTTGTTGGAAGTCGGAAGGAAGCGTCATAGGTTGGTGAGCGAGAAAACGAGGTTCGTGGAGAGACATTTCTTTATTTCACAGAATCCTCAAGGGGAGAACAGACGGACGAAATATTTGGAAAAGATTTCACGAGGTTCCAAGAGCCGTTGGATCTCCCAGAATTGCAAGGTAGTTACAGTGCAGGCGTGGAGAAGACTCAAGCTCAGGAGGGCAACGCCGTTGATCCAAATCGGTCAAAGCCATTGGATTATTCACGAGATCGCCTATCGGGACCTCGTGAGGAAAGTATCCTAAGTTTGGTAATGAGAGTTGCGAGATTGCGAGGAGCGAGATCTCGACTACTCTGAGGATAGTGTGGATCCACAAGAGTTGGCAAGTGGAAAGGTGGCACCTCGCATCTCGGGAACTCGTAAGTGGAAGGGTTGAAAGATTGGTGTTAAAGGTCGCAAGGTCGCGAGGGCACGAAGTGGCGAGGAGGCTAGGAGCCGTCCATCTGAGAAGGACAGGTGGCAGAGATCTAAGGATCTCACAAACTTGGGAGCTCGAAGGGTGAACATTCGAGTAGTGGGTATTCAAAGCCACGAGGGCACGAGAAGCGAGAAGGTAATAATCGTTGGATACAGATCGCGGGAGGACCGTTGGATCCGCACGTGGGATCCTACATCGGAGCCTCGCGAGAAAAGGCTCAAGAACTTGGTCATGGAAATCACGAAGTCACGAGAGAGAGAGGTTGCGAGTCTCGGCATCTCGGACCTCAGGAATCGACGGGGACGTTATTCAATTTCACGAGTAGCGAAGTCAGGAGGGAGAGAGATCGCAATAGCATGGAAGTCCCGATAGAAGTGACTGGTGTGACGGGTCAAGTCACACATGTGCATCGGAGTCTCGGTGCCTCGAACATCGGAGGTTGGAGAACCAAAAGTTTGGTATCGCAAGTAGCGAAGTCACGAGTAGTGAAATCCTTCTGGGAAAAGTCAGCGAGTTGACTGACCATCGGGTCGCGGGGATCCGAGGACCCAATGTTCAACCTTTGGACTCGTGAAGTTGCGAGTTCTGATCCTCCGAGAAGTTAAGGAAGGGGATCGGGTGACAAAGAGAATCTGTGGGTAGAAATATTCCCAATAGGGAATTAGGAGAACCTTTGGGTTCTTTGGGCCGAGGAAAGAGAAGGTCCTGGTGACAGCGGACGTGCAGGGTGGCCGTTTGCGTTAGAGTGGTATCAGAGCGGATATTTTGTCTGTATATTTCAGGCAATAGGGTGAAGAAAAGGAAAGCACTCTGATACACGTCAGAGTGGTATTAGAGTGGATATCTTGTCTATATATTTCAGACAAGAGGAGCGAGAAAGAAATTCTCTTTTCTTTCTGTAGCAGAGAAGAAAGGAAAAATTTCACCATGCCGCCGAGGAGGGAAAGACAAGTACAGAATCCAGAAATGGAAAGGCAGATACGTGATCTTCGAGCGAGATTAGAAGATATGGAAGTAGCGTAGAGACACACAACCAGTGCTGGAGATCTGAGTGACTCCGAAGGCGAAGTTGAAGCTGAGCCACAAGGAGAAGTTGCAGCCGAAGATGTAGCCAACGAGCAATTAATTAAAGCTATCACCCAGATGAGTTCAAAAACAAAGATGGACATTCCATCTTACGAAGGAAGTCTGGATGCAGAAGAGCTTCTAGATTGGATCGGGGCTCTTGAAACCTACTTCGATTATGAGGATATTGAAGAGGACAAGAAAGTTAGGCATGCTATCACAAAATTGAAGGGACATGCGGCATTATGGTGGGACGAGCTTCAAGAAGATAGATGTTCCAAAGGAAAGCAAAAGATCAAAAGTTGGGATCGAATGATTGCGAAGATGAAGGCAAAATTCATCCCAAGGGATTATCAAATCACACTGTTTAGGAGAATGCAGAACCTGAGACAAAAGTTGACGACAGTGAAGGAGTACACCGAGGAATTCTACAAGCTCAATATCAGAGCAGGTCATCGGGAGAGCGATGATGAAAAAGTTTCCAGGTATATGAATGGCTTAAGATACGATATCCAAGATGAGATGAGTATGACAACCATTAGAACAGTGGAGGATGCATATCAGATGGCGTTGAAAGACGAAGAAAAGCTAAGCTGTAAGCCAGCACAGCGAGGCCGAGGTAGGAGCCAGCCAAAAGATAAGTCAGTTGCCCAAGATAGGTTCCAGAAATCCAAGGACGACTGGAAAAAGACTCAGACCAGAACAGAAAGAGGTGGAAGTTCACAACGAGGCCTGCATACTGAACAGCGAAGGCAACAGACAGAACAGAGCGGAGGATACGCTGATAATAGCATATTTCCTTGCACCAGAGGTAGAGGAAGAGGCAGAGGTGGAGTCATCACATGCTTCACGTGTGGAAAGGATGGACATAAAGTAGTTGACTATCCAGATAGGAAAAAGGATAGAAGATAAGCTCACATCACTGAAGCATAGAGGCGAAATTTTGAGGCATAAGACACAGAAGACGGAAGGTCGCTAATGATGCGTAAGGTTCTCTTAACACCCGAGAAGGAGGTGGAGGACACAACACAAAGAAACAGGCTATTTAGAACTGCATGAAAAACCAAAGACAGGGTGTGCAAGGTTATCATGGATAGATGAAGCACCGACAATCTCGTTTCAACCGAGATGGTGGAGAAACTGGAGTTGGAGACGACTGATCATCCAAGCCCATAGAAAGTCTCATGGCTACAGAAGGGACATCAGGTAAATGTCACCAAACAATGCTTAGTTGACATCAAGATAGGAGGATACAACGATAAAATTCTCTGTGATGTTATTCCTATGGATGTATGTCATTTATTGCTAGGCAGACCATGGCAATATGACAGGAACGTAGTTCATGATGGGAAAATGAATATGTATACTTTGGAGAAGAATGGAAGAACACATATGTTACTTCCAATTAAAGACAAAGAAGTGAAACCAGAACCGAGAAATACTATACTTCTCATGAGTGGGAAGGAAATTCTGGCGGAAGTAAAGAAGAAGGAAGATCCACAGTTCTTTGTGGCCAGGAAACCAAAAGTTGTTTTGACCATCACAAGAGTGGATGATTTGCCGGAAGAAATTCAGGAACTGCTGGAAGAGTTCGTTGACATAGTGGTAGACGAATTACCTCATTCATTGTCGCTGATGAGGAGTGTGATTCATCACATAGACCTCATACCAGGAGCCAGTTTGCCAAATAAAGTTGTGTACAGGTTGACGCCGCAGGAGAACGAGGAAGTTAAAAGGCAGGTGCAGGAACTATTGGATAAAGGATTGATTAGGGAAAGTTTAAGTCCGTGTGTCGTTCCAACGGTACTGAGTCCAAAGAAAGATGGAGGCTAGAGAATGTGTACAGACTCTAGAGCCATTAACAAAATAACCATCAGGTACAGGTTTCTATTGCCACGGATGGATGACTTGATGGACTGCTTAAGTGGAGCCAAGTTTTTTTCAAAGGTTGATTTGAAAAGCGGATACCATCAAATTCGCATGAGGGAAGGCGATGAATGGAAGACAGCCTTCAAAACCAACGAAGGTTTGTACGAATGGCTAGTCATGCCATTTGGCTTGACGAATGCACCGAGTACGTTCATGAGGCTGATGAACGAAGTGCTAAAGGAATTCATTGGTAAGTTTGTCATTGTTTATTTAGATGACATATTAATTTTTAGCAAAACAAAAGAAGAGCATCTGAAGCATTTAGCTGCAGTAATGAGGAAGCTACAGCAAGAGAAGATGTTGATTAACATGAGGAAATCTTCATTTATGAAGACGAAACTCATTTACTTGGGGGTTGTCATATCGGCAAATTAATTGAAGATGGATCCAAGTAAAGTGGAGGTAATTAAAAATTGGCCATCACCAAGAAATGTTTTCGAGGTGAGAAGTTTTCATGGATTGGCTAGTTTCTACAGGAAATTCATCAGTAATTTCAGTGGAATTAGCGCAGTAGTGATGGACACAGTCAAGAAAAGACATAAATATTTTCATTGGACTGAAGAGGCAGAGAAAAGCTTCAATCTGTTGAAGCGGAAAATCACAGAACAACCGGTTTTGGTGTTGCCGGATTTTACAAAGGTGTTCCAGGTGAAATGAGATGCAAGTGGCTTTTCCATAGGAGTGGTCTTGATCCAAGAGGACATACCAATTGCATATTTCAGCGAGAAGCTGGATGAGGCAAAAGTAAAGTACTCCACATATGATAAAGAATTTTATGCTATCATACAAGCGTTGAAGAAGTGGAGGCATTGTTTAATCCCGAAAGAATTTGTTCTGTACAATGATAATCATGCACTACAGTTTGTGACTCAACAAGAGAAGTTGAATCAGAAACATGCTAAATGGGTAGAGTATATGCAGAATTTTACATTTGTAATTAAACACATTTTAGGTATTGCTAACAAAGTGGCTGATGCTTTGAGCAGGAAGTGTTTGTTGCTACAGGAGTTCCGAGTCAAAACATTGGGGTTTGAAAACCTTAAGGACATGTATGCAGGTGATGCAGATTTTGCAGAAGCATATGAGGCAACTGAGAATCCAGTTCTCAGAGACAGAAGCCCATGGATGGATTACATGATCCAAAATGGATTGTTGTTCAGAGGCAACCAACTGTGTATTCCAAATTGCTCCATGAGGGAGAATCTGATAAAAGAGAAGCATAGCGGAGGATTGGCAGGGCATTTTGGCCACGATAAGACATTTGCAAAGTTGAGCGAAGCATACTTTTGGCCAGGGATGCGTTCGGAAGTCAAGAAGTTTGTTGACAGGTGTAGAATTTGCCAGCATTCAAAGAGGCGAAAGCAGAATGCGGGATTCTATCAGTCATTACCCATACCAAAGAGGCAGTGGGATGAAATTAGCATGGATTTCGTATTAGGATTACCAAGAATGCAAAGAGGACATGATTCGGTCTTTGTGGTGGTTGACAGGTTCTCAAAAATGGCACATTCTATTCCATGCCAAAAGACCAGCGATGCGACTCATATCGCGAATTTGTTTTTCAAGGAGATCATTAGACTTCATGGTTTACCCAGAAGCATAGTATCGGACAGGGATATAAAATTCATTGGACATTTCTGGAGGACACTCTGGAAGAAGATGGGGACTAACTTGATGTTTAGTTCAGCGTATCATCCTCAGACGGATGGGAAAACAGAGGTGGTGAATAGAAGTCTGGGAGATTTATTAAGAAGCTTAGTAACAGAGCACCACAGCAGCTGGGACAATGTGTTGCCACTGGCAGAGTTTGCGTACAACAAATCAGTGAACAGGAGCACATGCAAAATTCCATTTGAGATTGTATATGGTAGGCAACGAAGAGGATTATCTGAACTGAGGGACTCAGATCAAAAATTGACTAAGAGCACAAGTGCTGAAGAATTCGCAGAGGCGATGGAGGAACTTCACAGCAGGGTGAAGCAGCGATTGCTGGAATCAAACCAGGAATATAAGCGCAGAGCAGATCAGCATCAGAGACAGCTTCAATTCAAAGTTGGTGATCTAGTTTTGGCACATCTGAGGAAAGAAAGGTTCCCGAGAGGAACATACAACAAGCTGAAAATGAAGAAAATTGGGCCATGCAGAGTCCTAAAGAAATTGGGAGAAAATGCTTATGAGATTGAGTTGTCGGATGACATCGGAATATCTCCGACATTCAATGTCTCAGACTTATATCTCTATAAGGCTGAGGAAGCAAGAGATGAAAGTGATGGACAACCAAAAATCCAGTGGCAGAAGCAGATGCCGATTGCAGAAAAGCCACAGATGGAACGTATACTTGACAAGAGGGTGAGAAAAAAGACCAAGCGAAAGGAATACTTCGAGTATCTGGTCAAATGGAAGAACCATCCAGTGGAAGATGCCAGCTGGGAAAGCGAAGAAGAGGTTCAAAAGCATGGACAGACCATACAGGAGCTCATGGACAGGAGCCCATGAAATTTTTCAAGCCAAGGAGTATGATGCAGGAGCATCGCAATACCCAAAGCGAGCGTGGATCCAGGGCATGTGTTTTTTTTTAACACATGACATATTAATTTGAAAACGTTTGAAATTGAAGAACCAAACCTTCAATGAACCATTTATGAGAGAGCGCCTTTTGTATATTGTATCAGACCTCGAGCCATACGCTCTTGTCTGAAGTAGATAGGAGGAATTTAATAGATTTAATGCTCGTAGCTAGGATGTTAAGTCTAGATTTGATAGTTTAGAGTCTGGGAGGGAAAACAGAAATAGACACCCTCATTGTATCTTTGTAAAATAATTATCAATTAAGAATTTAGGAGAAGGGCAGAGCAAGCAGAAAACATTGTATGAGAACCAACCATGTACAGGCATTTGAATTAATAGAAGAAAGCTTTGATTCAAACTCATGGGTTGCGTTGTTTTCTCTGTATGTTGTTGATATGCTCAAGAATGTTTGTTTCTGTTATGCATTTTCTTTGTATATGCTGTGCATGTGATTTCATGTTTCAACTGAAGTTTGAAAGGGAGAGAGAATGAGTTTCAATTGTTTCTCTATCTGAGCCAGGAGATTCTTGCAAGGTGTGCAATCGAATTCATCCACAGGGAGTGCGTTGATGAAGGATCAGTAGTTTAACTTTTGTGCTCATTCACCCAGAAGTGGAAGTGGGTTGTTGAAGCCATGCAAGGAGTGCGCAGGATGAAGAAGAACTCTCAGTTGTTAATCTGAGCAAAAGGAGATTGAAGACTGCTGCTGCAGAAAGTGCGCGGAGTCGAAGGGATTCAACACTTGGGAGTTGTTGAATTATTGTCGCAAGGAGCGCGCGCAAGTTCCTCTGAAGAATCAGAGTGGAAAAGTTCAGGAGGAATAGACCTTTGAACTCACTGAAGGTTAGTGCAGGGAAGTTGCTATTGGAAGTCGGAAGGAAGCGTCGCAGGTTGGCGAGCGAGCAAATGAGGTTCGTGGAGAGACATTTCTTTATTTCGTAGAATCATCAAGGGGAGAATGGACAGATGAAATCTTTGGAAAATATTTCACAAGGTTCCAAGAGCCATTGGATCTCCCATAATTGCAAGGTAGTTACAGTGCAGGTGTGGAGAAGGCTCAAGCTTAGGAGGGCAGTGTCGTTGATCCAAGTCGGTCAGAGCCATTGGATTGTTCACGAGATCGCCTATCGGGACTTCGTGAGGAAAGTGTCCTAAGTTTGGTAAGGAGAGTCGTGAGATTGCGAGGAGTGAGATCTCGACTACTCCGAGGATAGTTTGGACCCACAAGAGTTGGCAAGTGGATAGGTGGCACCTCACATCTCGGGAACTCGTAAGTTTAAGGGTTGAAAGATTGGTGTTAAAGGTCGCAAGGTCACGAGGGCGCGAAGTGGCGAGGAGGCTAGGAGCCGTCCATCTGAGAAGGATAGGTGGTGGAGATCTAAGGATCTCGCAAACTCGGGAGCTCGAAGGGTGAACGTCCGTGTAGTGGGTATTCAAAGCCACAAGGGTGCGAGAAGCAAGAAGGTAATAACCATTGGATACAGATCGTGGGAGGACCATTGGATCCACACGTGGGATCGTGCATCGGAGCCTCGTGAGAAAAGGCTTGAGAACTTGGTCATGAAAATCGAAAAGTTGTGAGAAAGCGAGGTCACGAGTCTCGGCATCTCGGACCTCGGGAATCGACGGGGAAGTTATTCAACTTCGCGAGTAGCGAAGTCGCGAGGGAGAGAGATCGCAATAGCATGGAAGTCCCGATAGAAGTGACGGGTGTGACGGGTCAAGTCACACGTGTGCATCGGAGTCTTGGTGCCTCGGACATCGGAGGTTGGAGAACCAAAAGTTTGGTATCGCGAGTAGTGAAATCCTTCTGGGAAAAGTCAACGAGTTGACTGACCATCGAGTCGCGGGGATCTGAGGACCCAGTGTTCAACCTTTGGACTCATGAAGTCGCGAGTTCCAATCCTCCGAGAAGTTAAGGAAGGGGATCAGGCGACAAATAGAATCCGTGGGTAGAAAGATTCCCGATAGGGAATTAGGAGAATCTTTGGGTTCTTCGGGTCGAGGAAAGAGAAGGTCCTGGTGACAGCGGACATGCAGGGTGGCCATTTGCGTCAACCCACCTCCCTCTACACAATACACCATGGTTGTTCAAGGAATGACCAATTTCAAAGTTAGAGAGTACAAGGAGGGGGACGTGGTATGGATGTGGGATGCCAATAAAGGGAAGCCTAATAATATCAAAGGAAGCAATCGTTTTTGGCTTGGCCCTTTTAGGGTCGAAAGAAAGTCAGTTAATGACTCTTATTACCTATCTACACTGGAGGGACAAAGGCGCATAGTTCCTGTCAGCGGGCACCTCCTCAAACCCCACTAGGATGGGGTAACTTGACTTCACAGGTAAGTAGGCATTTTGTATTCATGTATTATACCATTTTCATTTCATGTTAGTTTGCTTTAACATTTTCATTATTGATTGTTTTCTTTCAGTCTATATATATATCCATATGTATGATGGGGTGACATCACCGCCCCAATTTTGTTACTGATACTTCTATCGAGATTGAGTAGGTCTGCAGGTTATGCCAAAGATGCTGAGGTTCTCATGCTCTCTATGGTGAGCACATGTCCCCGAGTTGGAGCCAGGTGTTATCCCCGGTTTTTAGGGATAACTAGGAAATCATGTCTCGAGGCCCACAGGTCTTAGACATGGAGTACTGAGAGCAAGATTGACCTGAGCATGGCCTTGGAGGGCCCATCCTTTTCTTCTTCCATTAGCTTTGTCTCATCAACAACATCAACATCCATCACCATCGGCTTGGTCTTGTATCAGAAGAGGTTCTTTTTCCATGAGGTAATTGGTCGAGGTATCATGGTATGTGTCACTTTTGATCATTGAAACCTTTAAATATATGCATCTGATTCCTTTTATCTCTAACAACTGCTTGGATATTACATTAGCCTACATGACCATGCTTGGGGAAATTAACTGGGTGCCCTAGCAAGCTTGTGCCCATAGGTCTTGGTTTGCCACTGGGGGGATTGCTGAAAAGCCATAGTCCGCTCCCATCATAGCACCATTGTTTCATCTTATCACCCACTCATCTATCCCATTCCCCTTGTCCAAGCATTGGGTTGACCTATTTTTAGGATTCCACCTTATCTCGTGGGAAGAAGGGGATAAAGGCCCAGAAGGTAAAAGCAACTGGTAAAAGACAAAAGACTATAAATAAAACCTCGAGATGCTTCACCCAGGGATCCTTGAGAAGGCAATAAAAGGCATCTTAGCAAGAAACAAGAGGGACCCAGAAAATAACAAACAAGACCTAGTCAGAGGATAGGGGGTCTCATCATGAGCCAACCTATTAGGTTCATGGGTACCTAATAGTATGACATTGCCACCATCTAGTTACCACGCCAGGGCAATGACCCTTGGTTGCATGGCCAAGGGAAAGGGGGTCTCATCACGAGTCAGCCTTCTCATCTCTATGAAACTTTTGGGTAACACTATCAGCTCTAGTCACCATGCTAACGCAGTGTCCTCTAGTTAGCCCTTGAATAAAAAGAAAAAGAAGAAGAAAAAACAAATAAAAGAATAAAGCAAGAAAAGAATAAAGGCAAGAACGGGCTTGGAAGAAATGCATCCATGACAGGTACAACTCACCTTCTACAAAGGCACCCACAGATAACATTATGCATCCTTGGCCCTCACTACACCCACATGTCTAGACATCCCCTATCCACATCACCTCACTTAAATGGCTTGGATGAAATCCTCCTCGGAACTTTCCTTTTCTTGTGGACACTAGCCCAATATGACGTCTTGTTTTTTTCTCCAATCTTATATTGCTAGTTTTTGTAATGTATTTGAGCTATTGACTGATGTATTAGGGTTTTTATGCATATTTTTAATAATATTGATGATGATATGTGATTAAAATTTCTATGATCCCGGTGACTGATGAGCCCATGGAGGGAATAACTTTTGATGTGCAGGACCATGCCCAACAGACAGGTACCATTTGGACCGGTACACATGGGGAGATGACCAGTTCGAACTTCAATGAGGTTGAAGAGCCCACCAAATGGATGATGAGACCCCATCAGGGGGTAAAGAAAGGATGGAGATGGATCAGGGTTTTTTCACCAGAGAGAAAGAGGACGTTCCATCAGAGGCAGTTCGACAGGACTAGACCTGGGGGGAATGACCCCTTTTTAGTGGAACGCCAGCCTTAGAAGGCTTGGGACGTCTCCATCTTCACCATGACATCATCTAGCTTCATTGATGCTTTTGGAGGTAGACTGGGTAGCAGTGGCACGTGTGGCATGTTGGAGAGGCCCCTGGGGGGCTAACGTTTTGCTCCTTGGTGTCTCATTTTCCCTAGAAAGGGATAACGCCTCCCTTGAAGGGGATTTCACTCTCATTTTTACTTGATTAGGGATTTTTAATTAGCATCTAATGTAAAAACAATATTGTCTTGACATTATGGCCTTGTCGGCCTTTTTATAACCTAAAAGGTAAAATTAGGTCAATGATACACTATATATTGAGGGTTTTGACTCTCATTTTGATCATCAATTATCACTCACTCATAGTGAGGTCTGATTTTTAGCGCCCTATTTGGGTTTTTGGTGGAACTAAGTGATGCACATTAGTTGAAGGAATATATTTTTGGCATTATATGATGTTTCTCTTGAAGGAAGGTTTACAAGTAGGGTTTGCATGATTATTTCCTGATGACTTGTAAGTATTTTCTGCAAAATTCTTGATTGAATGGTTGTAGTTTAATTTCTTGCACTTATTTATAAATATTGTTAAATCAAAACCCTAGGGGACAAACACACAAGTAGGTCGTTGTCTCATGTCCCCTGATAAAGAAGCTTTAAGCCATTGAAGAGGAGAAAGAGATCCTAGCCATAACTACACTCCTTTTTCCTTCCTCCTTTATGCTAGCTGTACCATTTTGACTTCAAGAGGAAGAGGATGTCCCAGGGCTAGGTTATATACACCTAGGGCTATTTTCTTTTAGGGTTTGATGAAAGAGCCTTGCCTTAGCAACACTCTCCCTCTTAAACCCTCTTGTCTTCACCTTATGAGCTAGCCGTTTTTCCCCTTACTTCCTTAAGCTTCTGCGTCCTTCACTTAGCTGACTCCATCTTCCCTTTTTAAGGCACTGATCTCCAAGACCCCTTGTGCTAAAGTGAATTTGGTCATAAAAAAACTCTTTAAGCCTTTTGAAACCCTAACTATACTAACCCTAAACTCTAGCTAACCCTACTAACCCTGGACTACTGACGCCACCCTTGGTTATTTCATCTTGATGCAGCAATGTTTCACTTTGTAAGCAATTGAATGATAGTTAAGGAATTAATTGAATAAAGTGTCGATTGGTTACATTGAATGCCACATTGTTCCAGTATTTATTGGTGAAGTGACATTATTTTCATTGCTATATTGATAAACATTGATTATGTCAAAATTTACTGCTAATTGCTCATATTGAATATCATGTAGTCTTTAATATAATTGAAGTACTAACCAAGATTGCACGTATCAGTTTCCTTGTTGTATTGTCTCAAGCAGGTGATTTTATTTTCTTTGGTTGTACTTTATTATTGATTGTTTAGCCGAGACTGTCTGATTGGCGGTGATCTGCGAAAGGGTGAACTTGTTCTTGTCCTATTATCCTTTGCCCTTTCAAAACCCTAGGTCACCGGGGATGTCTCCCCTGGGCCTAGCCTCCCTAAAGAGAAAGAGCCTTCCCATCGTGGTGACATTGGGTGCGATAGGTTTCTATTATGCCAGTTTGTCCCTCTACCTTATAGCCTTTTATCCTAGCTACAAACTGTGCAATAACAATGCCCACTGTAATGATTGTTGGTGGCTCTTCCAACTCCAAGTTTGAAATAAAGTGTCTCACTCGACGAAATTAATAGCCATCCTCCAACACTGCTGAGTGCTATGTTCCCTTGAGTTCCCCCATCAAAATATCCTCTATGAATGTTGGAATCATATTCCAGAGGTATGATAGTGTGAGGAAGCCTTGTCTTAATAAGTTTATGCTTGCCTTCAACTTGTATAAATTTGGAGGTTTATTTTGGAATATAATCTCATTTTGAGCTAGCCAAAAGAACCATATAACCTCCAGAGCCAAACTTTGTCCTCTTCCGCTGCAATTGTAATCCATTCATTTAATATCTCCTTCATGTTATCTCCAATCCATTGCTCTTGTGATTTACATAGTTGACGAGTGATAGCCCATATCTTCTTGGTGAGATGACAATGAACCAAAAGGTGATTCATGGTTTCCTAATGTTCCCCAAGGACTGCAT
>ML780540.1:642306-656690 GCA_009831015.1 Picea engelmannii | reverse complement strand
TCCCCCCCTTCTCTCTCTCTCTGTAATGTCCCCATTTTGGGACATTATAACATTACAACATTTCAGAGTGTTATGCCTACCCGAGTAGCCAGATAGGGGTGACAGAGAGTTTGGGAGATACTGAGGGCTTTATTTGGGCCTGAATTGCATTTTTCATCATCAAGATCCATTCCTCACAGCTTGTCTTTGGTTTCGTTACATTCCGATGATTTCCGTAATTTTGAGTTATTATGGGTCATATCTTAATTAAATTCACTAAGAAGGTCATAATGGGCATATTACTTGAGAAACCTCTTAGTGTGATAGCTCATCGGAATCGAGAAGAAGAGCACTATAGGATAAGATGGTGAGAAGTGACTTTCAGTGGCTGGAGAAGCCATAAGGATGGATAAATCACTTTTTAGAGGTAAAATGGTTAATTAATTAATTAATTAAGTGATTTAATAATGGAATAATAACATAAATTAAAAGTCACTTGGAGGGAAGAAGTCAACAGTGAATTGGGGTTTCAACAGTGATTTAGGGTTTTGGTAGTCAACAGTGAATTAGGGTTTCAACAGGGATTTAGGGTTTTGGAAATCTATAAAGGAAGGGTCAGTGACCTAATTCATCATTATGCAGATTATGACTTGTCATTGAGGAGAGAGGCGCATCTCAGGAGAGATAGTTCAGTGGATTCCAGGAGAAAGACACAAGTTGGATGATTTCGGTGTTGAGAGACACACCCTAGTTACCGAGAATATCATTCAGGTCTTCCATCATTCTTCAACAGTGGTTATACAGTGTCCAACAGCAAGGGTACATTCATCCAGAGTGAGGGCGCAACTTTTAAGAGGGTTTTAGTTGACTTATCCCATCCAGGAAGAATTTTGAGATTTCCCTTTGACCCATTTGAGAGGAGGGCAAGGCGCATCTTTTTCTTGGTTCCTCATCATATTCCGATGGAGGAATCAACTAGGATGCATTTTCTAGACTCAGGTGTGTGACACTTTTGGTGAGCATCAAACCAGATTCAGGGAAACCCTTCCAACCCATTTCCTAGTAGACCAAGGTGGTTGTTTTGAGACATATCTCATCCGATTCTGAGGGTGGAATCACTAGGACACATTTTGCTAGAAGAAGAGGGGCACATTCCCTAGGGGTATCCATCTAGGGTCTAGATTCATCATTTTCGGGTATTATATTTTAGTTACTTATTTGTATTCCAGCTAAGATCCTTTTGTCTTTTGATCTAGCTGAGTGTTGTTATTTTATTCAACAACATTTGCTTATTTGTATTCCGGCTAAGATCCTTTGTCTGTTGATCTAGTCGAGTATTGTCAGTTTATTCAACCACATTCGACCATTTTGTAATCCACAGAGATATCATAATATAAAATTTGAAGTCCTTTGTCACGTTTATTATTTGTATGATCATTTATATGTTGTAAACCTTTGATCCTACACACACATTAGCAATGTTTCCTAGACTAGCCAAGTCAGAAACATTATAGTGGTATCAGAGCTGGTTTTCCTGCTAGCCTAAGGGGAAAATTGGATAAGGATGTAGATACATCATTACCAGTGAGTGGATTGACAGGAGCATATATGGAGCCTACACCCATTAGATGCAGGGAGCGTTGCTACAGTTGCAAAGTTCCTTGGAAGCCAAATCATCGATGCAGGGGTAAAGGGAAGGTGCACATTGTTGAGGTGCACTATGACAATCAAGATGAAGAGATGCATGTGAATGCAACCATAGATGCCTATTTAGAGCAGTCCAATAAGGGTAGTGAGTCTTGTGCATCTGAGGGATAGTTGGATGGATAGGATGATATCGCATATCCTTCATCTTCCCCTTTAGGTAACGTTGTGGATTCAACACTTCAGCATAGTGGTGACACTTGTGAGGATTCATATGTGTTGGCACTTAAACATGATGAGCTTAGGAGGTTGGATGACCTAGCGGTGGGTGTAGACATGGCTTCTAGGAAGTCATGTATGGAGAATGATGAGCTTCCTATGATGAGTGAACCACATTTTTCATCTTCTCAGTCACCTATGCTAGCTACGACACATGAGGATATTGGTGGCATTCCTGATATGGTAGAGGAGCCTTGTGTGGGGATTGTACACAAGGAACATATGGATCTACAGACCCAGGAGGAGAGGTATGGCTTGGATATAGTTGACCTTAAACATACCTATCGGTATGAGGAGAGTGACTAACCACTCTTGGAGATTTCATTGATGGACTAGGTTGTGGAGAGCGACAGCTTGTTGGGACACTCACTCCCAGGATTGATCTACAGTGATGAGAATGCACTCCTTATTGGTCGGAATGACCATAGCATGTGTCTGGACACATATGTATGGGATCCAGGCGCAGATGATATTAGTAGGGTGAGTGCACAGGAGGATATAGTTTCCCATACAAGATATGGTGTGATTCAGATAGGGGCTGCAGTTGGTGATGGCGTGCAGTGGCATGCAGGAGGACTCAGTAGCATAAGGGACAATGGGTAGTTCAGTGCCTTATATTGTGAGGAGTGTGTTGTTGGGGATTCCATTGTTGACATTAGCAGTGAGAGGCATGAGGTAGCACCTTAGCAGGATTGTGACCAGGAGTCATGACACTTGGCAGGACAGTTGAGAGTCAGTGAGGGCATTATCATGGTAGCCACTAGATGCATTGATGATACACATGCATTGGTGGCAGGTTATTGTTGGAGGGCCTTGATGTCACAAGATAGTTTAGATGGGGGACTTGTCATTGAAGACTTCCATACACTCAGGGAGAGAGTGATTGTGATGAGGGTCGACTACTAGTAGTTGTTGATTGATAGGGATTACCTATTGAAGGTTGGCGAGATGTATCACAGGGCATTGAGGGAGTATGAGTTTGAGGTGGACTGACTCACTCATGAGTTGGTTAGAACATGGATATTCTTGGAAGGCACATAGAAAACCCTTCAGGAATCAGAGTCCAGATCAGAGGAGCTCCTTGAGGAAACTAGACAAAAATCCACTACACCTATTTCAGTAGAGAGTCAGATATATCCCTCAACCACATTGCGAGGGGATGTTGGTGGTTTAGCAGTGGAGAACCAGTTGAGGGAGGAGCATGAGGAGTACCTAGGATCAATGATGAGTATGGAGAGATATGATCCAGAGATACAAGAGGATATCCATAGGTCAAAGGGACCACCCTTCATGAGGGGTGGTGAGACAGTTGGGCACACACGTACACATGGGGATTCCAGAGCTAGGGGAAGTTTTGAGGACACATCCATTTATGTTCCAGGATTGGTTGACCTTCATGTAGAATATGACCCCGTAGTACACCCTGGATCCACGATGTTGCAGGTGTATATAGGAGATCACATGAGTATGCAGGGTCACACAATGATGAGTGGTAGTTCACAGAGACATACAGAGGTGTACAATGGGATTCAGGGGGACGCACTGGATGGCAGGGAGGAGATGTATGCAGTAGAGCATGGAGATTCCTCTCCCTTTCAATAGTATACAGATCTGGGAGATCACCTTTTTTGTGCCTCTTTTGTCACCTAAATGAGCAAAACAGAGGTGATTACAAGCTTAGTTGTGTTAGCTAAGAAAGACAGTTGTAAAGGAAAGGGTTAGAGAAAGAAACATAAAAGAACAAACTAAGAATTAAACTAAGAAATAAAAGAACAACTAAACTATTGAGCATAAGGACATAAGAACAAAAAACCAATAAGACTCATGTCACCAATGGCAAAGATTATATTAATGAAAGAAAACACCAAGAAGAAAGAGGAATTTGGGTCCCTTCTTCCTCCAAGGGAGGGCTCTTGGAACCCCACAACTAAGCTCTTGTTACAAATTTGAAAGAAATGGTGAAAGAATCCCAAGCTAATCCACTCAAGAGGTGAGATGGATTGCCCAATGTAATAATGCTAGTATACTCTTGATGAGAAAAGAGGATTCCCCAAGAGAATAGCAACAACATAACCTTGAAAATGAATTCCTTGAAAATGTAGTGCACCCATGGCCTTGTTTTATAACATCACTTTGAGGTATTGTGCAACCAACTTTTAGTGTGAAAAGGGGTTGTTTAGGGCATTTTTAGGTCTTTGACCAGCCACCCAGTTGGATCCAGCCGAGATTTGGATGTCAAATCAACTTGGAAGCTGAACCACAAGTGGGTGGGAGGCCGACCAATCTCATAAATGGATTGTTCTCAGGTGTGCATGGCTTTTAGCGACCACAGTCACGCATCGTGCGCATATGCACTTTTCATGTGCTTCTGGTTTGCGCATGTGCACGTGCACCTTGTGTAGTCACAACACACCTTAATTTGATCACTGGTTGTATAGTTTTGGACCTTTTGGAAATGATTTTGTGTTAATTTTGGTCCATGGGTGACCTCATAACTGTTTGAATATGTTGGATTACTATAACCATTTGTGGATGAAATTTCAATGATAACAGATGCCCCCTGATGGATGAGGTTAGGAGCATACATATAGCCGAAATTCATCAATGTTTCTTCTACCGAGAGTGTTGTTGTAAGAGAGAGAGATAGTGAGAGTATCAAGAGTGACCCATTGGAGGGAGAAGGGAACCTATAGGACCCCACCTTCCATAAGGTGTGTAAAAATAAATTGTCTACAAACAAGGAGGGCATGCCCCATGCTCGTGTCATGTAACTCAAAAAGAATGGTGTTGTATAGTAACTGAAATAATGTGTTGATGTAGACAACTGCAGCGCCCTCAGGGGAAGTTGTGATAAAGGTAGAAGACAATTCTGAGGAGGAACATACTTTGAATAGTAGGCAATGACACCTGTAAGAAGTTTCATGGATTCTGTAGGCATTGATAGCCCAACCAAGTTCAGAGGTCTTCGACAAACATACGAAACAACTACAATAGTCGCAAAGTAAGACCCACCGTAACATGAGAAAGTGTTGAAGTCAAATTTTATGGGGGTCAACGACAACATAGAGAAATTGTGGTTCTCCCTGTGCCATATGAGACCTCTCATTGGAAAGGTAATGAGATTCAAGATATTGTCGCCCTTCTGGAAACTGTGCTAATGTCGACAAAAAGGGGGACACGACTCCAAGAAGCAAAGGGCTTCGTGAGATCTACTAGGTGAGATTAGGAACTGAGGAGGTACATGGAAAAATTCAAGATGTATGAAGACTCAAGACTGTCCTTGGTTGGGGGTATATGTGAAGTATAAGTGGCCGCAACTGTTCAACTAGGTCGAGTGTCAGGGGGACAACAAGACATGGTATAAGTTGTGCTAGAGGCAGGACAAAGTGAACAAACTCAGAGAGAAGAGGTAGGTGGCTTGTGGGATACTCGGAGTATATGGACAATGTCAACATGAGTAGATGATAAGGAGTGCCCCAACTAAGGGAGACATGGGTTGCGTTTGCCAAAAAGGGAAGAAGGCCGCCAAAGGTGACGAAAAAAAGATATGTAAATGCTGGAAACAAAGGCTTTTTACAATTTATAAAGAATACTTTGGGATGAGTGTACAAATATAGAAATGGGTGCCCCATTGTAATATGGTTGGGCCGGTTAGGGCACATTTTGCTTGGCGAATTGGTGGAGGTTGGGGGCCCCATGGGTGGGTTTCTGTATGAGGCATATGAAATGGAGGGAAATTTGTGGCTGGGCAAACTGATTGTGGATGGAATGGAGGGTTAATGATACCGTGGAGGTGCAGTCAAAAGAGAAACTTGAAGAGATAAGGAGTATGTGGTTGATTCACGACATGATGTAAGACTATCGGGACTCCCATCCCTAAAGGTTTGAAAAACAACATGAGTGTCAAAGTGTTGAAGGGTGCTATGAATGGGACAACTCATGTGGGGGAGAGTGCTACTAGGTGACAGTACCCAAAATGCAATGGAGGTGTCGGTACTGCAGAGCCGGAGATGGGGATCCTAAACGCAAATTTCAGAGGGTGTGACTGGAGATGCAATTGATATTCAAAGGGAATGATTACATGCCAGTGTTGATTATATACCTGAAGGGGTGGCACTGATGTATGATGACCAAGTACCTACACACATGAAAACCAAATACCCGACATGAACAATATCTGAAGAGAATCGAACATACAAACATTTATTTTATAATTTTGAACATGAGAATGTGTACCTGGACATGGTATGGAAAAAATGGCTCCCCGGGGGCTAAGGATGAAAAATGGCATGCATTCATAATTGTCCTACAATTCTCATGATAGAGATCTAACCCATTAAGGTTGATCCATGAGTCCTAGACTTTTCTGAGCATAAATTCAATGGCATAACTTTCCTCATGTGAGCCAAGCTCTTCTTCATTACACAGAGATAAATATTCAAGAGGTAAGCTGCTACTTCAGTTTTATTTCATTGATGATACTCAGATCTATTGTTTAGCATACTCAGAAATAGTTCTATAATTCAAATCTAATTACTCAGAAATATTTCTATGGTTCAATTGCTCACTCAGATCTACATCTACAGTTCAGATCTAATTGTTTTGCATACATCTACAGTTTAGATCTACTTCTATAGTTCAGATATAATTGTTTTTCATACATCCACAGTTCATATCTGATTGTTTTTCTATCTATACTTTAGATCTAAGCTTTACTTATTTAGAAACACTTTATGTTTCAGATCTATTGTTTTAGACCTTTTAGACATTTATGTTTTGAGTTTTATTTAGACCTATTATGCTCTTGTTGATCTAACTAACATAATTTTTTTTTGAAAAGGTATTGTTTCTTGTTTTCTTTCCCTAATTCTAACAACAAGTTCATCTATATTTTGTACTTGTTGTATTCCACCATCTATTCTCCTCATTTATAGACATATATCCCAAACTAGTTTTCCCCGAGGGGGTTTTATCCAGGGTCATGTTGAGAAAAAATACCTGTGTCAAATTTATGCATGCTTAGAAGTGTAGATAAACATTTTAAAGTTAAATATCTAGAGGTAGTGTTATTTGTTATAGTGTATATTGCATGTGCTAACATTGAGTAAAGAAAACACTTGCAAGGGCACCTTAAAAGAGCACTTAACCATTAAATATTGAGCAGAAAGTTTTGTGACTATTTGCTGTCCTAAAAGCAGCAAGAGAAGACAGCCACACAGTTGAAACTTAGAGCCATACTAAGTTCAAGGGTAGACTTTATATGGTAGCCTCATAGGACCTCAGAAAATCTACATGGTATCAGAGCCAAAGGTGGCTTAGACTTGATGATTTTGGAGCACTTTTGTGGGCAGTTTTGTGAGGTTTTATATCAGATCTGTTGGTTGTTTTTGGAGAGCAAGTTTACAGCCCAAAACAGTGAGAAAATTTCAGACCTGAAGGTACCTCTCATTTAGTGCCAGTTGGACAGCTTAGGGAAGATTTTGGACAGCTAGTTGACAATGTTTGTGGACAGTTGTGGGCAGATTTGTTGGGCTGATTTTTGACACTTGTGGACAGCCTCTTTTCACACCTGTGTGGACAGAAGTGGGGTTGTAGTGTAGAACCTTTTTTCACAACTATTTTCTAGGAGTGAAGTCGGGATTTCACTTTCTTTTTTTCACACCTGTGTTGATAGGAGTGAGGCAACGTTCCTTTGCATTTGGAGCATCAGAGTGAGCACAATTTGACAGTCATGTCAGCATCTCAGATGCATGTTGAGGACAGGCTAGCCGAAGATAGCAATTGGTTTCCTTGGAAGGCGAGGATCGTGTTTGTCTTAGAGGACCTCGAACTA
Organism: Picea engelmannii; assembly: GCA_009831015.1. Lineage (NCBI taxonomy): Eukaryota > Viridiplantae > Streptophyta > Pinopsida > Pinales > Pinaceae > Picea > Picea engelmannii. Next base: position 648,955 of record ML780540.1, on the reverse strand, counting down.
TGGAATATAGTTGAGACAGTTTTTCCCGTTATTCCTGTTACAACCCCTGTCTTGTTGGAAGAATTCAGGAAGAGGAACAATAAGGCAAAGAGGACCATTTGTGATGCAGACAAAGATCATATTATTCCCCACTTGAATGGAAAGAATTATGCATACAAGATGTGGGCATCTCTATGCAAGTTGTACAAGAGCTCTAATGATAACCGGAAGTTGGTTCTTCATGATCGATTGAAGGGCATTCACATGCTCAAGGATGAGTCGGTTACTTCATTCCTTGGTAGATACACCCAGATCAGAGACGAGCTTGGAGTCATCGGAGAGGTGGTGGATCCCAACTCTATGGTTAGAACAACTTTGAACAGCTTTACCAAACCATGGGGTCCATTCGTACGCGACATTGTTGCCAAGGAGGTTACGCCTAGATGGGAGAGTATGTGGGATGAATTCGTCCAAGAGGAGACTAGGCTTCTGGACAGTAGTAGCAGTAGTTAGTTCCAAGTGATGAGGACCTTGCTCTTTGGACAAAGGGCAAGAAGAAGACCGACCATGGAGGTCGGCAGGGTCCCAAGTTTGGGGCCCCACAATAGGGAGGAGAGAGTAGTGGAAACAGTGGGCAGAAGAGAGACATGAGCACATTGAGATGCTTTGCTTGTGGAGAGATGGGTCACTATGTAGGAAAATGTCCCAAGAAGAAGAAGAAGCAGCAGGGTGGGTCAGCAACGACAACATAGGAGACAAAGTTCAAGGAGAAGTTCGTGAGAGAGTGTGCTTTCGTGACTACTTTGTCTATTGTTACACCATCCAACATTAGATGGGGAGACAGAGTTGATGAGGATCGACTAAATCACAATAGTGATTCAGAGGGAGATCAGACTTAGTGTCCATGGCCATCATCAGAGTGGGTGACTGGTCCACCCAGGATAGCTATAGTTTCAGAGCAGCCGAGCAGACAAAGAGTTGGTGATACAACTTCAGAGCATCAGAGGTTGATGAGGAGGAGTAGCAGGGCACCATTGAGGCTTGAGCCTAACTTAGCTTCTGAGACATGCAGATTAGGTTCTGGATCCACTTCAAGTGGAAGTTACATGGTGAGAGGCCAAGTTGATGACTCTTGATGAGATACCAAGAGGGGGAGACTCTTGGTGAGATGCCAAGAGAGTGACTCTTGGTGAGATGCCAAGAGTAGGTGGAAATCCTTGGTGGGAGACCAAGGTGGAGATCTTCGGTGTGATGCCTAGATCTAGGTGATATTGGATAGATGGAAAGTCAGTTCCATATATAGGTCACGCAGATTGATAAAATCTGTGACAGAGTCCACTTTCAGTGATCAGGGTACAACCATACTCACCGAGTATATGCCAGGACTCAGGAGGCAACCATGTACATTGTAGGGATGAGATTGGTGGTGACGAGCACTTTCCTCGGTAAGAGGGAGTGTTGGTGGTGACTTAGGATATTTAATTCAAAAGTGAAATTTGGTCATTTTAGCCTAAAGTGAAAATTAATTCGCAAAGTGGGTGAATTAATAGACATAAAGTGAATCGATGGAAACGTAAGTAAACTGGGTTTTGGTTTGAGATTTAGTTGAGATGATCTCAACCATTGATTAGGGATGCGATGATATTATCTCATCCACCCATATTTTAGGTTTCCTTATGCTTCCTAAAGGAGGGTGAAAGGGGCGAAGGAGAGCTCATTCACTTGTATGTTCAGCAAAGGAGCTTGGAGAAGGGAAAGAGGATGAGGATTGTTGCATTGGGTGAGGATATATTGGAAGCATGATTTCATGGATGGAAGCATCTAGCTTGGAGCTTGGTTTATTTACTGAGAAGCATTCATTATTGTGGAGGGCGCACTTGTTGAGGAGGGCGCATCAGTAGTGGGGATGCCTTACATATGTCAGATTGTAGTGGGATCAATTGCAGAGGGATGCCACACATTAGATCTTCATTCATATGGAGGGGTTTTCCATTCTGAGCTCATAGCTTGCATCTGGAGTAGTTATGGTGGTTTTGGTAGCATATATGAGGGGTGCACCTGCCTGGTTTGGACTTGTATTTTAGCTTGATACAAGCTACTATTGTAATAGGTTCATCTATGTTTTGTACTTGTATTCCACCATCTATTCTCCTCATTTATAGACATATATCCCAAATTGGTTTTCCCCGGGGGGGTTTTATCCAGGGTCATGCTGACCAAAAATACCTGTGTCAAATTTATGCATGCTTAGAAGTGTAGATCAGCATTTTAAAGTTAAAGATCTAGAGGTAGTGTTATTTGTTTTAATGTATATTTCATGTGCTAACATCAAGTAAAGAAAACACTTGCAAGGGCACCTTAAAAGAGCACTTAACCATTAAATATTGAGTAGAAAGTATGGTGACTATTTGTTGTCCTAAAAACAACAAGAGAAGAGAGCCACACAGTTGAAACATAGAGCCATACTAAGGTCAAGGACTTAGATGACAGCCTCATAGGACATCAGAAAATCTACATAGAGCGTATGCGAGCTATGCCTTTCCTTTTTAGTGCCCCTTATTTTCTTCAACTTGGAAATACATGAAAACTAAATGGCTAATAAAGGGCTTGGAAAAAATATGCTTCGAAAAAAAGAAGAGGAAAAGAATGTGGCTAGCCCTAACAAAGGCACCCATGAATGAGACAATCTGAGCCCCTGTATGTCATGAAACCCCATACCTAGAAATCTAACTCCATCAACCTCACAATCACTACATAACCTAGAAAGGATTCTCCTTGGAACATCCCCTACTTGAGGAATTGGTTCACCCAATAGGACATTATGACACCCCTCCCATATATAAATTTGGCAAATTGCATAGGGTCTTTGAGCACTTGTTTAATGTGAAAATTTAGATTTGATGCACATGTTTAGATGGCTCTTGTATTAAATGTGATTTACTTGGCATGATACATATGACTTGAGACCCTTGGAGGGATAATTTACTTGTCTTTGCAGGACGTTGCTTAGTTGACATTTGTGGAGGAAAAATCCTATCTTGGGCCTTCAATGAGGCATGAAGCCCACAGAGTGGATGCCATACCCCACCCATTGGGAAAGATTGGACGAGGGACGTTTCCTTTGAAGGCATTGGATTGTCCATTGGAGATGAGTCGCTAGACTTCTAAGCCCCAACGTTTTCCTTTAGAGGCCATATTCTTCTCCTTTGGGGCATGACATCATCACTTGAAGGTTAGGGTTTGGTGGTGCAATATATTTTTGTAAAATTTTCAGACCCCAACCCAGTTTCAGTCGCGCTGATTTTTCAGCCAATGTTAAATGCCCAAACCCAGTTTTATATCAGCATATAAAAACTTAGCAGAAAATAAACTTAAGAACTGAAACATGAGGATTTTGAACATCGTTTATAGCACAAAAATAAAATATCAGCAGCATATAAAACTCATAAAATTATAGACACAGAGATTTTTCAGTCTAACATCAACCTTGGAAAAAACCACAAGGGGAAAACCAGTGAGAGAGGGATTTTTATTATTTATGAGCTTCAGAGAAATTTCTTCTACAACATATTCATATTCAGAAATTACAAAAACTTATCTCAGACTTTCTTTCGCAAAAAAATCCTTCTGAACAGCCTTGGAAAAAGCTCCTTGGTTTCTGTGCCAGAAATCCGTACAACTGTATGACTGTCCCAGAAATAAATGTTGTATGGACTGTCTCGGTTTCCATGCCAAATTTCTACTAACACTATAAGGAATATGCAGTAGGAACAACTCCTCAAAAACTGTGCCCAATCTTATCGAAAACTGTGTTGTACGACCCTCGAAATTCATGCCAAAAACTGTACAGAAGTTCACCCAAAAATTTATGACAGCAGATGCCTAGATTTCTATGCCAATAAATGACTGTATGGAATCCTTGGGATGCATCCCAAACTTCTCAGAAAAAATTCTTCTATCTCCCTTGATTTCTGTGCATACTAAATGGTTATAAAACCTCTATAAATCTGTACCGTACGGTCTGCATTCAATATTGTATTCTGCCTTGAAATTTGTGCTAGCGTGCTACCTTGGGATGCATGCCCAGCTCTGCAAATGTTTCCTCTTCTTCAACTCGACCTCTCTCTTGCTCTCTCTTGATCTCCAAAAGAAAAATGAACAACCACCTCAAGAATGGTGTGCCCCCATACCCTAATCGACCATGAGGGAAGGTGAGGGGTTTTCTAATCCAACGGTTGACATTAGATTAGATGAGTGGTTGAGATTAGATGTCTCTTCACTCACCCTCACTTTAGGCATAAAGTCACCTTTTAATTTGCATCTCACAAATTAAATGACTAGGGCCCACATACGGCATTTTCTCACCCCTTAGGCTCCTAGGGATAAGAAACACTTTCCTTTGTACTTTATTTAATTAAAAATTTAACACTCCCTCGTACCGAGGAAAGTGTTACTCAACACTCCAAGCTTGTCCCTAAAAAACACAAAATTTCCTTTGCCCAATGCCTTGGTGAGTATGTCTACAATCTTCTCCTCTGTAGATATGTACTATAGCTCCACAGCTCCTCTCTGAACATAGTCACGGATGAAGTGATAACAAATCTTGATATGCTTAGACCGGTCATGAAAAACTGGATTCTCTGAGAGTTTAATGAAAATCTGATTATCACAGTAAATCACAGTAGGCCTCAAATGCACATCGAAAAATCCCACCAGCATCTTGCGAAGCCAAAAGGCCTCACAACTAGCTTGACTGGCTGCCATATACTCAGCCTCTACAGAACTCAAAGCCACTGACTTTTGTTTCTGACTGAACCAAGACACAACTGCTGATCCCAATCCAAAACAACACCCTAAAGTACTTTTCCTATCACTGACACATCATGCCCAATCCGAGTCTGTATAGCCAACTAGAAGAACTCCATCTCCTCTCTAATAGTCCAAACCATAATCTATTGTACCACAAAGATACCTGAGCACATGTTTTAGTGCCACCCAGTGCACTCTCCTAGGCTCCACCATGAACTGACTGAGAGTGTTGACAGCAAAACAAATATCTGACTTGGTATTGACCAAATACATCAATGACACGATAAACTGACGATACAAAATGGAATCCACCAATTGTGACTCAGAAGCATGAAGCTTCTTCCGGTTGGTAATCATGGGACTGGTCATGGGCCTACTATCCCCCATCTGAAATCTGCTTAGAATGTCACACACATACTTCCCCTGTCCCAAGAAGATGTGTCCAGGCTCCTGCCAAACCTCCAATCCCAAAAAGTAATGCATCAGTCCAATGTCAGTCATCTCGAACTCTGAAGCAAGGCTCTCCTTGCAGTTGTTGATGAGTCTCTTTGCCCCTGTAATGAAAATATCATCCACATATAGCAGAAGAATAAGAGTATCCTCTCCAACCACAATCAAGTATAGGTTTGGATCCGCCTCACTCTTCTCAAAACCCAACTGCTGCAAATAGGAATCTATCCTCAAATACCAAGCTCTGGGAGCTTGTTTCATCCCATACAATGCCTTCTTCAGTCTACACACATGAGACTCTCTCCCATGCACCTCAAAGCCCAATCATTGCTCAATATACACCTCCTCCTCAATAAGATCATTCAGAAATGTGGTCTTCACATCCATCTGGTGGATCTTCCAACCCATCTTTGTTGCAATGAAGATCACTGCCCTGATCGAAGTGTATCTAGAAACCGGTGCAAAGGTATCATCATAGTCGACTCCCTCAACCTATGAAAACCCCTGAGCCATAAAGCGAGATTTTTACTTCTCAATGCTGCCATCCACAATATGTTTTAGTTTGTAGAGCCACCTGGAAGTCACCGCTGACTTCCCCTCAGGTCTAGGAACAACTTCCCAGATATCGTTCTTCATGATGGAATTGTACTCTTCCATCATGGCATCTCTCCATACATGTCTACTAGCGGCCTCCTCAAAAGTGGAAGGCTCAGAATCCCAAATGTTGCTCACCATCACGATGTAGCTGCAAAACCTCTTGGGAGGTTTACTCTCCCTCACTTCTTGTCTGGGATTCCCCACCGAGCCTTGTGCCTTCCTCAAAGTGTCCTGAAGCCACTTGGGCTTCCTCCTCTCTGAAGTAGTATCCTGTGGAGGGGACTCTCCCTGTTCAAACCCATCTCCTGAAGACAATGATCCTGTAGTAGACTCTGAAGTACCTAATCCTGAAACTTGTGGACCAGTAGCCTGTGAACCTAAATCATGTGGCCCTGTCACCTGTGAACCTGTCAACCCCGAAACTGATGGCCCCGAACTCTGTGTCACTGTAGTCTGCTGCAGACTCACTTGAATCTATGGTGAAGACTACTCACCCTTCTCTATCCCTCTAGACTTCCTAAAGTGTAATGATCCCTAGCCATTATGCAAGGATCATCATTGTTTTGGGGTCTTTTTAAAACTTTTTCTGAGTGAGGTATTTCGTCAAACACTTTGTTGATCTACCTTTTAGATGTGTTTATATGTGTGTATGCAGCAAATAATAGAAAGATATAACCATGGAACATACCTCAACCATATGCAATAATATAGACAAGACAAAACATCTCAATTCTTCTTTATTCATAAAATAGAGAAACCTGCTACAATGAAGATGTCGATCTGGAATGCTCAACAGATGGCCAAGAAGATAGAC
>ML780540.1:603980-632937 GCA_009831015.1 Picea engelmannii | reverse complement strand
ATTTGATGTTGACATTTTGAATTGTGGACAAAAGGGTTTTAGGTGACCTCTTATAAAACAAGGTCACCCCTTTGTCATTTCATATCATATCACACATGAGAATTACATATTGGTTGGATAAAATTTTCTCCCTACTTGGGCAATTCACACTTTCTCTCTCTTATGCTTTGTGGATGCTACTTCTTGTCTATTGGAAGAATAAGCTAGGCACTATCTCTTGGATGCTCGTCTTTTGCTCATGTGATGGAATATTCCTCGTAATGAAGGGTTTATCTTGCTATCTCTTGGACTAGGTAAGGAATTTATGCTTTGTGTTGTTTCTTTCTTGGTTGCGAGGTTGATTTTTCTAAAATCTTGGAGAAGTATAAGGGCATACACCCTCCACCAAGATCTATCAGTGTTGTCATTGAATGAGCTATATTGGAAAGGTTGTTAGGAGTAAAAAGGCTTACACCCTCCTAGATTTACCTTGCTAGGTTTTGTTTGCTCTAGGGAGTAAAAAGGATTACACCTCTAGAGAAGTAACAAACCCTAGCCCTTATACAAGAGACCCTATAACCCAATTGACAAGGAAATAGTCTAATTTTCATTGGAGACATAAAATCATTGCATTGGTATGCGTGAATAATTGATATATTGCAATTGTCTAAATTGGAATTGATTCTACATGTTATAAGCATTCTTATGCCCCGAGTGAGTCCTCTTTAGCCTAGTAATTATTATTGTTTTTATAAAATAAATCTACAGGCATTAGAGATGTTGCAAAATCATCTTTTCTTCACTCATTTCTCACCATTCTACCACTAAAATTTGCTTACAAGCTTCCATTATTAACCTACTTGTCATTGGCCATATTTTGGGCAGATCATTTGCTGAGTTTAGTGGCTAGAATTTGATACCGTAGCACATGTTTTCTACATCCACTTGGATGTCATAATAACTTGCTGATAACACATAATAAACAACCCTTAAAGCCACCAAAGTCTTTCTTTAAACATTGCAAGTTTAACTAGTCATTGCTAGCTTCATTTTTGATATCTTGTACTAGATTTTGGATGGTTGAATTTGCAGCTATTGACATCTTATGTTGTTGATATATATATTCCTATACTGCTTCAATTTTGGGACAGAAAGGTTTCTTGTTGTTTCCCCTTTGGTTTTGTTAAGGTTTAAGCTATTATTAGAGTTCTTTGCATTTCACTAGATAACAATAGCATAGATAGGATCACTAAGAAATACACAATTACAAGAGACACATCATTTATCCTGGAAAACCATCATGGTAGATAAAACCCATCAAAAACTTTCTTATTATAGATAGCCAATACAATGCCAAGAGATAACTCAAACAAATACAGAAAGTCCTCTCCCAAGAATGCGCCTCTCTCTCTCTCTCTCTCTCTCTCTCTCTCTCTCTCTCTCTCTTCTCCAACTGCAGCTCTGAACTTGTCTCTTGATGAACAAGTGAGTGTGTGTCTAAATGAGGTGCTAGCCTCCTTATTTATACAATTCTGGCATGTGTGGAGGTGTTTATTCACTGGCAGGGCCGACTTCTTTTTCTAGGTGGTTATAACCACCTTTAATATATATTTTGGGGCCGACTTCTTATTCTGCCTATTACAATTATGTTTTGACCAATCCGTAAAAGGGAATTTGGTCATTTATAATAGCCGACATGATCAATCTACAATAGGGGATTGATCTAATGAATAATACATCAATAATAATTAGAATACTCTTTGCTGTTACATTATTTCAACACTTCCCCTTAACAAGAAGGGTATTCTACAACAACATCAAGTGAGAGAGAGGATAGCATCATAAACAACATCAGGTGGGTGAGAGGACAACATCATCAACAACGTCTTGGAACACTAACTGACATATCTATAAATCATCGAAAGTTTTCCTTATCGGCAACATCGTCATTCTCAATGGAATGAAATCATCATTTGCATCAATATGGATTAGTATAAAACTAATACATCATCATCATAGCACGAGGCTGGTCACATCATCACAGCATGAGGCTGGCACATCATCACAGCATGTGGCTGGTACATCATCACAACACGAGGTTGGCACACTACACAACAATTAAGCTGGAATTACAACACAACAATTAAGCTGGAATCACAACACAACAATTAAGATGGCATCACAACACTTGGCTGGAATCTCAACATAGCAATTAAGTTGGAATAACAATTAAGCTGAAATCTCAACACAACAATTAAGCTGGCAACATAACACTCGGTTGGCATCTCAACACAACAATTAAGCTGAAATCTCAACAAAACAATTAAGCTGGAAGCACAACACTAGGCTGGCATATCAACACAACACTACTCCCCCTTTCAATGGAGCTCCTTTTGGACTATACCGAGCTTATCTCGAAAGTTCTCAAATTTTACATGAGATAGAGGCTTGGTCAACACATCAACAACCTGTTCATCCGTGTTAACGTATTGGAGCTTTATGGCTCCTCTCTGCACCATGTCATGGATGTAATGGTATCGGATTTCTATGTGTTTCGACTAATCATGAAATAAAGGATTCTCTGTCATCTTTATGCAGCTCTAGTTATCACATAGAATTGTGGTTGCTTCCATCTCTAGGTCGAATAGACCTGTCAACAACTTTCAAAGCCACATAGCTTCACAACTGGCAAAACACGCAACAAAGTACTATGCTTCCGCTGTACTGAGAGAAATACTTGATTGCTTCCTACTCTGCCATGAGATCATGGCTGATCCCAAACTAAAACAACATCCTGAAGTGCTCTTCCTGTCAAAGACACTTCCATCCCAATCTGAATCAGTGTACCCACTCAGTGTGAAATCACGATCTCCATCATAGATGCGACCACAATCTAATGTACCCTTAAGGTTCCTCGTCACATGTTTTGCAACAACTAGGTGAACATATCTGGGTTCTATCAGAAACTGATTCAAAGTGTTCATGGAAAAACAGATATATGGTCTGGTGTTTGTTAGGTACATCAGTGATCCAATGATCTGTCTATACAGTGTGGCATCAATCAATTCTGAAAAAGTGTCAACCAATAGCTTCAGCTTCATTTCCATGGGTGTATTCATGGAATTCCACTCCAACATGTCGAATCTCTTCAGGATTTTGACTGCATACTTCCCTTGGTTAAGGAAGATTCTCTCTGGGCTCTGCCATACCTCAATACCTAAGAAATCATGCATTAGGCCAAGGTCTTTCATCTCAAATTCTAAAGAGAGCTTCTTCTTACATTCGGTGATGAGATTTTCTTCTCCAATTAAGAATAAGTCATCCACATATAGTAGCAATATCACTGGCTCATCATTCATAACCTTGAAGTAGAGGTTAGAATCTGCTTTACTCCTGGTAAAGCCCAAGCTCATCAGAAAACTGTTTATCCTGCCATACCAAACTCTAGAAGCTTGCTTGAACCTATACAGAGACTTCTTCAACTTGCAGACATGAGTCTTCCTGTATTCAACTTCAAATCCTTGAGGTTGTTCTATATACATTTCTTCTTCGATGACACCATTTAGGAAAGTTGTCTTTACATCCATCTGGTGTAACTTCCACTTCATATTAGCTACAAGGGCTATGATGGTTTTGATCGAAGTGTATCTGGCTATAGGAGTGAATGTCTCTTCATAGTCAATGCCTTCTTTTTGAGAAAATCCATGAGCGACAAACCTTTCTTTATACTTCTCAATACTTCCATCAACAACATGCTTTAATTTGAAGAGCCATTTGGAAGATACCACATCCTTTCTCTTCGGCCTGGGAACTATTTCCCATACATCACTCTTTATTATGGATTGGTATTCTTCTGTCATGGCATCTACCCATTCTTTCTTCTAAATGGATTCTTCAAAGAAGGTAGGCTCTTTCTCTAGGAGATCACACATCAAATCCATATAATTGGAGAATGGATTAGGTCTCTTCACTTGTCTCGTGGTTCCTTCAGGAACACCATACTTCTCTCCATCTTGAATAAGCTCCCTAGCCCAAGCAAGATTTCTCTTATGGGAGATCGTCATCTGGGGAGGTTCTTGAAATTCTACTATGTCATGATCTTCTAGAATTTCCTCATCAGGGGAAGTTACGACTTCCCTCATTGGTTCTACAACTATGGGAACCTCCCTCACTGATTTTATAACTCTGGGGGCTACAAGTTCCTCTTCATATACTTATTCAAGTTGGAATCTTCTTGATTTCTTGAGCACTACATCTTCATCAAAGGTCACATCCTTGCTGATATCGATGTGATGGTGACCTGGTATATAAATTCTGAAGGCCTTGGAGGCCTCACAGTATCCCACAAATATTCCCTTTTTTTCTGAGAGTTCCATCTTGTTTCTCTTCTCTTTTAGAATATGTACAAATACTGGGCAGCCAAATATTTTGAGATGGCTTACCTCTAGCTTCTTTTGGGTGAACAACTCTTCCGGGGTCTTGAACCCAAGTGCACTATGGGACAATTGGTTTTGTACATATACTGTTGTCATTGTTGCTTCTGCCCATAAGCACATTGGAAGATCTTGATCATGGATCATGGTCTTCACTGCTTCCATTATAGTTTGGTTCTTTCTTTCTGCTACACCGTTTTGTTGAGGATTGTAGGGAATCGTGAGCTCCCTCTTTATCCCAACATCTTTGCAGAAGTTCACAAAATCTTTTGAGGTGTATTCTTCTCCATTCTTTGACCTTAGTATCTTTATCTTTCTTTCAAAAAGATTCTCTATCAAGGCTTTGAATTCCTTGAATTTACTGAACACTTCATCTTTTGATTTCAAAAACTAAACCCCAGTCTTACAAGAATAATCATCAATAAAAGATACATAGTATACATACCCATTGATGGAGGATGATGGCATTGGACCACATACATCTAAATGAATGAGTTCTAAGACTGCTTCTGCTTTGTTATCTCTCTTCGGAAAAGGGTTCTTGATGTTCTTCCCTTGTGCACATCCATTGCACACGCCTCATGGTCGAACTTGAGTTCTGGTAGACCTGTGACTACTTTGCATACTTATGGTAATGCCTTGTAGTTGATGTGGGTTAATATTCTATGCCACAGTTCACATGGATTCTCAATGGCATGGGTCATGCCAACTTTCGAGTGACCCTTTAGCTTATACAAGCCACCTTCTTCTTTTCCAATGATGATTGCTTCTTTCATGGTTTCTCCTTTATCCCACATAAGAACTTCTCCATCTATAAAAGAAAATCTGAAGAGCAGGTTCTTTTCCAAACCTGGTACATAGAGTACGTCCTTCACCTTCATTGAATTCCCTGAGTTAAGCTTGTAGTTTGATTCTCCCACTCCCTTGATGGGATATTGGTAATCATCTCCAAGTGTAACTTTCTGAGAAATATTCTTTTCTAAAATGCAAGAGAGAATATCTCTTTGACCTGTCATGTTCTTGGAAGCACCACTATCAATGAGCCAAGTGTCCTCTCTAGGTGTTACCGATCCTGAGAGGGCCGAGATTAAGACATAGTCTTTAATTTTTTCTCTTAACATCTTTGCAGATGGCTCTTCATCTTCAACTTCAACTTCAAGGGCATGGTGCCTCTTATTTTTCCTCTTGTATTCTTCTCGTCTAGTTGGACAATGTCTCGCAATATGTCCCATTTTGTCACAATGGTAGCATTGGATAGATGAGTAATCTCTTTCCTTGATTGTCCTTTCTTCTGGAATCTCTTTGGTTGGGATTCTTTATAACTGAATTTGTTTTGGGGCTGAGACTCTTTATGATTTTCTTTCTAGAAGTGAGACTTATTTCTTCCTCCTTTAGTGTGAGTAGCTAGGGCTTGATCTTCATCTCTTGATAGTAAATCCTCTTGATTAACTACTCTTGATTTTTCTTGAATGCATTCTTCCCAAAGACCGTCAAATTTTAGTTTCTCCTTTCTTGCACAAATGGTTTGGATGAATGCATCACAAGGTCTTGAGAGACCATTAAGGATCATCATTATAAGTTCGTCTTTGTCTATATCATCTCCGATCGCTTCTAGTTGTTCTTTGAATTGGGATATTCTGGAGAAATATTTTTGGATTGATTCTCCTCTCTACATCCTTGTATTCTTGAGCTGAGTTCTTAGATTCATTTTCTGGTTTATGTTCTTTCCTTCATATAGTTTGTTTAGGGCATCAAACATTTCTTTCGAAGTCTCCTTTGATGACACATAAGGAATTAGGTGATCTTTGATTGAATATGCAATGATTCTTTTGGCCTTGATCCTGTCCTTTTGGTGCTTTGCTTTATCTGCAACATCATCGAGTTCTGACACTTCTTCTTTGATGAATCTTGCTAGGTCATTCTCTTCAAGAATGAGACTAATCCTATACTTCTAGGCACAAAAGTTTTCCACACCTTCCATCTTGTCAAAAAGCTTAGTGCTTGCAGACATCTTTTACCTGGAGCTAGGAAAATATCCAAAAATGAAAATGCTCAAAATTAAATTCTGAACTTACCAAGAGGCGTTCTTAGCTGAGGCGAGTAGCCTGGTGTGTTTGGATCTTGGAAAATCCAACTTTTACCCCTCCAAACTTGATCTGTGGATTTTTGGACTAGTGCTTCTGGTTTTCTAGTACTTCTGGTACTCTGGTACTTCTGGTACTCTGGTTTTCTTGTACTTTTGGTACTTTGTGAAAAATAGGGTTTCACTTTCTAGGAGATCTAGCCACTGAAAAGTTGCGTTGAGGATGCCAAAGTAATCCTTGAGGAAGGGCACACTTTTCTAGATGGTTTTGGGGCTGAAATACTTCATCAACAAAAAACCCTAATTTACATGTACGACAACAGTGACATTTTTCACTTTCTCTTGTGAAAGATGCTCTCTTCAGCTTAGCTCTGAAACCATGTTAAGGTTTAAGCTATTATTAGAGTTCTTTGTGTTTCACTAGATAACAATAGCATAGATAGGATCACTGAGAAATACACAATCACAAGAGACACATCATTTATCCTGGGAAACCCTCATGGGGGAGAAAACCCAAAAAAAACTTCCTTATTATAGATAGCCAATACAATGCCAAGAGATAAATCAAACAAATACAAAAATTCCTCTCCAAAGAATGTGCCTCTCTCTCTCTCTCTCTCTCTCTCTCTCTCTCTCTCTCTCTCTCTCTCTCTCTCTCTCTCTCCTCCAACTGCAGCTCTGAACTTGTCTCTTGATGAACAAGTGAGTGTGTGTCTAAATGAGGCGCTAGCCTCCTTATTTATACAATTCTGGCACGTGTGGAGGTGTCTATTCACTAGCAGGGTCGACTTCTTCTGGGTGGTTATAACCACCTTTAATATATATTTTGGGGTCGACTTCTTATTCTGCCTATTACAATTATGTTTTGACAAATCCACAAAAAGGGGATTTGGTCATTTACAATAGCCGACATAATCAATCTGCAATAGGGGATTTATATAATGAATAATACATCAATAATAATTAGAATACTCTTTTCAGTTACATTATTTCAACAGCTTTAAGCCTTGCGTATCTATCATTTGTCTTGTTCAAGGCAAGGCTAACATTGTCTTGCAGGTACACAACACTTGGCAATCATTCTCAATCAAGAAGACTCTTTCTCAATCCTTTCATCACTTCCAAGCTTGACCTATAGGGGACTCACTCATCATTATCTCACTTTCCATTTCAATCCCCCTAGGGTCACCAATATTCCCCCCTTGTAGTGATTTCATCATCACTAAAGCGAGGGGAGTGTATATCTAAGGTGAAAATGGGTAGGTACTCCCATAGTTGTATCATCTTTGTGGTTTGGGTTGGGCTTTTCCCAAGCTACAATCCATGTGATAACAAGTTCAAAAACAAAAAACATGTGAGGTGCCCATTAAGTTGTTTATGGAAAGGATAAAAAGAAGGAATACAAATCCACTCTCCCACTTGAAATTATTATCGAGAAGTAGGTAGAACCTAAAGAGCCACAAACATATACAAGATAGGGGGCAGAGAGAGGGAATCCATGAATTCACCTTTTGTAAGGGCCCCACCTTTCTTTTTTATGAGAACCATACATGGCACAACCCTGCTAGCTTTGGAGAGCTTAGATTGGTTGTATTCTTGCCTTGGGATTAGTGCTATGAAGGTGCACTTCTTGATGTCATTTTTGGCACATGTGGTGTATTTGACAAGTTCTACAAGGGTGTGTAGTTGGCACATGTGGTGTATTTGAAAATTTATAAAAGGGTGTAGTGTCCCACCTACTTGAGGATACAATTTGTGTCTAGGGCTGTAATGTTTTTTATGGGTTCCTGGCCTTGGATTTTTGTCAAAAAGTTAGTGAATGTGTCCAATTTTCATTGTTAACCCTTTTCTTTGTTTGTTGTAACCTTTTCTATTGTAAGTGTTTTGTCAAACACTTTGTAGTCATACCCCAAATCCCCTTTAGCTTAATCTCTGTCACTTTTGTTATATATTTATTGCTACTGTTTAGTTATATTTCATGTGTTTGCTCTCTTGAAGGTTTTACCAAACAGTTTGCACTACTCCAATTGCACTTGGTACATGACATATGTAACGGTATAACAACTATGCTAAAGATGATTTAATGAACAACAAATATAGAGCCAAAAAGATAGTATTTCATTATTCAAATGAGAGTGTTAACAATAGCAGTTTGCTCACAATTTTAACTTGGACACCTTGTTGAGGAATGGCACAGCTGATTAGAATAAGAAGGCTTCTGGACCGTAACAACAATTAAATGTCACAAACTTGCTGCCAAATGGGTTCCCAAATCCTCATTACTCTACTGCTACAACAGACTCAAACTTCATGTGATGAAACTTTGTCTCTATACCCATAAATTCAGCTTAGTTGTGGATGAAATTGACCTTAGCACTTGAAATCTATCTCCCCAGCAAGTAGCTTGGTATCTTGGTAGAAAACTCGACCAACAATGATATGTTATTCCCCACTGATATGCAGACCTTCCTTTTCACAACTGTAGCTTTTAGAGTGTATTTATAAACACTTAAGTCTTTTTTCAAACACTCAACAACCACACTCCTAAAACCAATATAAACACTTCATTGTTGTTGTTATAAGCATAGGCTGTTACTGGGTTTATTTCTTGTGGTTTTCAAGAGTTGATTGAGGGTTTAATGCCACATATCATTTCCTTTTATATTCAAAATGTAACAGCAAGGTACTAACAAAAATAATCAAGCAAAACCATTAAGACAACAAAGAAATGGCACAAGATTTGGCTCTATTTATTATTCTCTGCCCTGTTACAATGCTAGTTGATTTTAGAGGCCCATATCTTCTCCACAAGAGAAATATATGCAAAAAGAATCAACATACATATTCCATATATTAAAGATGACTCTGCTGTAGAAAAAGTCGGCCCATGCAAACAGGAAACTCAACCTCCTCTTTGATATCGATCTGCCCACAAAAGATTTGGCCCAGCTCCAAAGTTATGCCCTCATCAAGAAGATGGCATCAATACACAACGAAATTGTCCCCAGCAAGAAGGGAACTCGGTCTTGTTGGCAGCCAATTAATTTTTTTAATTACCCTAAAAAGCTGCCTACACCTATTGTCTTCTAAACGACAAGTCATCGTCGCATTTTTCAACTAGACATTTATCTATTTCTTGCGGCAATTGCAATTTGTTTTCGATTCAATTTTCACAACTGAAAGTGTGAAAACCCCTCCATCGTTATTTGGACTGTTATCATCTTCTCATCGATATTTTGGAAAGCACCTACCCTTTGTTTGTTATTAAGTGGCTGGAATGATCTTTTCAAACTATGTCCATTTCATTTTGATTGCTCAAGTCGATTAATAAGCCATTGAGCATGAAAATTTATTGGTTACATTTGATTCTATAAAGGTCATGATTGATGTTGGTTTTATGTGATATGATCCTTATTGTTTTGAGCTCTTGACTTATCGATTTTATAAAACCATTTGTCATAATGTTTCATAAAACGTTGGTTATCTATTTTGCTATGAGCGCATGATCAATATATGAGTTTCGATGTCATGTTGAAAGGCAAAGGTTTGAAGTTATGAAACCCCGATTGGGTAAACTTTTAGTTTGATAGTCTGAATTTATGCAATGGCACGATTGGATTAACATTGGTTTAAATGTTTGTTTTTGATTTAATGATTAATACGATGGTGCGTTGGTTAATGTTGGATTTCATGTTGGATTGAACTATACACTTGGCGCATGAATATAACATATGGTTTTGGTTCTACATTTGATTGATGGCACGTTGATATGGTTATACACCGATTTGGGTTGGCCGATTAATGTGTTTTAAACGTTATGATTACTGATGGAACAATGTTGTACCCAGCCATTAATACACTACATGGCGGTGGTAATCCCACCACCTTCGCACGCATTACATTGATTCATTCCCCTTTGAGCGCTTGCAACTGTTAATCCCTATCATTTTTCTCCTGCATTTTGTATTGTTCAAATCAAACCCTACCATGCACAGAAGCCATGGCTCCTGTCGTAAGGGCCGAGCCCAATGGTTGCCAAGCACAGTTGATGTTTGATGGCGCTTGTAGCGACTTGGAGAAATTTGGGTGGCTCCCATTCATAAGGAAATTTGATGGTTATAACCCTATCGTGGCTCCACAATTTGCGTTATCATTCGATGGCTGCCGAGCCAAAATTGGAGATGTGCAACTTGAAATTAATGAACAATTTCTTAGCTTGGCAACCAGTCTGCCTGCTACATGACATAAGTGGTCTAAAAATTGTAAATTGGAATATGTCCCGTGGACATTGCTCTTCCAATCTCGAATGGTGAAACCCTACGACAAAGGATGGCCTGCAAAAATGTTAAAACAGCGCTGGCACGACTTGCTAATGATAATCAAGCAATTCATTACTTGCGAGGGCAGGTACGGGTTCGTTTTCTTGTTTCACCTTCATCTATTAATGTTTTGTATAGGCTACAACCTCAATATGACACACTACCTGCATAGAAGTCTGTTTAAGATGGCTAAAAGGTTCAAACGCATCCAGACCGATACCAGTCTCTTCCATTTGGGGTTAATTAAAATGATTATGGTTTATGAGTTGGGGTTACGTCGTGACAAATGGGGTGATTTTCTCAGTCGTAATGGCTTTGACGAATCAAGCCCACCACAGGTTGATAAACCTGTGGTGAGCGAAGGCAAACCTATCCCCCCTATACCTTACAATGTTTTGCTACCCAAACCTCTACCCGACCCACCTACGAACTTGCCCATGTCTGTGACCAAACAGGTCGAAATTACCAAGCCCACAGCCAAACAGCCTAAAGCTAAAGCTAATGCTAATTCTAAAGGCAAGAAAAATGCTCGGTTAATCTCTCGCATGGCGAGAAATAAACCTAGAACCCCTGCCAACCCTGAGCCTATCGTGGTCAGTGAAGATTTCGATTCAGAGATTGAACGTTTTCTCGCAAACGATTATCCTTACTCAGAAGTCTTTTGTGACAAACCTCCTTATGACTTTGTCAAGAATTTACCACCTTGTCTGCAGGATGATCCTAATTTTCCTGGCATTGACTACCTCGTGGAACCCTCGGTGACTCATTGAAACCCTCTGCTGCTCAATCAGCTGTTCCACCATGTGATCAGTGTGGTTTATGGTTGGAGGGGTACTACCTAGACGTGCCGATGTTGCAATCCAGAATCCATGCTTTGGAAGACCAAGTGGCAAAACTCACCGGTCAGAACATCAAAGGGCAACCCACTGAAAAAAAGCAACGAACTACTAGTTCAATTCTGTTCAAAAATGTCGAGTCGGCTACAACAATTGTCAATTCGAAATTGACATAGCCTCAGCAACCGCGCTGGTATAACTTTCACCCATTTATATGGCACATTCATAAACTCTGTGTACATTATTGACCTGCTCTGTTACATAAACATGCACTGCTGTATATAACTCGTTTTGGTAAATCGAATTTTGTTATTGGATTTGGTTTTGATTCTAGTAATCATATTCTGGATTTGATTGTTTTAAATTAGTTACGATTGAATGCTCTGTTGCATCTATTATAGGCAAGCCGTTTTGCATTTCAAATTTTGAAACACGATCTATGTTTCGATTCGAATTGGTTATGATGCACATAAACATGGTTATATGTTACAATTTTATTTACATATGACTTTGACCAACCCGGATACGATGTGGATTTTGTTTAAAAAAGGGTTTTGTTTTATAGCGGGAATTGATACAAATCGTAACAGTTATACAACTCCCATCCAGTCAAATTTTCTGTGGCCCATTGATTAAATTGACCCTGTTATCTTTTGAATTGGAATAACAATCGATATTCAATTACGAATGGATTTGTAAAATGAGAATGATTATGCACAGGATGATGAATTGTTCTATAATTGGCTCAGACCCGATTTTGTTTGATTGTTGTCCAGCTCATGGTTATCGATACTGTTGTTACATCCAGTAAATGAAATCTATGGTGATTTTTGGTCAAAACTATTACGCATGTTTCATTTTGATGTATATCGTAACAACCTTCCCGTATTGTATTACAATAGAATGAATCTTATGCATAATCTACATCTCGCCTATCTTTACTATTGATTGAAATGACATGAGTTTTATGTATATTGTTACAGCTGTAACAAATCTCTTCAATTGATATCGATTATAATTATGATTTCGGTTCTGATTGTATTTGATTACTATTCTGGTCGATTATGGTTTTATTGATTACGATTACATCATATCTCATATGACTCAAATCAATGCTTAATTTGGTTTGATACAAAACAGGCCTGTCAAAAGTTTGACCATGTTTTATGGTGACTAAAAACAGAGCATTCCGTACTCTGTTTTGATTGCATTTTTTTGATATTGTTTAATCTAAATGATAATTTCACTTGAATTATTAGTAATTCGTTTTGATGATGAAAAGAAAATTAAATTGGATTTGATTTCTTTTAAGATTTTATTTGATTTCTATCTGATCTTGTTTGCTATTTTTGACTAGCTACAGAATCAGATGATTCTGTAGCTAAGTCTGAGAAGTCAATTTTTTATTGTTTTATTAATAAAATATCCTTCTAATTTGATCTTTGTGTTCTATTGCAGGCAAATTCGAATTGGCAATAGATATGATGAGCAGTTAGGGGATGTTTTACAGATTCTACTTGCATTTTATTTCCTTAGTTTAGGTGATTTTGGGATATCTCCCAGATTGTGTAAAACTATTTGAGATTATCCACAAGGAAGTTTTACCCTGTGGAGAAACCTATATATACTTATGATTTTTGTAATAATCATCATCCTCACTCATGGGAGAACAAGGATATGTAATTCTGTTACAAACTGGAGCAGAATTGATGTTTTTTCATAGCTTTAGCTTCTCAATATATCAACACTTTGTTTCAAGTTTTGTATATCAATTTGTTTATGGTTTATGACTACTTTAGCTATCTAAATCAAATTCAAATGATATAATTTTATTACTGTTATCCATATCTTGTTTCTTCCAAATAGATAAAAGACATAACAGTTGTTGATTCATTTTGTGAATGATAGCTTTGTCTTCTTCATAGATTGAATTGTTATATATAAGTTTTCTGCATAACAGGTTTCCCTTATTGTAGGAATTTATAATCAGAAGATTGTTATGATTTTCTTTTATGTCTTGTTTGTCCTGTAAAACACTTCAAGGAGCAGCATAGATGATCGTTTACGAGAAGCTTAAGGTCTAAACTGTGTGAATTTCTTCCTCCAACCAGCTTAAGAAGTCATCATACACAGGGCAGACTTGGAGCATTTCCAGGTCAATTAGTTTGTTGTTTATTGTTTCGATTAAGTAGTTTAATTTAGATATAAATTTAATTAGATTTATATTAGATTGTTTAATTTAAGTAATTATATTAGATTGTTTAATTTCAGTAATGTTTATTTCCTTTTCATAAATATAAAAATCAAAAAGAGATTCTTGGCTGTCTTAGGGCAGAATATACATGAGTTTTGCAGGTTTTAATCAAATCTGTAGATTGTTCATAGTGTACATTTGTGAATAAGAAATATTGTAGCTGATAATTAGATAGTTGATTTGAGTTATTACAAGAGTAATTTATAGTTTGTAGATAGAATAGTTAGAGTAGTTTTCATTTAATATATTAGTTCATTTTCTTTGCTTTATTAGTTTCTAGTTTCCTTTATTTTAGTTAGTTAGTTTAGTTTGTTTCATTAGTTGTATTTAATTTAGTTTCTTTCAGTTTGTTTTAGATAGTTTAATTTGTTTATTAGTTTAGTTAGATTACTTAGCTCAGATCAATTTCTCTCTTTGGTTTTCATAAAAGACCTCAGAGCGACCAACGGAGCCGTTAAACTCGTCAGGGTGGTCCATTCCAAACAGCTTGGGTTATTTAGACAACCCCGGACCGGTTCCACTCTCCCAGTTGACTGACAGTCAATTTCGCCCATCAACAGGTCTGTAGACATAAATCAACCTCTAGAAGTATGGAACTCGATCTCCCTCTTCATAAAACTCAATCCCTACACAAATAACTCAACCAAGCACTCTTACAATGAAGAAAATTGGCTTCCTCAAGCCACCAAAACTCTGCAAAATAGATAGTATGTCTCTAGCAATGAAATCCAATGAAGAACTTGAGTGATTCTTCTTGGCTAGGGTGGAATATTTCACCACCGAAACCAAGCTTGACCAGCTAGGGTGGTTTTCTCACCACCGAAACCAATCTAAACTAGGGTTTACACCAAACCCCCAAAAGGATCCAAGAGATCCAAACCAATAGGTAAAATGATCAATCAAAATAATAAGAGAATAGAGGCCCCTATCTCTCCTTTATACCCCCCTATTCACCTTTTCTCTATAGTGACTTTTTCTTTATTTTATTATTCCTTGATTAAATCACTTAATTAATTAACCATTTTAAATCTAAAAAGTGATTTATCCATCCTCATGGCTTCTTTGGCCATTGAAAGTCACTCCTCATGATCTTATCCTGTAGTGCTCTTCCTCCCAATTCCGATGAGCTATTACACTAAGAGGTTTCTCCAAGTAATATGCCCATTATGACCTTCTTAGTGAATTTAATTAAAATATGACCCATAATAACTCAAAATTACGGAAATCGTCAGAATGCAACAGAACCAAAGCTAAGTTGTGCGGAATGGATCCTGATGATGAAATATGATGAACGATGCAAGTCGGGCCCAATAAAACCCCTCCATATCTACCGAACTCCCTGTCACCCCTATCTGGCTACTTTGTTAGTCATAACACTCTATAATGTAATAATGTCCCAAAATGGGGACATTATAGTCCTCTCTGTCGAAATATTGCTTGTCCTCAAGCAATAACTAAATCCAATTACATATGATACTGGGGTCCCATATCCACTTGTGTGACATAAGGTAGACTCCCCTCAAGATGTGGCCTCTCCAAGTGCTCACCACGCATGACACCCACATGCTCCTGATGAGTAGAATGATCAATGTCCAAAGAATCTTAGTCAACTCCCCGAGCAACCGCTCTACTCGAAACTTAACTCCATCAAACGTTGAACTACCAAGCACTCCAATCCTTGGATCCCATATCAAAATGTGAACTGCAATGCCTCATGAAATATAGTCCAGTAACATATCAATAACATGAGTCTCCTACAAATAACACATGGTCTCAACCCGAAATGAGTCTTTCCTACAAGACCGTACCAACTCTAACATGACCTCCATCGACTGAACAAGTTATTTTTCATAGTGAGGTACTACAAGACCTCAACGAATCACCAACAATTGACATTCTCCCCCCAATACTGAAGCTCGTTGGAAAGTCAAAGTGACTCCCCCCTGCAAAAATACACTCATCTCCATCAGACAATGAAATTCCTAGCCCTGTAATTCGAGGGTCCCATGCTAGTCTCTGACATGGACCATCATGTTGACGCTGCACTACTCTAATCATGATTGTCTTCTCAAAGTGTACATAATGGATCCTCGACCCATGGATCCTCATAAGATGAAGCAAAATACTAACCAAATGGACTCCCAAATCTCATGTCAAATTTGGAAGTCCATCACTTCCAATCCTCATTAACTGTTGATGTGCCCTATTGGTAATTGTTGAAAGCCCTCCATCTGCATCCCAATGAGAATCTGATTATGTATCAACCTCTGAGATGTCCTCTATCCCGTGGCCTAATATACTCTCCATCATGCCGAAGGCCTCAACTGTCTATCTCTGATGATCCACCCCTATCCTGTTGTATGCAATAAAGACACTCCTGTCAGGTGGTCTCAACCTACCAACTCTCCATGTCCCCTGCCACTGTCTATCTCCCCCTGTGTTGTTGTCAATGATGAAGGTATCGAGAAAGGCTATCATAAATATCTGCAACCAATTGTAGGACTGGAAAGTATCATATGCTTTGGTCAATCCCAAGGATTTCACCAAAAGATCATCCACTAGCAGCCATGGTAAATAATCACCTGTACTCATCACTAAACACCAACCATCGGGTACAATAGTAGGTAACTCCACAATCTGTGGCTCAATCACTCTCCATCCATCATCACTATTGCTTCTACTATGAAGGTGATCTCCCAGATCTGTATACTGCTACAAGGGAGAGGAATCTCCATGCTCTATGAAGTACATCTCCTCCCTGCAATCCAGTGTGTCCTCCTAAATCCCATTGTACACCTCTGTATGTATTTGTGAACTACCACTCATCATTGTATGCCCTTGCATACTCATGTAATATCTTGTATACTCCTGAAACCTCATGGATCCTGGGTGTACTACTGGATCAACCTCTATATGAAGGTTAGTCAATCCTAGAACACAAATTGAAGGGTCCTCATAACTGTCCCTAGCTCAGGAATCCCCATGAGCATATATATAACCAATTGTCTCAAAACCCCTCGTGAAGAGTGGTCCCTATGACCCATGGATGTCCTCCTGCATCTCCTGATCATATCTCTCCATACTCATTAGTGATCTTGGGTACTCCTCATGCTCCTACATCAACTAGTGCTCTACCACTAAACTACTAACATCCTCTAGCAATGTGGCTGAATGATATGTCAAACTCTCTGCTAAGATGGATGTAGTGGATCTCTGACTAGTCTCCTAAAGGAGCTCCTCTAATTTGGACCATGTTTCGTGAAGGCCTATCTATGTGCCTTACAATAATCTCCATGTCTTCACCAACTCATGAGTGAGTCAGTCCACTTCAACCTCCTGCTCCCTTAGTGCCCTGTGATACATCTCGCCAACCTCCAATAGGTAATACCCATCCATCGACAACTCTTGGTAGTCGTCCCTCATCATAGTCACTTTGTCCCTGAGCATATGGAAGTCATCAATGACAAGTCCCCCATCTAAACTAACATGTGCCATCAAGGCCCTCCAACAATAATATTCCACCATTGCATATGTAGCATCAAAGTGTCCCATAGCTACCGTGATCATATCCTCACTAACCTTCAACTGCATTTCCAAATGGTGTGGCTCTCCATAGGAATTCTCCCCTGTATCCATTGTGCTAATCTGGTCCTCAGTCATGCACACCTCGTGCAAAATAATATCGGTCTCCAAAGGTGACTCGTCCAATGTCAATGCCTCATCATACTTAGGTGTACTCACACCAAGATCATCACAAGCCTCTGTGAAAGATGAATGTGTCAACTCCTCCTCATGCATTGTCCTGCTATCGACATGTTCATCCCACGTGCTAGCGTCACCAGATGATATAGTCACAAGACATGGTTGAAGCTTATTTGCACACTACTCCACTACATTCATAGAAAGTCTACATCTAGCCAAAGAAACCTCCTCCTTTTCTGTCCCCAAGGAAGCTAGTATAAGTGATAACAACCACTCTAGAATATCATCACTCTTGTCCACAATACAAGTCATAATGGCTTGCATAGATGTTAACACATTTTCTGGATGAGCTCCAATGACAACAAACAAGAAAATGTGAAACATCTCAAGGATCAAGTCAACACACCCAATTTCTAGCATCAAAACACATGACTCAATCTTGGCCATTGTTTCCAGGATGGTAACCCTCTCTCTAAACAAGGGACTAGCTATATCATCCAACCCTCAGAAAGTAGTAACAATAAGTTGGACGGTGTCGCTCAACACCTCATCTTTGTATGGAGCGTTTGGTGCTATAATTATGGTGATCTCACTTATACATATGGCCACCCTAAGTGACACCTCTCCATCCTAGTGTCTCAACAACTTTGGCATAACTAGAGCTTCCCTTAATGGGTGGATTGCATCCAACATAACCTGTGAAGGAGACTACCCCACATTAGATAAAATTTCTATTACTTGCTTGAGAATTTTAAGAAGAATGTTTATGAAGTGAGGGAGTGACTGTTTTTCCAACTGATTTGTCATCTTTCTAGTGTATCTGCTGTCAATGTTTCTCTTCAAAACCTCACAACTGCAGAGGACCATGCTCTGATACCACTGTAGTGTCCCACCTACTTGAGGATACAATTTGTGTCTAGGGTTGTAAGTTTTTTATGGTTTCCTGGCCTTGGATTTTTGTCAAAAAGTTGGTGAATGTGTCCAATTTTCACGGTTAACCCTTTTCTTTGTTTGTTGTAACCTTTTCTGTTATAAGTGTTTTGTCAAACACTTTGTAGTCATACACCAAATCCCCTTTAGCTTAATCTCTGTCACTGCTGTTATGTATTTATCATTGTTACAAAAATCATTTTGGCGAAAAAATCGTTGAGGCATCGTTTCATAAAAATCGCCAAAACATTGACAATATATCGACAAACTTAAAAAAATACAATATTTTTTTATTTATTTTTAATTTTTGAAACATTTAAAGCAACAATATCATTAAATAAACAGATTGCCACATGGATATGGAAAGAAAAATGATATATAAGATATATAATATGTCTAGTGATACATGTCACATAAAAAATGAATCATGTCTTGATTCCTGAGTCATAAAAAAATATAATAAATGTATTTCATGATCGTCATCATGACTCATGAGTCATCTACAATGAAATCAAGTAAATAAACTATCGATTCCCTGTACCCCTTTTACGGGCAAAGGTAATCGTTGTAGAAAGTGTTTTCCCTCTAGCACTAGGAGTAGGTGCTCTTCAAGCATGTGCGCCTCGTACTAGAGTCAAACATCCTCTAGAAGAACTAGAAGACCCTCGAGACAAATGTCCCCTAGAAGAAGGTACTGGTAGAGGAGGTAGACTGCTAGTGCTACCACTGGGCCTATCTCCCTATGAGTGTGACTGTGGCTCTACTGGTGGCACACTTGCAGACTTAGCATGAAACTGAATATCCTCTAGAAAATCCTGATCCAAGTCCTCAAAGATACCATGATCATCACCACTATCCTCTAGCCAATCAAGGGCGGTCTCAATAACAAGTTCCTCAACCTCCACCCTCCATGCAGTAGTGGTGTCAATCCCATCCAATGAAATGGCCTTCGCATCAATTTTTCTCTCAAGTTGCTTCACCCACAACCTGAGATTGTAGTAGATGTAGACCAAATCATTAAGGCGTGAGGTATCCAACCTGTAAGAGGATCATAAATTAATTTATTAGAATGTAAAGGAGCATAAAATTTAAATGACAAGTTAATAATTTATAATTTTATAATGAATTTGAAATTTCATTTGAAGTTCTCTAACCTGTTGCACTTATTGGTTTATATTTTTTCAAATACACTCCAGTTGCTCTCACAACCAGAAGAGCTACATGTCTGGCTAAGCACCTGAATTGCCATCTTATGTAGAATAGGTACATTTGTGTCGTATTTTTCCCACCAAGTATCTACAACAAATTAGAGAAAGTTGAAACATAAGAGAAGACAAATTGAAATTTGAAAAATGAATTTTGAAACTTAAAAGTTAAAAGTTAAAACAAGGTGAAACTTACTTGGCATTATGTTCTTCCTGTCATTTATGGCCATCTCAAACCCAAATAAACCAATGGACCTCTTATAGAGCTCCAACTCTTGGGAAAGCTCTAATTGGTCAACTGCACTTGGCACTATCCTCTGGACACACTCAAAGAAGCTAGACATAACCTCTGAATCAAACTTGAAGCCATAGTTGTAAGACAATGCAGGGTTGAGGTATAACCCTGTAGCATGAATGGGGCGATGGAGTGTGTTGTTCCATCCATCATCAATCACCATCCATATCATTTATTTTCTCTCATGCCCTTGATCCCCCTTGTCCACATAATAAGAACGAATGAACTCTTTGGCCCTATCCATGGCCTCATATATGTAGCCCATTGCGAGCTTGTCCTCATCAACTAAGAGAAGAACCTTTACCAAAGGTTCACTGATGGTGCACATCTCATTCACCACATCCCAAAATCTCTCTCGGTATGCAACTAGCCTCATAATGGCTTTCCCCTCTTGTTTATTGCTAAATGATAAAGCACGCCACTCACATGAAAGGAACATTGTTTGCGATTCCCACCTATAATTCAAAAGAGACTGGAGAGAAATAAAACTAGTGGCAAAGTGTGTGATGGCGGGATGCACCAACTCTTTGTCACCTGTGAATTGTCTCATCAAGCTAAGTACAGAAGCATGATTGTATATGAATTTTGTGATTCTCCTCGCTGAATCAATGGCCTCCTTGATCCAATCAATATCTCCCGTATCCTCTAACATCAAGTCAAGGCAATGAGCGACACAGGAAGTCCAAAACAGTGTAGGATACCTGGACATAAGCATCCTACCAGCAGCCACATAATTGGCAGCATTGTCTGTTATGAATTGGACAACATGTTGCGGACCTACCTCTTGGATGAACCCATCCAACAAGTCACAAAGTAATGCAACACATCCTTGAAATGTGCAGATGCATCCATAGATTTCAAAAACATTGTCCCCTTGGGACAATGAACCAAGAAATTGAGAAGGGTCCTACCCTTCCCATCAATCCAACCATCTGACATCACCATGCATCTTGTGAACTGCCATGAATCTCGAAGCTCCTGCAACCTCTAAGTGCAATCAGCCTTTTCATTTTGAAGGATGGGCCCTCTCAACTCCTCATAAGTGGGGGGCTTATACCTCGAACCAACAATACTAGCAACCTCAAACATGGACACATAGAATGGGTTCCTGGCAAAATTGAATGGAATATCACTCCATAGAAGGCATCTACCCACAAGTTTGTCAGCTTCTTCTTTCTCTTTTTTTTCAACATGGACTTGATAAACGGTTGTGCACCAGGTGTGGTTCTTGGCATAAACCATGATGATGTTGTTGTAGGCATTACAGACTGTGAGGAGTGGATCTCACTAGACTCCACTCCCATTGCCCCATGAGTGTGTGTGATTGCCCTTGACTTGGGTCTTGAAGCCATTTATTTTTTCTTGGCTTTTGTGTACTTCTTATTTTTTGCATACTCTTCAATTGCATTTGTGGCCTTCGCAACAAGTTTTGCACTTGAAATGGGACAAATCTCCACCTCATTCCCTGGAATTTTTGCAAGGTGGTATTTTAGTCGATATACCCCACCGTTCATTACTTTCCCACATAGCTTGCATGAGAGATGTTGTTGATTCCCTGGAGGATCAGGCTCACCATACTCCCAAAATGGATCCAATGGCTTTGGCATCTTTAATATGGAAAAATATGAACCTTGGGCAAAAAAAAATCGTTTTTTAGCATGTGTTATTGATGAAAAAATGAAAATTTAAAAATCAGAGATAAATCAATTATGTATCTAGCATTCACACTTGGTTTTGAACTTGAAATAGACACAAAATGTTTTAAACTAATTTACATCGACCTAGGGCAAGAAAATCCCAAAATTTTTTTGGGGCATACATGGCAAGAAAGAAAATCACATAACAATGGAAAAAAATGGTTTTTGATCCATAAAAAATCCATTTTGAAGATGTAAAACTAATTACCACTGAAAGCCTATGAAAATCTATGGTGGAAAAATGAGAAATAATGGGAATTTTTTTTTACTTACCTCCAAATGCAAAAACTTTGAAATGGACTACAAATTCCAATGCCAAACTTGAATCCACAAAATCCCAATGGAAAACTCTTCCTTGGCTTGTTGAATGTCTTGGCTCTCCTCCTTGGCTAAATGCACAAATAAAACCAAAAAAAACCCTCACAGACCCTTAAATGCACAGACTTTTTGCATAGGCGATTTTTTCCCATCGACCCGCGAGTTTTTTCCGATTTTTCTAAAAAATCATGTTTTTTTCCCAAAAAACCACCTGATTTTTTCAGCGGTTTTTTCCAAAAAAATCGTTTTAGCCTTAAACTCGCGATTTTGGGCAATTTTGGCGATTTATCGCCGATTTTTGTAACAGAGATATTTATTTCTCCTATTTGGTTATATTTCATGTGTTTGTTGTCTTGAAGGTTTTAACAAATAGTTTGCACTAGTCCAATTGCACTTGGTACATGACATATGTAATGGTAGAACAACTATGCTAAAGCTGATTTAATGAACAACAAAGATAGAGCCAACAAGACAATATTTCATTATTTAAATGAGTGTTACAACAACAGTTCACTGACAATTTTAACTTGGACACCTTGTTGACGAATGGCACGACTGATTAGATTAAGAAGACTTATGGACTATAACAACAATTAAATGTCACAAACTTGTTGCCAAATGGGTTCCCAAATCCTCATTACTCTGCTGCTACAACAGACTCAAACTTCATGTGATGAAACTCTGTCTCTATAACTAGAAATTTGGCCTAGTTGTAGATAAAATTGACCTTGGCACTTGAAATCTATCTCCCCGACAAGTAGCTTGGTCTCTTGGTAGAAAACTTGACCAACAATGATATGCTACACCCCACTAATATGCAGACCTTCCTTTTCACAACTGTAGCTTTTAGAGTGTATTTCTAAACTAGGTCTTTTGTCAAACACTTAACATCCACACTCCTAAAACCAATATAAACACTTTGTTGTTGTTGTTATAAGCATAGGATGTTGTTGGGTTTATTTCATGTGGTTTTCAAAACTTGATTGAGGGTTTAATGCCACATATCATTTCCTTTTACTTTCAAAATGTAACAGCAAGGTACTAATAGAAATAATCAAGCAAAACCATTAAGACAACAAAAAAATGTCACAAGATTTGGCTCTATTTATTATTCTCTAACCTGTTTACAATGCCAGTTGATTTTAGAGTCCCATATATTCTCCCCAAGAGAAATATATGCAATAGGAATCAGCATACATATTCCATAGATTAAAGATGGCTCTGTTGTAGATAAAGTCGGCCCATAAAAACAGGAAACTCAGCCTCCTCTTTGAGATCGATATGCCCACAAAAGATTTGGCCCAGCTCCAAATATACGCCCTCCTCAAGAATATGGCATCAATACACAACGAAATCATCCACAGGAAGAAGGGAACTCAGTCTGTATATATAAATAAGCCTCTAGAAGCATGGAAACTCAATCCCTACACAAATAACTCAACCAAGCACTGCTGCAATGAAGAAAATTGGCTTCCTCAAGCCACCAAAACTCTAAAAAATAGATAGAATATCTCCAGCAATGAAAACCAATGAAGAACCTGAGTGATTCTTCCTCTAACTTGGCTAGGGTGGAATCTTTCACCACCGAAACCAAGCTTGATCAGCTAGGGTGGTTTTCTCACCACCGAAACCAATCTAAACTAGGGTTTACACCAAACCCCCAAAAGGCTCCAAGAGCTCCAAACCAATAGGTAAAATGATCAATCAACATAATAAGAGAATAGAGGCCCCTATCTCTCCTTTATACCCCCCTGTTCACCTTTTCTCTCTAGTGACTTTTTCTTTATTTTACTATTCCTTGATTAAATCACTTAATTAATTAATTAACCATTTTAACTCTAAAAAGTGATTTATCCATCCTCATGGCTTCTCTGGCCACTGAAAGTCACTTCTCATCATCTTATCCTATAGTGTTCTTCCTCCCGATTCCGATGAGATATTACACTAAGAGGTTTCCCCAAGTAATATGCCCATTATGACCTTCTTAGTGAATATAATTAAAATATGACCCATAATAACTCAAAATTACGGAAATCGTCGGAATGCAACGGAACCAAAGCAAAGTTGTGCGGAGTGGATCCTGATGATGAAATATGATGAACAATGCAATTCGGGCCCAATAAAACCCCTCCAAATCTCTCGAACTCACTGTCACCCCTACCTGGCTACTCTGTTAGTCATAACACTCTGTAATGTAATAATATCCCAAAATGGGGACATTACAAAGGGTGCACTTGTTAAGGATGATGAGCACTTGGCACATGTACATTAACCACATTTGAAGAGGGTATTAGACACTTGGAGGTGTTCGATTTTGGGGTTACTCCGAAAGTGTTTACATCATGCTTGAGGGTGCTTCATGTGATGTGGGGTGCATGGTGTGTTTGACAACCCTTGGTTTTACCATGATAGACATACACATTGGAGATATCTTACTCATGGATTGCTACACCTTGACTTGAGGGTGCTTCATGTGATGTGGGGTGCATGGTGTGTTGACAACCCGTGGTTGTACCATGATAGACATACACATTGGCGATAGCTCACTCATGGATTGCTACACCTTGACTTGATACTTATGTGGAGGCCTTCCTCAAGAGGTTGGAAACCTTTGTGGCTTGGTGACATTCTTCATGAGGCACGCACATGGAGGTCCCCTTTCAGCTTCACTGTCACTGCTAGTTTCACTACTTGTGTCTCAACCACTCGCATCACTCTCAATACCATAATGCCTACAAAGAGGCAAGGATTTTGCAATCCATATATGTGTATTGCTGCCATATCTTCCTGTAAAGGGTTGTTTTTGCTTATCATAGTGGGTTGTTATTTGTTGGAAGAGAATTATGATGACGATCCATTAGATATTTTTCTCAAGGATCATCATCATAATCTACGATTAACTATGCTCACCTTGGGAGGTACTAGGGTCATTGAATTGAAAAAACATATAATATCACTTGTGTATACTATGAAAGAAAACAACAATAACAGAACACAACCTTCATAGGGGGCCCTAAAATGTCAATAAAACAAATATTCTGGTCAGCAAATAGCAACAATCACGGTACCTTTAAATAAATTGCAATGAAAAATTCCTGCAAAAAAGTATAAAGATATAATACCTTGGGGAAAAAACTCCTAGTAAATGTGATTCTAACAACACTATAGAGAAGAGTATGGATAGCAGATAGAAATCTTATTTTGGGATGGAGAATAGATACAACTCAGCAGATTCTTGGGTACTTTTGAACAAGAAAGTGCTAAACGCCACTATATTGGGGTCATGTATGTTATGCAGTATATGAAAGTATAAAAGACACTCATATTAAACACAATCAACATTGAAAACAAAGGTCCAATTTCACACACCCCATATTGTGCCTACAAGCATTGGCACTGGTTAGAAAACTTGTATTTCAGCTCCTTCAATAAATGATAACAATAGCAGCCTATATTTATGTAATCAAGGATTTCAAACAAAAGAAGGCCATTACTTATAACTGATTAAGTACCTTGTAAGCTGTAGCAAGTGAGTTAGCAGCTTCTTGCACTTTGAAACCTTAGATGGATCCACCTCCTTCACAGCTTGAAAAAGACATGTTGCCATTTCTACATTTCCTCTGCTCAAAACCAGAAAATATACAATACTAAGACAGTACCATGATTGCTAAATTCCAAAATAAATGCTCATCTGCCTTAAATGCACCATGATTCAAAATATCAATTAATAAGTATCTAGAGATTTGCCTAAAAAACTTGTCTAAATGGAAGACCTGAAAAGCTTTGGTGCTCATTGAGCAAGTTGTTCAATCACCTGATATGAAAATGCTTTCATCTCTCGTGAGTAAACCTCTAGAAATGTCACCCAACACATTTAGTGTAACAAACATAACATCAAACACTAAGTACAAAGGACCTGATGGATATTCAAACTACACTACTAATTGTTGATATTATAAAAACAAATATCCTAAAACCCTGCATCCATACCGCTAATAAGATAAGATAAAATAAGATAATTTTATTAATGAATGACCATGATAGTGGGTCAATGGGGCTCAAAAGTACAACCAGTGCCAAAACATAGAGAAAGTGCAAAAGAGACTCTTATCACTAATATATTTCTTTCCTTTTGCTATTTGCGCATGTAAATTTAGAGATAAAAAAATATGACAAAATAAAGCAGTAAACTTAGGCATACACATGTCAAGAAAGTAATCATGGGATTAATGCTCAATCAAGGCATCAAACAGACCTGGCTCAGCAACTACTTGTCCATAAAGAAAATTCAAAACCCCACTTAAAATGATAGGTCCCATGAGCTTCATCTGTTCCATAGAGGCCTGCAAAGTGAACAGAAAACCACAACAAATTTGTTCATCTGAATCTCTAAGACAGAAATTCCTAATTATCATCCTTGAAGTCAGTTCAAACAAGATAAAGTGCATTACTCTTTTCTATAAGTTTTAACAATAGTTTATTAAGTTGGTATTTGCAAGGATCTTTTCCAATTACAGAAAAACGTTTAACAATTAATTGTGAATGAGAAGTTGAGAACCCATTTCTTACAGAATTTCCCACTGGAAAATAATGCAAAGGAGAGCTTGTTAGAACGATAACTAATACCCAATGCCATTAATCCATTATTGTGCTAGCAAGTTTTCAAAAATGAAATTTCAGGCTTTGTGTGGAGGCATACTGGTATATTGGAAATAATATTTTGAGAACACTGGATAACATCCTCCTATGTTTCAATAAGAAGGTATCATTAGCAGTTCCAACCTCAGATAATACTCACAATTTGGATAACATCTAGTAGGTACTAGGCACTAGAACAACAAATGAAAATTTTTGTGTTGTGCAACTCTTCTAAGAATCTCCTATCTTTGTTTGAAAACATTTTCATGTGTCTTTGCAAGATTGAAGACAAGAGGACTTGATCAGAGATCTGAAAGCATGACAGGAGCATCAAATTTTAGAATCAAAAGTGAGCTCTCTCCTTTGTTAAGTTATTTTGTAAAATCAGAAAGATTGCACATATGATAGTAGTCTTCTACTTCTTCGTAGCCCATGATAGTCCAGTAGCATCACCAAACATGGGATGAGAGTCTCCCATACATTCAGAAACGCTACAACCAAGCTCAACATAGTTCAAGAGGCAGGAGTCCTTTTTGAAATCTGTTATGGATTTCTGATAGGCCAGGTATAGGCAACAAATCTAACTCCACAAGGGATGCTTGCACTAACGTGAAACAATTATAAATACAAATCAAATGACTTTTGGTCTTCCCTTAACAGGTGACTCTTCCTATCACCTACAACTCTTCATATTTACAATGATATTTAAAGAATGTCATTATATTTCTTACACTTTCATAAAAATTCAAATAAACCTATCAGATTCCAAAATGTACTTACTAGGAAATGAAAATCCTGAAATGTACTTGTGTCTCCTGAAACTTGATCAGTAGCAATTGCAAAGCCAAAGCCACTAAGTTTCCATGCTCCATTGGAAGTGATAAAAACTGTCGTCATTTAGGCATAAAAAACTACCATGAGTGAGTAAACAGAGAAAATATAAGAAGCCTAAGGTTGTTTAAGATGCTTAATTCAGAATGAGGAAGTAACTCCCGCTATTTATCCACCAAATTAAAATATGATATCGTAAGCACAGTACTGCCACAGTTTGTCACATTGAGGAAAGACACAATGAACGTAAATGCAACTTATATGGTTTAAAAATTGTGCCAATTGATACAAGTTGTCGTAGGAATATACTGGAAAACAATGATAGGCTCCATGTCAAAGTTATTATTCTTTCAATCCACTGACAAAGAAAAAATAGTAATAACGAAAACCAAAATGAGAAGGGTAATAATTTAAAATTTTTGCATCTTAGAATAGTATCATCTACACATCAAAAAGTGAAAATAAAAAAAATAAATGGATATTTCTACTGCTCATTGACCTCTAGAGACACTAGCATAATTATTCCATGCACAACCTCTATATATGGATTCATTTAATTTCCAAACTACCTGACCAACATAGTTTAAAATTTAAATACAAGGACTGTAGCCTTTATGATGGTTATGAAGAACTCCTTTGCCTGATATGTAAAATGAGAACCCATCCCTGGGGTTTCCCCATCCTAGGTTACTTGGGGATGGCTAAGGGATGTCTCTTTTGACTGGGATGGCTTCAAGAATGTGGGCACTGGCAACATCCCCAACTCAGGGATCCTCTGCCAGAATCATGGACATCTGGGAATCCCGTGGCCTATTGGGCCTCAACAGGCCTACAAAATGCTTGTTTTGGTACCTACTTGGCCGAGGGTGGCCCTTTTGGGCCAACTTGGAAAACGAAGGACAAAAAGAATAAAAGACATAAAAAAAAAGACTAACTCTAAGCCCAACAATAGAAAAATGCCTCCCTATCATTTTTTAAACCATTTGACATGTTTGGAGGCAAGAAGGGAGTTGCAATTGGTCTACTAAGCACATAAAAAAACCAACAAGCTATCTGTACTCATTATTTGGTCTTTGGAGCATTCATATGAGTAATTCTCAATGTATGGATAGTGTTGTATTGGAGATTCAATCATGTGCAATGGAGACTTGAAGTGAAGAGCAAGTTTGGAGAATATAATATTTTAGTCTTCGGAGCATTCATATGAGTCATTCTCAATCTATGGATAATGTTGTATTGGAGATTCAATCATGTGTAGTGGAGACTTGAAGTGGAGAGCTAGTTTGGAGAATATAATATTTTAGGCATTTTGCCATTTTGGACTATGTATTTGCTCACTTGTATTAGATAGATTAGCATTTTAGATTTTAGTGTTTGAATATACAATGGGATGTATGACGTATAGTCCTTGACTTTTAAAATTCCTTGGTAGTTTTT
>ML780540.1:580330-602322 GCA_009831015.1 Picea engelmannii | reverse complement strand
TGTGTGTGTGTGTGTGTTCAAATTTAATGGCGAACTTTATAAAAAAAATTATGAGGCGATTTTTTTCCAGAATTTCATCGTTGTCAAAGTGCTAGTGATGTTGATCTTGATGATTATGACATGGAGGACAATTGACAATCGCGACTCGTGAGCTATGATATTCTTCCATTTACGGTTCTAGTTGTTGATATTATGGTAGTTGCGAGAGGTATTAACCTCCATATGTAACCTTTGACTAGAATAGAATATTCCAAATGCAAGAGAAACCCTAAAGAGATGTGTGAAAATCCTAGAAGATATGTCAGCTTAGTAGAATATATAATATTAAGGAATTATCCTCCAGGAAGACAAGTTGGCCCAGAGAAGTGACAAAACCACTATAAATAGAGGATGTATTGGCTCATTTGTTCACTCACTCACACACTCTCAGTCACCTAGAAACAATAAGCAAGTTTGGAGGAGGAGCAACAACAACAGTTGCAGTTGTACATTTTTCTCTTTTTTTAAGTCTTTCTGGTACTTTTTCTTGTGCGCTACCCTTGGAGAAGGTGCACTCTCTTGGCTATCTATCGGTTATGGTGTGGATTCCTAGAATCATTCCTTATGTCAAAGGTTAAGGTGCTCATGGGTGGATTTATGCCTATGGTTGGGTGACAATGGTGTAGCATTGTCTATGGTTAAACGAGCACATCAACATTATTCTAACACTAGTACCTACTCGATGGCTATTTTGTATTTTCCATTGGCATTCCCACCTATAGTATCAGTGAATCTGACTCAATATTTGTGTACATTATAATACATTTTGATTTTGATGACTTAATGAGATTGAAAATGTTGTAGCTTATTGTTATCCCCGATTTTTAGGGATAACTAGGAGATCATGTCTCGAGGCCCACAGGTCCTAGACATGGATTACCGAGAGCAAGATTGACCAGAGCATGGCCCTTGAGGGCCCATCTTTTTCTTCTTCCATCAGCTTTGTCTTGTCAATAGAAATAACATCCATTACCATAGGCTTGGTCTTGTATCAGAAGAGGTTCTTGCTCCATGAGGTAATTGGTCCAGGTATCATGTTATGTGTCACTTTTGATCATTGAAACCTTTCAATATATGCATCTGTTTCCTTTTATCTCTAACAACTTCTTGGATCTTACATTAGCCCACTTGACCATGCTTGGGGAGATTGACAGGGTGCCCTAGCAAGCATGTGCCCATAGGTCTTGGTTTGCCACTGGGCTGAAAAGCCATCGTTCGCTCCCATCATAGCACCACTGTTTGATTTTATCTCCAACTCGTTTGTCCCATTCCCCTTGTCTAGGGCATTGGGTTGACCTGTTTGTAGGATTACACCTTATCTCATGGGAAGAAGGGGCTAAAGGCCCAGAAGGTAAAAGTAGTTTGTAAAAGATAAAAGCCTAAAATAAGACCTCGAGATGCTTCGCCAAGGGATCCCCGAGAAGGCAATAAAAGGCCTCTCAAAAAGAAACAAGAGGGACCTGGAAAATAACAAACAAGACCTAGTCAAGAGGATAGGGGGTCTCATCACAAGCCAACCTATTAGGTTCATGGGTGCCTAACAGTATGACATTGCCACCATCTGGTTACCACGTCAGGGAAATGACCTTTGGTTGCATGGCCAAGGGAAAGGGGGTCTCATCACGAGACAACCTTCTCATCTCTATGAAAGTACTTGTGGGTAACACTGTCAACTCTGGTCACCATGCCAAGGCAGTGTCCTCTAGTTAGCCTTTGAATAAAAAGAAAAACAAGAAGAAAAAGCAAATAAAAAGAATAAAGAAAGAAAAGAATAAAGGTAAGAACGAGCTTGGAAAAAATGCATCCATGACAGGTACAGCTTGCCTTCTACAAAGGCACCCACAGATAAAATTATGCATCCTTGGCTCTCACTTCACCCACATGTCTGGACATCCGCTAGCCACATCACCTCACTTACATGGCTTGGATAAAATCCTCCTGGAAAATTTCCTTTGCTTGTGGATACTAGCCTAATAGGACGTCCTGTATTTTTCTCCAATCTCGTATTGTAGGTTTTGTAATGTCTTTGAGCTATTGACCGATATATCACGGTTTTTATGCATATGTTTAATAATATTAATGATGAAATGTGATTGACATTGTTATGATCCCTATGACTAATGAGCCCATGGAGGGTGTATCTTTTGATGTGTCGGACCATGCCCGACGGACAGGTACCATTTGGACCGGTACACATGGGCAGATGATCAGTTCATACCTCCATGGGGCTGAAGAGCCCACTAGATGGATGTTGAGACCCCATCAGGGGGCAGAGACAGGACAATGGTTGATCAGGATTTTGCACCGGAGAAGAAGAGGACATTTCATCAGAGGCACTTTGGTAGAGCCCGGCCTAGGGGGATTGACCCACTTCTAGTGAAATGTTTTCCCTGGATGGCCCAGGACGTCACCTATGAGCTCATGACGCCACCTTGAGTGTGTGACAATTTGACAGGGCAGTTGGCACGTGTGGCATGATGGAGAGGCCCAAAGAGGGATGACGTTTTTCTCTTTATTGCTGCATTTACCCTAAAAGGGGATAACATCTCCCTTAGAAGGGGTGACGTCTCACCTTTTGCTCAATTAGGTTTCAAAAGGAACATTTAATGCAAAACAATATAATTTTGGTATTTTGGCCTTGTCGGCCTGTTATCCCTAATTTCTAGGGATAACTAGGAGATCATGT
The DNA here is from genome assembly GCA_009831015.1 of Picea engelmannii. Classification (NCBI taxonomy): domain Eukaryota; kingdom Viridiplantae; phylum Streptophyta; class Pinopsida; order Pinales; family Pinaceae; genus Picea; species Picea engelmannii. The sequence continues at coordinate 599,597 of ML780540.1, read as the reverse complement.
CTCGAGGCCCACAGGTCCTAGACATGGAGTACCGAGAGAAGGATTGACCTGAGCATGGCCCTGGAGGGCCCATCCTTTTCTTCTTTCATCAGATTCGTCTTGTCAATAGTAGCAACATCCATCACCATTGGCTTGGTCTTGTATCAGAGAAGGCTCTTGCTCCATGAGGTAATTGGTCCAGGTATCATGGTATGTGTCACTTTTGATCATTATAACCTTTGGATATATGCATCTGACTCCTTTTATCTCTGACGACTACTTGGATCTTACATTAACCCACTTGACCATGATTGGGGAGATTGACAGGGTGTCCTAGCAAGCCTGTACCCATGGGTTTTGGTTTTCCACCGGGGGGATTTTTGAAGAGCCATCGTCCACTCCCATCATACCACCACTTTTCCATCTTATCTCTCGCTCATCTATCCCATTTCCCTTGTCTGGGCATTAGGATGATCTGTTTGTGGGGTTTCACTTTATCTTGTGGGAAGAAGGGGCTAAAGACCCGTAAGGTAAAAGTAGCTGGTAAAAGATAAAATCCTAGAAACAAGACCTCAAGATGCTTCGCCCAAGGATCCCCGAAAAGGAAATAAAAGGCCTCTCAACAAGAAACAAGAGGGACCCAAAAAGATAACAAACAAGACCTAGTCAAGAGGATAGGGGGTCTCATCACAAGCCAACCTATTATGTTCATGGATACCTAACATCATGACATTGCCACCATCTAGTTACCATGCCAGGGAAATGACCTTTGGTTGCATGGCCAAGGGAAAGGGGGTCTCATCACGAGCCAACCTTATCATCTCTGTGAAAGTACTTGTGGGTAACACTATCAACTCTGGTCACTGTGCCAAGGTAGTGTCCTCTGGTTAGCCCTTGAATAAAAAGAAAAAGAAGAAGAAAAAGAAAATAAAGAAAAGAATAAAGGCAAGAAAGGGTTTGGAAACAATTGCATCCATGACGGGTACAACTCGCCTTCTACAAAGGCATCCACAGGTAATATCATGCATCCCTGGCTCTCAATCTACCCATATGTCTGGAAATACCTCAGCCACATCACCTCATTTACATGGCTTGGATGAAACCCCTTGGAAACTTTACTTTCCTTATGGATACTAGCCCAATAGGGTGTCTTGTCCTTTTTCTCAACCTTGTATTGTAGGTTTTTGTGATGTCTTTGAGCTATTGAATGATATATAAGGGTTCTTATGCATATGTTTGATAATATTAATGATGAAATGTGATTAACATTGCTATGATCCCTGTGACTAATGAGCCCATGGAGGGCATAGTTTTTGATGTGCAGGACCATGCCCGACGGGCAGGTACCATTTGGACTGGTACACATGGGGAGATGATTAGTTCGGACCTCTATGGGGTTGAAGAGCCCATCAGATGGTTGTTGAGACCCTGTCAGAGGGGCAGGGACAGGACATTGTTTGATCGAGGTTTTTCACCGAAGAATAAGAGGACATTTCACTAGAGGCACTTTAGCAGAGCCCAACCTAGGGGGAATGACCCCTTTTCAGTGGAACGTTGGCCTTGGAAGGCTCAGAGCATCCCCATCCTTACCATGATGTCATCCAGCTTCATGGTCATTCTTGGAGGCAGACTGGGCAGCAATGGTATGTGTAGCATATTGGAGAGACCCCTGGGGGGTCAATGTTTTGCTCTGGATGTCTCATTTGCCATAAAAGGGGCTAGTGCCTCCCTTGAAGGGGATTTTTCCTTTGTTACAAATCAGTTAGGGTTTTAATTTAACAATTTAATGTAAAACAATATGATTTTGGTTTAAATCCTTGTTGGCTATTTTTTATGACCTAAAATTAATTAAAGGTCATTAATACAGTATATATTGAGGAGTTTTATGCTCATTTTGAAATAACACATCCCTCACTCTCCTAGTGAGATCTGATTTTTGCGCCCTACTTGGGTATTTGTTCTCTTTGAGTGAGACGCACTTGTTGAAGGAAGGCATTTCTTGGCATTTTTGGCATTTCTCTTGAAGGAAGGTTTTACAACTAGGGTTTGCAATGCTATTTCATGATGATATGTAAGTTTTTTTTTCTGAAAAACTTCTTGATTGAATGGTTGTAATCTTATATTCTTGCATTTATTATAAACTTTGTTGATTTTAAAACCCTAGGGGACAAACACACAAGTAGGTCGTTATCTCATGTCCCCTAAAAGATAATTTTTCAGCCATTGAAGAAGAAAGGAAGAGCCTAGACATTGCTACACTCTTGTTGCTTCTTCCCCTTGTGCTAGCCATACCTTTAAAAGTCAAGAAGGAGGAGACGTCTCGGGCCTAGGTTATATGCACCTAGGGTTGTCCTGCTTCTAGGGTTTGGTGATAGGGCCTTGCTTTAGCAACACTCTCCCTCACCACACTCTCGTGTCTTGATTCATCTTTTATGCTAGATATTTTTCCAAGTTAAACCTAAGGAAGGAGGAAAGAGCACGAGGCCTTGCTTAAGAAACACCAGAGTGAGCCTCTTTCCCCTAGGGTTTTTTTTCTAGGGCCCTGCCATTGCAGCACTTCAGAACCCTTCCCTCTAGTCCTTAGCCTTTTTACTTCAACCTTTGTGTCCTCCCTTAGGCCTCTAATGTTGAAGTGATAGTGGTCAAACAAACTCTCAAACCCTTTTCTAAGTTGAAACCCTAACTAACTACTAACCCTAATAAGGCTGACGTCATCCTTGGTTATTCCATCTTGACGCAACAAGTTCTCTTTACAGGCAATTAGATGACAGTTTAAATCATTTATTGAGTAAGGGATTGATTGGACACACTGATTGCTACATCATCTTGGTATTTATTGATGAATTGATATTATTTCATTGCTATATTAACAAACATTGACTTCATCAATATTTGTTGTCGCAATTGCTTATATATTGATATTATATAGTTATATGAAGTACTAACCCTTTGAATCATAGCCTGCATGTATTAGTCTGTTGTTGCTTTGTTCCGAGAAGATGTTCTCATTTGGGCCTACACTTCATTATTAGTTGTTTAGCTCGACTATCTGCTCTATGTGGTGACATCTTCAAAACTCCAGGTTACCGGGGACGTCTCCCCTGGGCCTAACCTCCCTAAAGAGAAAGAACCTCCCCATCATGGTGACATTGGGTGGGGTAGGTTCCTGTTACGCCAGTTTGGCCTCTATCTTCTAGGCTTTTGACCTAGCTACAAACTGTGCAATAACACGGCCTTTTATGACCTAAAAAAGTAAATTAGGTCATTGATACACTATATATTTAGGATTTTTAGCCTCATTTTATCATCATTCATTACTCACTCACTAGTGAGGTCTGATTTTAGCACCCTATTGGGGTTAATGGTTGATTTGAGGAAGGCGCACTTGTTGAAGGAAGAGATTTTTGGCATTCTATGGTGTTTTTCTTGAAGGAAGGTGTTACAACTAGGGTTTGCATGATTATTTTCTTGATTTGTAAGTATTTTTCTGCAAAACTTCTTGATTGAATGGTTGTAGTTTAATTTCTTGCATCTATTTATAAATATTGTTGAATCAAAACCCTAGGGGACAAACACACAAGTAGGTCATTGTCTCATGTCCCATGATAGAAAAACTTTTATCCATTGAAGAAGAAGAAGAGAGCCTAGCCATAGCTACACTCCTTTTTCTTCTTCCCTTAAGCTAGCCATACCTTTGAACTTCAAGAGGAAGAGGATGTCCCAGAACTAGGTTATCTACACCTAGGGTCGTTTTCTTTTAGGGTTTGATGAAAGAGCCTTTCCTTAGCAACACTCTCCCTCTTTAAACCCTCTTGTCTTGACTTTGCTTTTCATTGAGCTAGTCGTTTGTCGAGAAGGAGGAGAGAGCATGAGGCCTTGCTTTAGCAACACCGGAGTGAGCCTCTCTCCCCTAGGGTTATGTCTTTGAGGCCCTGCTTTAACAACACCTTGAAACCTTTCCCTCTAGTCCTTTGGAATCTCGTCCCCTTGTGCATCCTTCACTTTCTGACTCGAGCGTTGAAGTGATTTGATCCAAAAAACTCTCAAACTTCTTTCAAAATTGAAACCCTAACTACATTAAACCTAACCTGCTAACCCTATAATGCTGACGTCACCCTTGGTTATTTCATCTTGACACAACAATGTTTCATTTTATAAGCAATTGAATGGTAGTTAAAGGCATTTATTACATGGTGTGTTGATTTGTTACATTGAATGCCATGTCATTTCAGTATTTATTGAGGAAGTGATATTATTTGCATTGTTATATTGATAAACATTGACTTCGTCAATATTTATTGACATAATTGATTATTTAAATATTAGATAGTCATTAATATACATGAAGTGCTAACCAAGACCTGCATATATCAATTTGTTGTCGTTTTGTTCTCGGGAAGGGACTCTACTTGGTTATTATTCATCTGTAGTTTATCCGGGACTATCTTTTGGTGGTAACTTGTGAAGGGGGGAAACTTGTCTTTGACCTACTATTATTTTGCCTCTTCAAAACTCTAGGTTACCGAGGACATCTCCCCTGGGCCTAACCTCCCTAAAGAGAAAGAACCTCCCCATTGTGGTGACATTAGGTGGGATAGGTTCCTGTTATGCCATTTTGACCTACAAACTTCAAGCTTTTGTCCTCCTTACAAACTGTGTGATAACACTTATGATTCTAATTTCTTGTGTGTTCAATGTTTGTCAATTGATCATCATTGATGTTACAATGTATTATGTTACATGTTTTGTATCATTTAAATCTTCTAATTTCTAACAAAATATGAATCTTTATATCTATATTTCATTTTTGTATGTGTAATTTTCAATTATTTTCATATATATATATATATATATATATATATATATAGTGTCCTCCATATCCTGTTTCCAAGGTTGTCGTGTCATGTGTCCAACACTCGTATTTTTGTGTCCTTTGTATTCCATGTCATCGTGTCTGGTGACTTGGGTGTTGCCTAACTAAAATGTCCCACCTATTCTTATGTATCCTTGATGCTCTTAAATCTTGAAGACTCGAATAACCTCAAGCCCCCCTCCAAAATATGATAAATGCAAAATCACTTGAATATATGAACCTTACAACCTAAATGGGGGAAATTAAGATCTATATTACCTAGCTTAAAATTCCTAGATACTCATCTTGGTTACTTTACAAATGAAAGATACAATATCCATTAAGGATATTTTAGTACATAACCAAATGTCTTTCTTATGTACATGATTAACACTTCTCCAAGCTCGATCGAAAATTTCTAAATACAAAGTTTCTATGAACTCATGCATATTAACAAGCTCGAAGCAACTGACCAGTCAAAGAACAAAAGCATGCACCACCAACCAACCTCAAGTGACACAACATGATGAATCAGTCATGCATTATTGTGAAGAAATCCCAGTGATTCTGCTAATTGCAGTAAACCATGCTTTATTTCCAACTGTCCCATCTCCTACAAAAAGCATGTTGTCGTCCTTATACACACTTGCAAACATGAGATAAATCCTGCTCACTTAGTGTGTCATTGGAGGAACAATGCCTAGGTTCAAAGTCCATGTTGTCACTTTGACTTGAACCTCTTCCGTCTAGGCTAAATTCTAGGGAAGCCAAGGGGGGTAAACCCTAGTTACTAGATGAGATTTACGATTAAGTGTTCTAGGAGTTGGTTTTAATTGTTTAAAAGGTAAGGGGGAATCTATCATATGATGTTAAACAACAAGTGCAATGTGCAATTATCTGAGTATGAAAGTCAGACCTTTTCCTAGGGCAACTAAGACTAGTGCCTAAGATTGGGAAAGGGGTCAACTAAGTTAAAGGGATATTTGATACAAGATAACTACAAGTTACGAAGATTACAAAATTATAACAAGATAGATACAAAAGAATATATGAGATATACAAGCTAAACTAGATTAGATGCAAGATACACAAGATACAAGATATTAACAAGTGCTTGAAATGTGCATGAAAATAAGATATTCAAAGATGAAAACATGATCAACACATCAAGCCAAGCATGCCCACAACAGATAGAATTCTATTGGATTGTTTTTCAATGGCTAAAAGACGCAAAGCACTCAAGACCCAATCAAGAGAATGCCTCCAGGTGGATGCGCACTTCTTGAAATACCACACCATAAATACAGGAACAAAATATAAATGAAATCTTTGAAAGTAAAGTGCTCCAGATGAAGAGATGTAACCACTTGAGCAATTATTCTACAACATATAAAAGATAACTTGCATGATATAAAAAGATAATGAGATCAGTGCTTGCAAGTGTAAAATTTAAATTGCAGGTGTTGTAGACCTAGGATTGAGCTAAGTGATTAAGTATGATTAAATTTAGCCCTATCTAGGTGTCAACCCAAAAACTCTCCTCCCCCAGTTATCAAGTGACTGCTGGATGCTCAAGAAGTGAGGCAACAAGGCCTACCCTAGCTTCACAGGTCATTCCTAAGGTCAAAGTACTCTTGGAAAGGACACTGTGCGTTGTGAGACCGTTCCCGACCTAGCACCTTCTGTTACCTTCCTTCGGCCCCATTTTAAATGGTGAATATGGTGAGTTATGGTGTCCTATTAAGTCTAATTAGTTTATTTTAGACCTATGAGCTAAGTATTGCAATGTGTATTTGAGTGCTTATAGCTTGCTCAAAAATGTCAAAGTATTAAAACTGAAAGATAAGAAGGATGATACTTTTAAACAATGAAGTTGCAAAATAAGTTCTTAAGTTGGAATTATTGCATGTAAATGTCAAGAACTAAAATTGCTTTGTGAAACTGAAAACTGTGAAAATGAAGGCTGAAGACTTTGAAACAATAGATTGCAAGTTAAATCACTTAATTAGATTGTTGCATGTGAAAATAAAGCAAAGGAAATGACTTGCAAAAGATGAAAAATGATTACTTAAGAGATTATGTAACCGGCATGTGCATGTGTGTAAGATAAAGATTTTGATTATGTAACTTGCATGCAACTGAAAAAGAGATTTAATCTAAGCCTCCACGGGATTTAATCTAGCATATGTTACGTTGGATCTACTCTAGATAATTTTACCTTAAGCAAGTAGATATCAACGATTAAATTAGCTAAGCTAAGATCGGAAAAACAAAAAAGAAATCTAACTAAACCATGCAAAGTAAAGACTCAAATGGGAAGGCAAGCCGCTTGGGTACAACTCCTTTGGGCTTGCGTTTATAGTATTTTAGAGAGAAGAGAAAGAAGAGAAATTTTTACCACTTCAAGGAGTTATTTTGAGGGTGTGTTTTGCTTGAAATCAGGCAATATGCCCTCTTGTCATGGTAAGAATCTGCAAAAATCAGCAAGCTATTGCTTGCTGATTTGAGCTGCAACACTCTCAACAAAGTTACGAGATTTATGTTTTTCAACAGAAACTCTACACATCTAAAAAACAGAATTTAATATTTGATTAAATGACCTATATAAGAATGTTATATACCAAAAAATGAACGTGAAAGAATGATGAAAAATGACAGAAAATGCTAATGAAGTTTGAATGAAGATGAGGGTAGATTCGTCCTTGAACCTATCCCAACAACTCCATAGAGATAATTTGCAAAACTTAAACCAAAAGTGAGATGGAACAATAGATAATATCCTACATGCATAGATAATACAACATAGTTCTATTATAAGCATGCACAAAATATATAGATGGGCAACTACACTATTGCCTCACCTAGCCTAGTAAACTAATTTACTTGAGCAACTATTGACCAAAACACATAAAGATTCAGAATGATATCACCTCATAATAAGTGGCACATCCAGACTAATCTTGAACGCCACAGTTCCTCCACATTTATTTCTGTATTATTAAATGGGAAGAGGTTGTAGCAACAATGTTGCTACAAGCTCTTCAAGAGCAAAACCAATGAAGCAATGTGAAAGTAATGAGAGAGAGAGAGAGAGAGAGGGATGGGGAGAATTTGGTAGCATAACAATACTGTGAAGAATGGTGATGAATAAGAGAGTGATAGGTCATTTAAATGGATTGAGAAGCTAAGGACACCCCTCTTGGATCTTCAACAAGTGTCAAACATTCAAGGGACAAGACAACTCAAAGAGGAAAGCAACCAATGAGATGAAGAGCTTTTAGGGTGAGGGGAAATGGAAAGAAGGTGAAGTGGAGGGTGAGAAACAAAGCAAGGATAGGCGAATTTGGCAAGAGGAGACCCATGCATGGGTTGAAACAGGAGTTACTTGCTTTGAAAGGAGATGTTTCCATCTCTACGTGAGACATTCCCAAAAACCCAAGGATAAAGTGTGAATTAAGAAGGGAATGACGTGAGGATGAGAGAGGAGTGTGGTTGGATGTGGATGAAACACTCCCAAAAGGTACGTGAGAGGTGGAGAAAGGGACCCACGTTTTCATCTAAAGTAAACTCCAATTTAAAAAGGAAAGGCGTGAGATCTAGGGAAAGCGTGAGGGATGTGTTAGCACTCTGTAATTTGCCCAAGGCTGTAAGGCAGTTACGGAGGCAACATCAAAACCACTTTTAAAGCTGGGATCTAGCCCTTCCAGCTTCAGAGAGGGATCTCTCTATATGATTTAGCTTTGTTTGATCTCAGATATTAGGCTAGTTAAAAGAATTATTGGTTTTGCTGTAAAGGGTTTTTAAAGTTGGTTGAGACAAACTGCGCATCCATTGGGCTATGGGGTCTGTAATTAATAAAATATGAGATACAAACAGGAACGCTGAAGAAATCCTTCACAAGGCGAGATAACACACTCACTGGATCTTTAATAATTTAAATGATGATCAGAAGAAAAGATAAGGAAATAACTCCAACCAACAGACACTTAAGAATCTCTTAATTGAAGATATTTAGAAGATGAACATTCAAATCTTTAGAATCGGAAATAGGGTATCGGAGATAAATCCTGAGACATACGCTACTCTTAAAGATTAGTTTCAGAAAAAGAGATGATTACAGAGCAAGAAAACATCTAACTGAGAAAATCACATCACCAGTGAACATGCGCAGGAATCCTGTAAAGTGCCTCTTTCATTAATGGCAGATCTATTCAAAAATGTTACATCTTGATAGCCACAGGGTGTGAAGATCCAACCCTTTTACATTCAAATCATCTCAATAAATAATATGAATCATCCCAACAAATTTCGCAAGTCGGTTTAACCGACTCGGCCAAAAATAGCCACCACTCCCACGAAATTCGGAGTTTTCTGTCATGAAAAATGGACCGTTTTTCTGCGACATAGGGGTCCGTTCAGACGTGATTCTCTCTTCAAATATGAGACCTGGGAAAAAAATGAAAGAGGTTATTGTATATGGACATGTGTTGGCCAAAAATATCTTTCGGTTTCGCAAAATTCGTCCCCAGCTGGCCGTGATAGCTCCTGCAAAAACGGGACTGAAACGGAAAATTTAAAATATGGAAAAATAGGCCTCGAAGATGTCTTTGACTCTCTCTTCTCGTAACTCCGTTGCAAAAACTGAAAGAGGTTTTTGTTCCTCAGTCCGTTATGAGAAAAAACCTCTCTCGTATTTTGAAAATTTGCCTCCATTTGCTCAAAATATCCCCCGGAAGAAGACATGGTAACATAGGCAAAAATTGGCAAAAATGTGCAAAAGTGGTTTTTTGGCGGGAAACCGGAATTCTGGACCACCCCCCTCATTAAATGTAGACCGCCCGGGGGGGTTCGGAATTGAACCTGGTTCGTTGATTTCAGGGCTTGAATCCGGTCCGTTTAGATTAGTGTGAGTTTTGTTTACGATTCCGGACCCCCCTCGTTAAAAGTCGAACTCACGGGGGGGTCCAGAATTCAATAAGGTGCGTTGATTAAATTGTGGCATGGTGGATGGGGGGCGCACTTGCATGGAGGTGTGCGTGGGTTTTGGGGGTAGTGGGTGGTGAGGTGGGGTGACATAGGGGGAGTGGGTAGTGGAGAATGAGGTGAGGGTGACGTAGGTGGGTGTTGAGTGGGGTACGTGGGGTAGTGTAGTGTACTTAGGGTAGGGTAGTTTGTTATGTTTTTTAATTTTTTGTTTATTTTTAATATTATATAATTTGTATTATATATATTATGTTTTACTCATTACGTTTTATTTTATGTTGTTTTATTTTTATTTGTTTTTATTAATACTTATTTTATTACTTTTTGTATTTTTTAATGTTTTTAAGATTTTGTGTTTATTTAATTTTTTATTATTGTTTTTTTATATATGTTTTTTATTTATATTTTATTGTATTTTGTTTTATTATATAATACTTTTTAATTTTTAATGTATTTTATTATTTTTTGTTTTTTTAATATTTTTTAATGTTTTTTATATTTTGTTTTTAATTTTAATTTAAATCTAACCCTAACTTCTAACTTAGTTGTTAACCTAGGCATTAAACTTAATTAATAATTAATTAATTAATATTTAATTAATGATTAATTAATTATTAAATAGTCATTTATTAATCAATTGTAACCTAGACTAACCTTATTGCTAATTCTTTTGTTCATCCTAAGGCCATTTATGCAGGGATGGAAAGCAGGATAATGGAAGCTGGGGCAACAGGACAAGGGAGAGATGATGCAGCGGATGAAGGATGCAGCAAGGTGATGGGAAAATGAGCGAAAAGAATGGAGGGAGGAAAACGGAATCACCTGAGCCATGCTTCGTCACCGGGAGAGATGCCAAATCAACAGTCGAAGAATCGACTCGCCTATAATTATAGGACCCCTAACAGGATGAGTGAGAGTTGAAGTTGGAGTGTGGAAGGAGTGTGGAGTCCACACTCATGGATGATGTGGAGCGAAGGAGAGGCGAATTTGGCAAGAGGAGACCCATGCATGGGTTGAAACATGAGTTACTTGCTTTGAAAGGAGATGTTTCCATCTCTACATGAGACATTCCCAAAAACCCAAGGATAAAGCGTGAGTTAAGAAGGGAATGATGTGAGGATGAGGGAGGAGTGTGGTTGGATGTGGATGGCACACTCCCAAAAGGTACGTGAGAGGTGGAGGAAGGGACCCAAGTTTTCATCTAAAGCAAACTCCAATTTAAAAAGGAAAGGCGTGAGCTCTAGGGAAAGTGTGAGGGATGAGTGAGAGTCGAAGTTGGAGAGTGGAAGGAGTGTGGAGTCCACACTCATGGATGATGTGGAGGGAAGGAGAGGTGTGAGGTAAGGAAAGAGGGGCCGATACTTTAAATTTAAGAGAGCTTCCATATCTTATGTGGGAGGGGGGACGTACTCTCAAAGGGGGACGTATTCCCATATGTAATTTAATTAAAATGTGGGTAGAAAGGGTAGTTAATGGATAGGAATGGGTTAGGTGGGTTAGGTGGGTTAGGTGGGGTCCCTCTCATTAACTTTCACCTTTACTTTACCTTATTTGGTCTATTATTACAAAATTTACATTTTCCCATCTCATGGGTTTGGCAATTAAAATCGGCGTTTTCTGAAAAAACTCCTAAGTGGACAAAAACCCTAACAAAACTTGTCTGACTGATTTGGAACTTGGTCCATGGGTTTAGGGGGTCTCATTATCTTTCTTTTGAGTACAAATACTCTTATCAAAAATCCCAGGACCTAAGTTTTACATTAATTACCCATAATTAATTAATTAATTCCCAACTTTCAAAAAAACCTAGCTAGACTTGACGGAATTCTGCGAAATTTTGTGTGTTGGCTTACATGGTCATTTACAACACTTATAAACACTATCTACCTAAGAATGTCTTCATTATAATGCCTTTCAACACTTTGGAGGATTTATGGAGAGTGAAAAATTCAAGGGAGATTAACCTGGCTGGTTAGGCCACATTAACCTCCTGAGGATAAAAAACAATCGGTGAAAGGAACTCTCATAATGAAGAAATCCAAAGGAACCTAACCTAACTATGATCCATGCAAACCTATTACAATATTAACCCACACAGGGGTGCGGTAATCCCGCTTACAAAACTGTGTTTGAGCAAAAAAATACCCTGTAGAACCAAAAACTCTTCAACATGTTTGCATCTATTGATGCATATCTTCATGGTACATGGAGTTGACCCCCTAGTTGAAGAGGCGGTCAAGAAAACCATGAAAACCAAATTAGCCACATATTCAGGTACCCCATGGAAGCCTTGAACTAAAATAAGGAAGCATATGAATGCAATATCTTCTGAACAAGAAAGGTAGTCCTTTTATGGCATTAAAAATTCTTTTATTAAGTGGGGTTCCCAAAATACCTCAGTATCATATATTCATACATGATCATCATCAAATAAAAGGCACCAAAACATTCCATGGTTAAATCCTTTTCAACATGGCAAATGGATCTATTTTTTTTTTTTATGTTAGTATCGTTGTAAAATAGTTATTGCCAAAAAATGTATGAGATATTACAAAATTTATTCCTCAGCTACACTTACTAGGAAAGATTGAGTGTGTCTGGTAGCAATTGGGGCTTGTATCAATATCAGCCTCTTGATTTTCAAAAACCCCCATTGCACAATAGAACTTTAATATAGCGGTCCTCGATTGGTCTAATCATTTTTGGGGATAGACCTGAATTCTTTTCACTTTAGAAGACATACAATTGCATACTTACAGTGTACAATATCTTAGACAATTCAAGAGAAAAAAGTTCTTCAATGTTTGGAACAAAGGCCAAAAATATTTACAGAAATTTCTCCATTCAAATTACAGAATTTGCAATAATTTTTTGATGGAACGAATAATTAAAAGCCAAAGCCTTACCAGCCCTTGAGATCCTTTAGCATCTTCGTAACATTATCGAAATTTCCCAATGTATTAGCCACGGACGCAAAAATTGGCTCTGTAACCATAGCCATGGCTCCTTTACTCTCATCCAAACCCTGAACAACATGATCCATGGTAGGGTTCCTCAACCTAACCAGCTTAGTCACATCAACCCTAATTAAGTCGAGAAATGTGTCCTCCGCAGTTTTTGAAAGTCCGACCCTTAATATAACATCTTCTCAATATAATAACATTTTATATGTTATCAATATAACATCTTCTCCACCTTCATTTACCTGCATTACCTCAAATTTTTAAAAACAAACGTTATATAATTATGCAGTATAAAATGAGTCACATAATTATGCAGCAGAAAATTAGTCAAATCAAACCATGCATTACCACTCGCTATGCCTAACATTGCATCCGTAAAGTAAAGGCTGGCTGACCAATATCTACTAATAGCCCGCTAGCATTTGTATCTTAAAACATGGGTACCCCTAACTGGAGGCCGTATGGCCGAGTTCCGCCATGAGAAAATGAACATACAGGTGCATACCCACTTAACCCAACAAAATCAAAATCCAAAAAACTTATAAGAGATCTTTCAAAGATAACAAAAAAATTCGTGATATATATTAAACATGCACTGTAATCCTTAAAAGAGATCAGAATCGGTTAAGAGAGGGTTTTACACCGAAATAAGAGTCACCCTCTGCCCCTTTCACACAGATATTCAAAGCCCCTCCACCGAATTTATCTGCATTGTCTTTAAAAACATACATTATATATTTATTTCATAAACAGAAAATGAGATAAAATCAACTCATACATACTGTCTTAGCCTCCTTCATGCTCTCATTTCCCTGTAAAATCTACATCAACTTGGCTATTTGGGATTGCTTAAATTCCCACTGATTAAACCCAAGCGGAAATGAATAGATAAGAAAGCACGCAGTAAAAATAAAATACCAGACCAAAAAACAGCATGGCCATGCTGAAAATGCTTTAAAAATAACAACCAAAGCAGCATAAAATCACTGAAAATGCTTTAAAAAATAACAACAGCATAAAATCAAAAATCAATGGCAACCAAAAAAAAATGAAACCCATAGATGAAAACACGACAAACAGATGAAAAAACTGCTCTCCATCCAGCGCTCCGTCCAATCAATGCTCCTCCCACGCCCAGCCTTCCATCCAGCCCCACTTCGATGGAAATTAATGAATGAAGACTAGGGCAACAACATATGTCTTTTTAGGATTAAATTATACGCTTTCTTCATGTTATGGGCGCCCAGCCTTCCATACATCTCCACGTCAATGAAAATTAATGAATGAAGACCAGGTCAACAACATATGTCTTTTTAGGATTAAATTATAAGTTTTCTTTATTTTATTTTATGGGCTTTTTTCATATAGCCGTTACCTATATACATTATCTTGTTCTCCTCATATTTGAAAAATGATACGCGCCCTCGTCCACTTAAGCCATTTGTAAGATAAATTATTAGGACAAAGATAAAGAAATCATTTGTGTATATCAAAAAATAGGTTATTATCATTATAATATGTGCCCATTTTAAAGGAGACGAACTAGAGTTAAACATTATAAAGAGTGTATTAAAATTTGAAAACCTTCGCACCATTCAAGTGTAATATCTTTACTCATGTGTGTCTAAGAAGATACTTACATAAGAAGATACATTTAAAGATGTCATTTTGACACTTAAACATGAAGTTGTGATTGAGAATCATATATTGGTTTTTGTACCTTGCCTCATCCCTCTACTAGTGCAAGGATGGTGGTTGTTGAAAATAAGAAATGAAATATTTGTCTAAACATTGTTCCCGTGTCTTTAGAGGACATGTTAGTGCTTGTTTCCATGTTCATTGATATGTGCATATTCACTTGAAAATTTAACATAGGTTTCTTAAAATCTCTTAAATAAAAGTACTCTAAGGATGTTGGTTGTAATTATATCAGGGAAAGATCAATTTACATATGACTAAGTTGTTGGGAAATATAAAGAAGTTGAGGTTTCAACTATTCAAATCCCAAGTGGTATAGTTACTTGTGTGTAGTTCAAATGGAAAAATGTCAATAGATAGAAAAGAATTTTGCAATTGAGGGAGGGAAAGATCAATCCTCACATCACCAGATCGTTAAGTAATAGAGATAAGTCGATATTCCAACTATTCAAAACCCAAAGTGGTGTAGTCACTTCTTGACAATTGAAAGGGAAAAACATCAACATGCAAAAGAGCATTGATAAATGAAGGTTGCATTGTTCTTTAGTATCTTTTGACAATGGTACTTCAATTGTTTCTTGGATGTTGTATGCTCGAACTAGTTGCCACTAACGTTGTTGGGAATTTGGATAGTTTTATGCAAAAAGACACTCAGTTCAAGTCCAACCAAGTTAATTGAATTATTCTACATTGTCGAGTTTACTAGGGATGTCATCCACAAATGTAAAGAATAATTCATTTGGGTTTCCTTGAGTCCCAAAGATTCTCTCTCTCTCTCTCTCTCTCATACACACACATAATGACAAAAAATAAAATTAGTTTATCTATTGAGATGTGGTTTAGTAATTGGAATGGGGCATCATCATGCAAACAACCTAGGTTCAAACCCAATTCACAATTGAGGGGCTCATAGCTCACTCACTTCACCAACACATATACTTGTGCAAAAATTTAATTCTTGGACTCTATCTCAATTCTATCTTTGAGATGTGCATATGTGTAATACCCATGTTTCCCTAGTATGTAATTAATCATGTTTAATGATTTCCATGCCATGACATGTAAACATTGTAAATGTATTATTGATTGATTGGAAAATGCCAACTAGTTCACTGATGGGTGAAGCCTTAGAATGTATTGGCCATTATACCACCAGAGGAAAGAATGAGGGAACCTATTGAGGGGGTTCATTATGCTAAGATGACCCAAGCCTCTCTGTTGAAATATTCAATTTAGAAATAATAAGTTATTTCCTTTCCTAATTTCAAGACAAATCAATTAATGAGAGGGGATGGTAGTAGAACAACCAACCACCCCAATGAATGGAAACATGGAATACTTGGATAAGATAGCAGAAACTGTCAGCCAAAGGTATAATAGAGTACCAATTATGTAGCCTAGATTGACCCCCATGAGTTCCTTCTAATAGAAGGAAAGAAGGACAAATCATGAACCTTCATGGGAGACAGAGAGAAGACACACGCGGGTATGCAAATGAAAGGAAGAGAACGTGCAAGAAAGTTGGGGAGAGGAAAAATAAGAGCTCGAGGTTCTGAGTTTTAGTGAGGCTAGACAAACCTAAAATCTTGGTCTAAGAGAAAGACTTGTAGGAAAGGAAATGTTGTGAGGGAAGCAACAGTAGAAAACCATGGAGGCATGGTTGTACAAGTTGTTCTGAGAATCCAAGAACTCGACCTGAGTTGAGGAGGTCGTGAGTTTGATGCACGAGGGGCATCTAATAAACTTCGAAGAGGCATGAGCTAGGTGGGTGTGAGGGATTCACTACTGGTGGTAATGTGAAGAAGAATGGTCTTCTCTTACCAAAATTGCCCCGAGAACCTGAGAAAGATTTCCTTGGTGGTATCATGGCTTGGCATGGGGGAGGCCAAAGTGTTGAGAATGAATGCATATGAGCCTATGGTTGGGTGGAAAGGTGTACACCCACATTTAGTTGGTTGACTACAATCTTTGATACAAATAAGTAATTGTATGCTATGTGTGTAGAGTGAAATGAATTGTTGTTGTTTGTAATTGCTCTTAAATGTGCATGTTTGTAAATGAAATGAATGGTTGTAACTTGTGATGCAGTCATGGTAATGATGCTTGTTTCATTGGCAAATATTTGCATTTGAATGACTATAGGATGGCAAGAATGGTGCATGCCTTGCACAACTAAGTATGAACATCTTGCAATGTTCCAAGATAAAGAAAATGAACTTGATTATATGGTTCATGTGAGCACATTGATATATCCATCGTTGTAATGGGTTTCCCATGAGAGGAAGCTAGAATTATAAGTTAATAATTGAGTGTAAAATGTTGAGTGAAATGAGGTGATATAACCCTCCTTCACTGTCGAATGAATTTATTGAGAGGCCATAGAAGGCCAATAACCATTTGTTTTTCCCCTTTGATAGATTGGAAAGGTAAGACTTTGAATCCTCTTTTGAGTGCCAAGTAGTCGGTTTACATCTCGATGGTAAATGCATTAACAGAGTCGAGGAAGCCAATTGAAGAACCCCTACAAGAAGGCGCAATGAAGAACTATGAATCTACTAAGTCTATAATTAAACCTTCACTGAAATCCATGTTGAGAGACCAAGAGGAAACAACAACTATTTCATCAGTGGGAAGGTTGATCGATATTCGTTCGATCAACTTTGTAGAAGTGAGATTACCGAGAGATCGGGATGTCGGTGTTGAAATAATGTAACTACGAAGAGAATTCTTATTATTTTGTTATTGGATTAAATCCCCATTGTGGATTAATAATTTCATTATGATTATTTTGTTTATTATATTAATCCCCATTGAGGATTAATCAAGTCGGTAATTGTATAAGGACCAAATCCCCTTTTATGGATTGGTCATCGGAGAATTATAATGTGCAGAATAAGAAGTCGGCCCTAGCAGTTATAATGAAAGGGCCAGATTTAATTATTGGTGGATTTACCCACCCAGTGTGAGAGGTCAGCCCTGCCAGATGGTGACTCTTCACATGTACCATATTGATATAAATAAGAGGCTAGCGCCTCACTTCTAACACACACTTCACTTGCTCATTCTCTTATGAGGCAAGTTTCATTTTCAAGTTGGAGAGAGGAGAAGAAGGGTGGCGCATCTCTTGGAGGAGGATTTTCTGTATTGGTTGAGTTATCTCTTGAACATTGTATAAGTTATTTATGATAAGGACGTTTTTGCTGGGTTTTCTTCCCCTAAAGGGTTTCCCATGATAAATGTTGTGTCTCTTGTGGATGTGTATTTCTCAGTGATCTTGTTCTTATTATGTTCTTATCTTATGAAATACAAAGAACTATAATAATGGCATAAACATTAACATGGTATCAGAGCCAACCTGAAGAAATCACAATCTGCAAGAGGAAAAACGTCACTGTTACCAGACTCCAAAATTAGGGTTTTGAAAAAGCAAGTGTTTTCAGCTATCTATCACCCTAGAAAGTTGCGCCCTCCCCCAAGGATCATTTTGGCACTTAGAGCGCACATTTTCAGTGGCTAGATCTCTCGGAAAGTGAAACCCTAGTTTCACAAAGTACCATAAAACCAGAAAACCAGAGTACCAGAAGTACCAGAAGTACCAGAGTGCCAGAAGTACCAGAAAACCAGAAGCACCAGTCCATAAAATCCGCAGAGCAAATTTGAAGGGGTAAAATTTGGATTTTCGAAATTCTGAGTACACCAGCATACTCGCCTCAGCTCAGCGCATCTATCCCTTGGATTAGATTTTCAAAATTTGAAGTTTGAAAAATTAGGGTTTTCTCATAACACCCTAAGTTGTAGTTGGAGTTGCAGTCTCAGAACTAGTTACAGTTGCAGTACCTGTTGCAGTTGCATCCGTAGAACCAGTTTCAATCACTCTTGAAGTTTTTGGTAATGATTACCATTGCTACCAAATGGAGCCACTACCTGCAAATGCTATCTGAGGTATGTACTCACATATGGTTAATGGTTAAAACCTAAATAGTATTTGCAGGAGAAGGGATCTTTTTCCATAGATCCAGAAGGATCTCAAGATCCAACACATTCAGAGGAATGATGCAACTCAGGTGTCATTATTCTAATATGCATCTATTTAATCATCTTGATCAATGTTGCATGTTGAAGCTATGATCAAATTATTTGAAGGATTAAAAGATGATCATAGAGCTTATTCTCTAACCTAACTTTATGTCAAGTTAGCGTATTGTCTTAGTACAAAAGATAGGTTGAAGAAAGCACTCATCACTTGAGTGAAGGAGACCTGGAAGAAAAACAAGCACTCACACTTGAGGACAAGACTCTAGGTTTGAATAATCAATATTCAAAGGTACACATGACAAGCTAATAACTTTAGTTGAGATAGCAATCGTCGTAAAGTATTATACTTGATAACATGTGAGAATACTTTGTTTGATATGACTAACACCTCCTCTAGGAGAAACCTCGTGTGTTAGTTTCAGATTGCCATTGAAGAATGCTTGGTCACAACACTAAGAGAGTGTTGACCTCATTTCGTATCGTACTCCTTACCTTTAATATTTTCTAAATTATAAGTAATAAGCTCTAAAGGAGCTACAATGATGATTGTTCGTGCTATTGCTTTATATTGTCAAGAAGGATATTATTCTTGCTTGTTGTTTTGTTGACCTTTATCCAGGTCACATGAGGAAGCTATAGCAAAGGTTGCAGAAGGAAACATGCTAAAGGAGAGATCATAAATGAAGCAGTCATCAGTGGAAAAGAAGAAGGTGGGTCACTCAGAAGTTGCCATGACCCACACTATTGAAGAATCCAT
>ML780540.1:564847-576703 GCA_009831015.1 Picea engelmannii | reverse complement strand
AACATTGTATAAGCTATTTATGATAAGGAATTTTTTGCTGGGTTTTCTTCCCCTAGAGGGTTTCCCAGGATAAATGTTGTGTCTCTTGTGGATGTGTATTTCTCATTGATCTTGTTCTTATTATGCTCTTATCTTATGAAATGAAAAGAACTATAATAATGGCATAAACATTAACAGTCGGGACCTGGGAGTACCAGGGAATTCGGTGTGACAGGACTCGCCAAACAGTGATACCTGGAGGTTAAGGTTTTAACATTGGTTCCAACCCCTTTTGCACTATGAAAGGAAGAGGGAGGTGACTTCGCGGTGACATGGGATGCCAGCATGGAACCATCGCAACCAGAGGTTGCTACATGTCACCTGTAGATTCTTTAGCAGACCAAGTGTGGGTCCCTATCTAGCATAAACTCTTAGATCTCACGCACTTAGATTATAGCCATTGGATTTGAGGGTGGACAAATCTCCACCATTGATCTCTATTGTGAGGAGTTATTCGGATCTCGGACTATCAAGGAATTTTTTGTATA
Source organism: Picea engelmannii (assembly GCA_009831015.1). NCBI lineage: Eukaryota > Viridiplantae > Streptophyta > Pinopsida > Pinales > Pinaceae > Picea > Picea engelmannii. The sequence continues at coordinate 576,176 of ML780540.1, read as the reverse complement.
CATGGTGTAGTTAAGAAGTCTGGTACCCTAATGCGCCAGTATGTTGACAGGCCAATGGCGGTGAAATTCTAGTCTAGACAGGGTTCCAGGTACCAGAGATTTAGAGATCAGAGGTGCATTCATTTGGTGCAGACGATCGCAAGGTAAGTGCCCCTGTGACCTGGTACCCCAATGGGGAAAGGTTTTGTCCTTCCCTCGTAAAATTGACTATGGTGGAAGACACAAGTCAATGACATCAAATGACATCATCCAACCAATGTGTAGTGGACTGATGTCAGTATCTACATGGACGAGCCAAGTGTCTTGTGATGAGGTGTATACCCATGATAGTTTACATTTTAAGTGGTGATTGTGCAACATGTTAGGATGATTTGACATTTTGAGGCAGAGTTTCATGAGGATATGAGTGCCATGTCTCGCGCCAGGTTGTAGGTACACAGTGGCAACAATGGCCAAGGTGATAAGTGAGTGGACGACAAGTGGTGAGTGGATGACAAGTGGTAAGTGAGTTGGTATCATGGTGGCAGACACTTGTTGGTTTGGAAAAACATGTTAGTAGAAAAAACCGATGGTTTTCATTGTGACACCCACCCCTTTGTTAGTGTTTGGTAGGTCAAGGGGGATCACGATGCAACCTCGACCATCGATCGTTGTCAACACCCTCCGAACCTCCGTTGTCAGATCCAAGCAACGTGCAAGTTCACATGCATGGAAAATGGGTATGAGATAGGACTGGCCCTTCCCCGCAACCCAATGGGAAGGCACCAAGTAAGCAACCAAGGGTTGTGGGGTCCCTATTGGACGAGTGCCATCATTTAAGCTCCTTAATGTGTCGATTGTCAGATCTACGAGCTAGATGATATTACTCATAGATCCTTCGTATTAATCCCAGGAGGGAGGATAACACTTGGGGTACCAGAATACCAGACCCTAGAAGATTGTCGTGTATATATATCTCATTTGGGAAATTCCCAAAATGTCAATGCCCAGTGGGGCACGGATCTAGAGAAGGATTCCAACCTTTCCTGTTAACCCCTGAGCAGAGGGGGACAGATGTCAACACCTAAATGGAGAGACAATATGCCTAGTGAGTGTATTACCACGTCGGTCCACCTATCACATGATGGTTGGTCCATGTGTCGGGTGGATATTGTGCCACGTGTAAAGAGGATTCAACATTTTGAGGCAGCGGTATGTGTTATGACAAGAGTGCCATGTGTCAAGCCAGGTGGCAGGTGGTGACATGGCCACGTGTCACGCTAGATGGAAAGCGGTGACATGGCCATGTGTCGCACCAGGTGGCAGATAATAATAGGGTCATGTGTCACACCAGGTGGCAGAGAATAGTAGGGCCATGTGTCGCACCAGGTGGCAAAGAATAATAGGGCGATGTGTCCAAGGTGCCAACTCAAATACTGGACCGGGAACCTGGAGTTGGAGTGAGTATGGGTTTACTTGAGGGCCGAGCTCCCCGTACCCCGATGGGACGATATCCCTGTCCCCCAGTGAGCCAATTCCATGGGAGATTGAATTATCAGAAGAACACATGGAGAAATGGTTGTGTGTGGAAGGGTCGGGGGACTGATAAGACGAGGGTCCTGAAGGGCCTTATGGAAGATGCCACGCCAACACCCATGCCAACATCTAGGTCTGAGCTAGAGGGTGGCATGTTATGATGCACTTGTACCATGTCAAATGACACATGTGACATGGAGCCACATGTCAGTGTGGTGTACATTGACCAAGATGGCCTAAAACTTTGGAAGGCCATAAATTTTGATCCAGAGCTCAGTTTTGAGCATGGTGATAGTCATTGGAAAGATCTTGATGAGGAGAAGACGATGGTGCCCTTGAGAAGAGGCTTTCATATGGTTGAGGAAAAGAGAAATTTTGATACCCCATCCCCTAAAATGGTACTTATGAGGTTGGGTGTCTTACAATATGGTTCTTTGTCTCCTAGAGGCTTGGTCCTCTACCCTACACTCATCAATAGTTGGAAATGGAAGGTCGACAAGTAAAATGCATTCCAAGAAACAATGGAGTAACTCAACTATGTAGCTATTTCGTATGGAACTAGTGTTTTATTGATCATAACCATAATTTTGCTTATAAGAACACTATGAGCAAGAATATCAAATGGTGTTTAAAATAACTTGGTTTATGGACTCTATTAAGTTGCTTTAGGGCTTCATAAATTTCTAAATGCAACCACTCTCTAGCTTCTTGATTGATCAACTCACTTGTTCTTCTAGGTTGTAAAATGGGTGATGATAACATATGAAGAGGTACTAGTATCCTACAGAAGACGACAATCTAACTGCCCATTGAGAGAAATTATCCCCCTTTGATATCACCCATTTAATGAGAAACCCTAGAAACATACTAAACAATTATTTTCTCTACACTTGAGTTAGGCAACTAGATAACCCATGTAGCAATTAAAATATTTTAATGAATGAAAGATACCTAGATGCTCTTCATATGCAAATGAATTAATTTCTCACTGAAAAATAGTGGCCCAGATGGTAGAGCTATCTATTATAACACCTTTTCCAACTCATTCAAACACACACGTATTCATTATCCACCCATATATGTCTCTTAAACGGATATACCATCATGCTCCTAACATGAACGCTCAGTCAAATGGTTGTTGTGCATAGGAGAATTACTACTATCGCTCATGCATGAGTATTAACACCCAAAATTGACCATGAGAAGCATGACAAGGGAGGATACCTATCAACAACTTCATGGCACACCCGTAGCAAGTTTTAATACCAAACAACAATTTCATGGAATGTCCGGGAGAAATATATAATGCATGGGCAATGTAAAATAGAAAGAAACAAGGTGTGGGTTATCAAACCACTAAGGTTTGAGTGTAGACATGTTGAGTAGTGAGGGAAAGAAACTTGGGACATCCGATCGCTAGGGTTTGATTCGTGTGCAGTTTAGACAACAGTTGGATAATGGATGGTGCACCAAGGTGCTAGTGTAAATTTGTGGGTATGTTAGACAGTGGAAATAATTTTTGGGAAGCGTTGGGTAGAAAAGTGAGGTTGTGGGAGCTATTAAACAACAATTCCAAGTAGTGGCAAAAAGTAAATGAAATGTGGGACATCCAACACTCAAGGAATGGCTCGATAGAGGAGAAAAACGACCCATCCAAGATTAGATATGCCCAAGAACAGAGGAAAACGACCCTCTAATGGTTTCACCTACCTAACAAAAGAAAATGGTTTGTGGGCACTCTAATACATCAACCAAACAATGAAAATCCACCCTAGAGAGAGAGAGAAAGAGATTCTTATGAGAGATAAAATTAGTTTTAGCAAAAAAAAATCAAACGACTCTGTAAGGAGTGCCTTGGATTTTCCCTCATCCAATTCGCTCAATCGTATAGAGTAGTTGACAGTTGGATTCAATAGCCACCACCACCAAGGTGCTTCAAAAATACTTCACCCAGTAAAAAAATGTGCAACAAACTAATCATCATACTCTCAACAACTATAAACCACATGCAAAGCATAAATTAATGGGTTACCAAAAAATTTCAATAAAACACAATGGTGAATTTTAACCACAACATATAGAGGAAAAACAACTCATTTAAACAAGATTTTTACTCTAGAACCCAATTGGGAAAACTAGTCATGGATGGTGCTCGGTATTCTTTCTCTACAAGTCTGTGAGTTTACAATACTCTCCTCCTCCTTAGCAAAAACCATTTGAGTATGAGAGAGAGTGAATAAATAGGGAGAGCTAGGGGGTAAGTGAAGGCCAACAACTTGGCTCTTCATTTCCCATTCCTTAGCCTTCTCTCCTATCTATTTCTTTGTCCATTTAATTATTTTCTTCAAATTTTCATTTACATGGTTATTTGGCTTATTCCATGTTAACTTGCATTGTTTTACATGGATTTCATGATGTTTATTAATTGTCAATTGTTTTGCAGGTACTGAGTCTTGTCCATTCTTCAGTCCATATTTATATCGGATCACGCCTCCCCATTGAGAGGATTTTTGGTCCCCAAAAGCTCTAAGAAACCAATCTGGATCAACGTTGTCTACATCTATGGAACATGGCTCTGACATTGGCTCCTAGCTACAACTCTAACTCTGGCTCTGGCTTTCGTATTGGCTCGCTTGCTCCCGTAGTGCAACATTCTTCTCAATGAGTCTCAACTTTGAACAATCTTTGAATCCAAACTCTAGACTCAACACTCATTCCCATCTCCCTTTCTGACTTGGAGACAATCTGTCTCAGATACCAATGAAGCCAAGTCGAATATTGTTTTGTTCATGGTGACACCAGCATGCTACCATCACATATAACTCCTCAAATGTGGTTGCATTCCTCTGCTAGGATCAATTTTTTTGTGACATGAAAACAACTCTATGGTGCCTACACATGCTTGTAAGGCACATCATGGATTTCTCATGAACTCCTCCCTCCAAGGTTATTAACCCCATGCATTAATCTCTAGCACATCTTCAAGAAGGAAAACTTGTGTTGGAAAATTGTAGGTAGCAATTGGAATGTTATTTCCCTAGTGGTTGGCATCCACTTGTTGTCCTCTTTAATAGTGATTTACACCTTTGGTGTTGCTATCTCCCCTTGGACAACATATTATCCTTGAATTGGAGATGCGGGTAGCTCTTCACCTCCTGTACTCTTTTCTCTCCACACTCTTTTCCCGACAATGTGGATTATGGGGTGAAGCTCTGAGTGAAGTATCCAACACTTCACTTCTCAGTGTCCTCTCAACTTGTAGTGGTGGGAAAAATTCAAGTGGTTCCTAAAATGATTGCTTGCCATACTCCTCCTCTCCATGTGCCTTTGTGTATGTTGTTGTATTGGAAGAGCCTTCTTTCCATTCAACTTCTGAGAAAAATTAGGCATGCAAAACATGGTTTGCTTCTTCTAGAAGGTTGCCTCACAATGGCCTTTATTTTTATAATGTGAGCATGTATTTGCATACCAACAAATTTTTATGGTATGGCCTCTTTTCTTACAATAGTGATAAACAAGAAATTTCTTGTTTGATGTAGACCTCATGGTCTTTTTCTTCTTCTTTCTTTGGCTACTTGTCTTGTTTTTGTCTCTGAGTGAAGGTGTGGGATTAATCTGGGAACTCTCCTGGTTGTTTATTTCCTTCAATCTACCACAAGGATGAGGTGGTGAGCTAACACCTTCACACACTATTGCTCCTCCTCTTCTTAATGAGCAAGCTAACTCTAGCATGTCGATTGCCTTCACAAAATTGGTTTTCTTCATGGTGATGAAGTTTTTACTTCTTCCATCAAAACCTAGGCCTTCATGCTTGGCCAAGGGTGTGACTATAATGGGGCTCAATATGCCTTGTCTCCTCTTCCCTAGCCCTTGTCCATCATAGCCCATTTCCTTTAGGATTTTAGAGCCAATACCCCTAGTATGCTTCTCAAATTTCTTGAGTTTCTCTTCAAAGGTGTATACAGAAGGTAAGCTTACCAAGGTGGCCTCCATCATGGTGCTAGCATCTGTAGTGATAATGGAAGGTTTCCTTTCTCCTCTGTGCTCTTAGACAGTGGCTTGAAGCCTTGCCAAAGCCTTCTCCTTCTCTACCAAATATTGTTGCAGCTACGTCATCATATGCCTAAACCTGTCCTCTTGCCAGCTGTCTATTTGGCTGACCTTCTCACAAACGTACACTAGCTGCACTATGTGCTTGTCCCAATCTATTTTCATTTTTATGAGGGAGTCCTGGCCTTCTTAAAATTTCTTCTTGAGCAATGGAAACAATTTGGTAAGTGTCTCCATGTGCTTTTCCATCTTCGGCATCCTCTGGTTAAACATCTTAACTTGCACCTTCAAGCTCTCATTCTCTTCTCGAAGCTTGGCATTGTTGGCCCTTAAGTATTCCAACTTATCTCTGCTTCTTTTTCCTATGTTGTGGTCTACAATATTTTTTCACGGTTCTGGAAGTAGTATATCGACCAAGGATGCAACTAGCTTTGATACCATATGATCTATAATCGAGGGAGTCATAGACCACTCGCTTCACCAACACAGATACATGTGAAAAAATTTAATTTCTAGACTCTATCTCAATTCTGTCTCTAAGATGTGTATATGGTTTTCTATCACCTGGAGGCTCAGTGTTCTGCCCCGTTGTAAAGAACCAATCTGGTTTTTACGATGGACATCCATCATAAATGGAATAAATAATTGTAATCCATACTGGACAAGAAAATATATTGAATAAGAATGTATATAATGAGATAAAATAGATAATATATGATGAATATATGTACAATGAGAGTGCCAAAATATATAGAGAACCTAAGGGCACATTTGGTGACCATCCATGAAAGGATGTGTCCCTTAGACAATTAATAACTATTTTTTATTATTATTTATGATTATTATCACTTAATATATATGTGTGTGTGTGTGTTACATTGAATTCCCCTTAAAAATGCTTTGTCCTCAAAGCATGATTAGAGAAGCACCTACTTCTTGTTCTAACTCAAATTGACTTCTCATGATCTTTTGTTTTTGTAGTTGCGACACTTGACGAAACAAAGCAATATAATCTTTGAATTCCTAAAGTAATATGTTGCATCTTTTTGGAAGTGATCCATCCCAAATCTACTTTCATTGGAATTGTTTGATGATTGATTGTTCGGATAGGATTTCTTGTTTTAGGCTTCCATAGAAGTTTTTGATTTTATCTCTCTTCTTTTTCAATGTTGTAGTTTAGTTGTTGGTAAGAAGAATAATGTTTATATTCCTCTTGACATTGTTGTTGGTCATAATGATTCTTGTGATTGGGATGACGATAAGGCACTCGAATCTCTTCTGAATGTTGTTTATTGGATCTTTCTTCAACTTTTTATGTTTTTGGTAATTCAATTGGATCAGTGTTTATTTATTTCTCTAAGGTTTGGATTTTTTGAACTAGAAGGTTCTCTATTTCAATTGATTTAGTCATTGTTTCTTTGTGATCTAGATCTTCTTGTAAAGACTTCTTATCATGCTTTATCTTTCAAATTTGGGTAAGTAAGTCTTCATTATGTCGCCTTAAACGTAAAAGTTCTTCCTTATTTCCTGACTTGCCGTCTTCATTTTTTTATTCCATTTTTTTTGTTATTTCGTTCTTTAAACTTTTAATTTGTACAAGCAATTGTTGATTAAGTATTCTTAAGTGAGAGGTTTCTTCATCTTTTTTGGATACTTTCTTCTCATTCTTTAACTTCTTGATTTGTTCGACCAAGCTTTGATTATGGTTCTTTAAATGACAATTATCTTCATCTTTCTCTGTTAATTTCTTAATGAGATTGTGATTAGCTTGTTCTAACTTCTGATCCCTTTGCTTCTTATCTTTTGCCTCATTTATTTGTACCAATAACTTTTGGTTATATTTTTTTAAGTAAGAAATGTCTTTGTCTTTTTCTAGTAATTTTCCCTCAAGATTTTGTTTTTGTCTCTCTTCTTGATTATTTAGCATTTGCTCCAACCCAACTTGAAATTGTAAATTTATGTTGTGTTGTTGATAATGAATTAGTTGGTTCTCTAATTCTTTTATTTTCACTTCCCAATGAGTGTCACCTTGATTTTCTACTAAAGTAAAAATCTTTTTACAATATGGACAAGGGCGAGTTCCATTCATAAGGCCCCTTTCATACTCTCCCTCTTTTGCACAATAATGACATTTTGCCGAAAATGTTTTCTTTGTAGATGTCGTAGTTCACTTCGTATTTGTTTTTTATAAATGACAAATGTATGAATTCCAAAAACCCACTTTTTAAAACAATCCAATAATATTAAGTGATAATAATCATAAATAATAATAGTAATAATAATAATAAATTATTATTATTATTATTGTTTATGATTATTATCACTTTATATATATATTGTATGTTACACCTACACTCATCAATCACTTTCAATAGAAGGTTGAGAAGTAAAATATTTTCCAAGAAACAATGGAGTAACTCATCTATGTAGCTATTCCACATGGCAGTGGTCTTTTCTTGGTCGTAACTAGAATTTTGCTTATACGAACACTATGAGCATGAATATCAAATGGCATTTAGAAATAACTTGGTTTATGGTCTCTATCAAGTGGCTTCAAGGCTTGATAAATTCCTAGATGCAACCACTCTTTGGCTTCTTAATTGATCAACTCACTCATTCTTCTAGGTTGTAACATGGGCAATGATAACATATGAAGAGGCAGTAGTATCCTATAGAAGATGAAAATCTAACTTCCCATTGAGAGACATTCTCCCACCTTTGATATCACCCATTTAATGAGAAATCCTAGAATCATACTAAACAATTATTTTCTCTACACATGATTTAGGAAACTAGATAACCCATGTAGAAATTAAAATATTTTAATGAATGAAAGATACCTAGACACACTCCATATACAAATGAATTAATTCATCATTGAGAAATAGTGGCCTAGATGGTAGAGATATCCATTATAACTCCTTTTCCAACTCATTCAAACACACATGTATTGATTGTCCACCCATATGTCTCTTAAACAACCATATCATCCTGACCTTGACATGAATTCTCAATCAAATGGTTGTTGTGCACAAGAGTGTTACTACTCTCTCTCACATGAGTATTAATGCCCAAAATCGACCATGAGATATGTGGAAAGGGATGATACCTACCATAAAATTTGTGGCACACCCGTATCAATTTTTAATACTCAACAACAATTTCATGGAATGCCCAAGAGAAATATTTAATGTATGGACAATTTGAAATAGCAAGAAACAAGGTGTGGGTTATCAAATCGCTAAGGTTTGAGTGTAGGCATGTTGAGCAGTGAGGGAAACAAACTTGGGACATCTGGTCACTAAGGTTTGAGTTGTGTGCAATTTAGATAGTAGTTGGACAATGGATGGTGCACCCAGGTGCTAGTGTAAAGTCATGGGAACGTTAAACAATGGAAATAATTTGTGGGCAATGTTGGGAAACAAATTGAGGTCGTGGGAGCTATTAAACAAAAATACAAAGTAGTGATAGAAAGTAAATGAAATGTGGGACATCCAACACTCAAGGAATGGCTTGACAGAGGATAAAAAAGACCCATCCAAGATTAGATATTCCCAACAACAGAGTAAAACAACACTCTAATGGTTTCACCCTCCTAACAAAATAAAATGGTGTGTGGGAACTCCAATACATCAACTAGACAATGAAAATTCACCCAAGAGAGAGAGAGAGTGGCTCCTATGAGAGAGAAAATTAGTTTTAGCAAGTTTTTTCAAATGACTTTGTAAGGAGGGCCTTGGATTCTCCCTCAACCAACTCTCTCAATGGTGTAGAGTAGTTGATAGTTGGATTCAATAACCACCGCCACCAAGGTGCTTCATAAATACTTCACCCAGTAAAAAAATGTGCAACAAACAAATCATCATACTCTGAACAATTATAAACTACATGCAGAGAAGAAATTAATGGGTTTCTTATAGATTTCAATAAAACACAATGGAAATTTTAACCATAATACATAGAGGAAAAATAACTCATTGAAACAAGAATTTTACCCTAGAACCTAATTGGGAAAACCAATTATGGATGGTGCTCAATATTTTTTCTTTATAAGTCTATGATTTTACAATTCTCTCCTCCTCCTTGGAAAAATCCCTGAGTATGAGTGAGAATGGAGAAATAGGGAGGGATAGGGGGTAAGGGAAGGCCAACAACTTGGCTCTTCACTTCCCATTCCTTAGTCTTATCTCCTATCTGTTTCTTTGTCCCTTTAATTATTTTCTTCAACTTTTCAGTTACATGGTTATTTTTCTTATTCCATGTTAACTTGCATTGTTTTATTTGGCTTTCATGATGTTGATTAATTGTCAATTGGTTTTACAAGTACTAATTCTTGTCCATTATTCAGTCCAGATTTATTTCGGATCAAAACCAAGATGGGTGTAGAGCCAAATATTAAACCCATGGTAAATATGTCCAAAACATTGATGCACAATAAAATATATGTAACCAACTAGTATCCACAATACCTCTTGAAGCAGATTAAAAAACCTTATCAAATAGCTATCCTTCTAATATAGGTTGTAGATGGGGAAATTTTGATTCTTTAACTTGTCATCAAATTTGTATATGTTTGAGATCACCCAAGATGATTAAGGTTGGAGGAAATAACATGTAAGCTAAGAAAAGAACAAAAAGTTAAGAACTATGTCAAAGTAACTCGAGAAATCGATATTGAGATTGAGATACCCAAGATACCAAAAATAAAATTAGGCTATAAATGTTCATTGTGTATTTTGACTAGAAACATGAACCCTAAAAAAAATAGGTTGTATGCACATTAATGGAAATGAATAATTGATATAATTATTTAGTAGTAATATAAACAAAGGAAAAAATGATGTGATAAGTTCATATTGTTTTCTTTTTGTAAGCTAGTTACTACTTATATTAATATAGCATAAAAGATAGCATAGCCAACCTTGTTAGTGTCATGCCATATGGGAAACCAAAACCACTACAAGTCTAAAAAATCAATGGTTTTGCTTCATCACATGCATGACAGTAGATCACAAAATTTAGGAGTTTATATCTATGATTTTCTAGACTATTGAAAACTAAAGAATGAGCCATATATTTGTTGAAGAGACTCCTCCAACTTTTTTCATTTCAAGCTCATAAAAACCATAAGAATTAATCCAATGGCCCATGTCCTTGAGCTTGCCATGGGTACTAGTCCATCTAGGTGTCATTGTCTTCATCTAGCAAAAAGGAGTCTTATGGGGTCCCTTTGGAATTTAGAACTTGGTCATTTTTATCCTCATTGCCATTCTAATTTTTTTCCTGACTATGCACTATAATTTCAATATCAAAAATTTCTCTCCACATGGAATTCAAATTTATTTCCATCACATTTAGCTTGTGCATTATATCTCGATACTATCTACCTTTCTCCTCCACTATCTAAGAAACAAAGGCTTTATTCATCCAATATAACACTATTAGCTTAAATAACTTTGTATCACGTGTTGTGGAATACCTTGGGTCAGGGATCCAACCTTTTAACTCTACTTCCACATGATATTTGGACATTTTTTTGTCTTTTATGTTGATAAATTTTTCCATTTTTACCATATTCTCTTTGGTTTTGGCTAAGAATTGGCTATGAAATTCCTATGTTGCCCTCACAACATCTTTTTGGGCATGTTTCACATGTTGATGAGTTTGGGTATGCAAAGGATGCTTGCCATCACTTGTGTTGCCTCTAGCAAGCCCTCATTTGCTACTTTCAAGTACAAAGACTTGCTCCTAGGTCGCATGGTTT
>ML780540.1:504085-558140 GCA_009831015.1 Picea engelmannii | reverse complement strand
ACATGATTGAAGAAAAGAAAGTATCATTGATGAAGGTGGACACTTTGAAGAATGTTGCAGATTCATTAACAAAATCTGTGAGCACTGAGAAGTTCTCTTGGTGTAGAGGATCCATGGGCATTGTTGACTATGTAACCTTGTAAACCCTTGTGTGCAAAGAAAGCAAGTGGGAGAATGTTGGGTATGTGTTATATTCTTTGAAGGAGTGGTAGTGTTTGAGCATCTGCACTGGGCGCGTAGGGGGGTTAGAGGGGGGGTGAAGCCCCCCACGCGGGGGTTCGGGGGCAGCGCCCCCGAAATTTTTTTTTTTTCGGGACGACATATTACTGAGACGACATATTACTGAGACGACATATTTCCGGGACGACATATTTCCGGGACCACATGATATTTAGGTGGTTTTTTGGCACATGGTTTTTGCCGATGGTTTTCTATTTCCGGTTAAGGAATTAGGGTTTTGGACTAATCCAGGTCATTGGGTTAGGGTTTTGGATGTCGCTGACTCCTATATGTATATTGTATTGTAAACAATGTAACACAATGTATGAATATAATATATGTTGGTTTTCCCAGTTTGGGTTTCCAGGTGAAAAATCTCTGTGTAATGTTTGTATTTTCCATTGTATCTTTTCTGTTCTTTTCTGAATATCAATTTGCAGTAGATATTGTACAAGGTTATAATTTACACAAATCCATGCCTGACATACTTGTTTGAAGAGAAATAGCCTATCAAACAACAAGTACATGCATAACTAAAGATTTGCATGCTTTCTCCAAGATAATTTGGCCTACATTTCCATGCATATAGGTCCATATACTCTTTTTGTTGTAATTCATGCCAAAATAAAAGCCATGACATTGGAAGATATTAATTTTTCCTATATTGAGTTTAAGAATCATGACCCTTTAAATATTTTAGAGGAACATTGCCTTCAGATTAGTGTAAAGAAATATGTTCATGAAGAATCTCCTTATGATAATATTTTTAGGAGAGCTAAGTCTTATCAAGAAGTTTTTCATAGAATTCAAAGCCTTCCTAAACAAACACATGATGGTTTTTTAAATTTCTTGAGGGCAAGGAGGACCTTCCTTCCACCAATCCTCAAACAAGAATATAGAAAAAAACTCCCTAATACTCAAACAAAGACACAATCTACGGTATCTCAGATAGAGACATCAACAAAAAAATTGCCTCAAGCCAGGAAATTGCTGAAGAAATTTCAAAAATACTATCAGAAGAAATATTAAAAGAAAAGATCATCCAACAAATATATCAAAGGAAGTCAAATGTTGAGTCTCTTTTATCTGAAAATAATCAGCCGAGAGAATCACAACACAAAGAGAAAATGTCTACAAGCCATACTCTGACAAAATCATTAGAGATATTGTCTCCACTGCAAAATTTTTATTTAGATACTCAAACTTAGGAGCATGAGTGTTTTATTTCTTCATCAATTGTCTCAATCACACCTCTAGCCACTATTTGAATTTGGGAATGAAACTCTAGGAGTATGACAAATTGATTGTTTTCATCAATTGTCTCAGTCACGCCTATGACCACTATTCCTAGAGTTTCATTCCCAAATGCTTTATATGTTGATTCTTTAACACCCATTGAGGAAGAGGAATCTCCTCATACTGACTTCCTCTTTAGTAAGAAAAAGAGGGAAATTATAAAAGCAGGATTCAAAAGAAGAAAACTGATTAAATGAATGAACCACCAACTAAACAAAGAATAATTTAGGATGGTTCCGAGTAGGATGATCAACAATATGTAGGAGAATTGGCATATTCCATGGGAACTTTTGCATCAACCAACATATGGTCAGTACAAATCATTAAGAAGAAAAATGATGAGATAGCTCATCTTGAAGACAAATTGAAACAAAAAGAAACACTCATTGAAAAACAAGTGGAAGTCAAAATTTCACAGGCACAACAAGCACACTTTCAAGAGATGAAGAGCTTGGAAGAAAAACTGAAGGCTGGAATTACTCGAGTTCAACAATGGCTTTTTGATTCTATAAGTGAAAATAATGCTCAAATAACTCAACTACAAACTCAAATTCAAAGTTTAGAGAGTGAAATGATTGATGTTGAGCAACTTAAGCATCAAAATTTTTAGGTTAATGATCAACTAAGATAAGCACATGTACATTTTTGTCAGATTATGGGTTCCATTTTAAATCAATAGAGTATGATAAATGATTTCTCAGAAATCATTTTAGACAAGGAAGTCGACTTAGAAAAAGTTCAAATAAATTCTTTGAATCAATATTGTGTCAAGATGAGGTTAAACCAATTTTCCAGAACTTATCCCAGACTTTTGAGTCAAAGAAGCTGAAAGGAGAAATAACTATAAAAGCTTGGAAACACAATCTACATGAAGCTAAGAGGCTAATAGAAGAAGTCAGTGAATAATGAACTTAACATTAAATTCAACAATTAACATATTTGGGGAAATTGACATGCCAAATATTCAATTCACCAATGAAACAACCAAGATAGCAGATGATGTTATGGAAGTGAAAAGTCACAGGAAAAAGTGTGATGATAAAAAATTGCAATGTTATTTAAGGTAAATCTTGATGCCATCAATCAATTTTTGGTCAAATCACAAATATATTATGCCATCTCCAATCAAATTTCTGCCATGATTCACCAAAATCTTCCATCTGTGGAAGAAAAACTTTTCAACTACGAAATAAGATCCCATCCAAAAGCTCCTAATTTAATTTCTCGAATACTGGAAATCTACTCAAAATTGAAGGAACATTAGGAAGCTCGTGCATCAAACAAGGGACTGATTAAGAACTAATTCTAGAAAGGCCCATCATTTTAGTTTTATTTTGTTATCTAATTTTAGTCTTTTAGTTAGAACAAAGTTGGGACAAAATTTTGACTTGTAATTGTTGTAATATTATATAGAGTCATTTTCAAGAACCTAGAAGGGGTTCGATTTTCAAGAAAAAATACTTGTACATTGTTGTCAAGATTATTTTTGAGAAATACAGAGCCACTAAGTGATTTTGTGATCCATATAGTGGAAGAATTGGTATGGTATTGTTATTCATCCGTTCATCTGGTATTTATGTTGAAAGTCACATTAATTCATTTATTTCAATTTGTTTAAGATTGATGAATATTACTTATTGTATGCACTATTGTTAATCAATTGAGTATATTCATTATAAAATAATTTTATAATTGAATTAATGACTGATGAAATATGAATACTATAATTACAATTTAGATTCAACAGTTTGTTTGAAAACTATTTTACTACAAAGGTTTCTAAAATATTGTATAAATGTGGTGAATTGTTTCCCTTTTTAAACAATTATCAATTGTTATTTATATTTTAATTAATCAAACTCCTGAGATAAAATACTTCAGAATTAAAATAGAAATAGATTAATTCTTTATTTTTCTACAAGTAGAGTTTAGCAGAGCTTCAAAGTTAAGTCTTCTTTCAATGAGAACTTTCTCCTTAAGTGGCAACTAGGCCCCCATACTAGTGAGGATCGCCATCCCAAACGAGTATAGGCCTAATTGGGGCCTTGATCGGGCGATTTCTCCATGTTGATTTCCAATAATTTTTCGAGGAATCAACAATTTGGCGCTAGAAGGAGGGCCATCGATAATGAATGGCATGTAGAAATTTGTGACATAAGCATTCAAAGAGATCAACATCACCCTCAAAATCTCTCTTAGAATCAAGATCTAATTCTCCATCCAAGTTAATTATTTCAACCTTTGAGATTGATTTACCCAAGTCATATTTACATAGAGACGTTACACAATCTAGTCATCAAGAAATATCAGATTCTGTTATCACTCAAGAAATCACAAGTTTTGTTGATGATCAAGAAATTTTACTATTATTACAAGGATATTGCTATTCTGTTTGTTCGTTAGATCTTGGATTGAAATATACCATATTTTGATAACCTTGATGTTCCAGTGTGAAACTTCCTCCCAACTTGCAAAAATTAGGAGTTTTGACAAGAGCATAGAGTAAGAAACTTCGAAAGGAACCACTTGAGTATATCATACCAACTAAGGGTAAAAAAGCTCAGCCAAAAGGTGAACCTAGTTCTCCTTTCTCAATAACAACTAATTCCCTTGCTTCTAGTGAATTGTGGGAAGAATATTTCCTATTAGAAAATCAATTAGAAGAGTCAGAAGTATCTATGACATCAATAGCTTAAGGCAATCCACCTTATCAACCTTTGCCTTCTGGTACAATTTATCCTATGTCACTACGAACTCCTCAAAAGCTTAAATCCACAAATATGGCAAGAGTTAATCAACCTATAAGACATTGGCTTAATACTAGAGCAGTTGCAGTTCTTGGAGATACTCATGATCTTCCCAAAAATCATGAAAAAATCCTTCCAAAATTCGATTCTGATAATAGAGAAGCTCATGAAGATCATATTAGCATATTTATGTTGGTTGTCAATTTAAAGGGAGTTCAATATGAAGATGTTGTATGTAGATTATTCCCTTATACTTCTGAAGGAAGATCTTAAACATGGTATTTTGCATTACCATAAGGGAGTATTACAAATTGGAATGATTTTGAAACTAAATTTATAAAGAAGTTTGGGCAGAATAAAACACCAACAACAATGGTTCTAGATTTATCAAGAATCAAAATGACACCAAAAGAAAAAGTTGAAGATTTCAACCAAAGATTCCTAACCTTATTGAATAAAATTCCAGTAGATTCTATGCCTCCAGATAATGTAATTTTGGAATTTATATTATAGCTTTGCATTCTTCTATCGCTATTTTTGTTAAAAGATCCCAAAATAATACATTAACAAAATCATTTGAAGAAGCATTAAGCATAGAGTTGGGATTGATGAGTATTGCCAACAAGGAATTAATTGAAGAAAACAAAATTGCACCTCAAATTAGGAAACAAAATGTGCTCAAAATGATTGAAGAAAAGAAAGATAAAGAAACTATCAATATGGAAAGCCTACATAGATTGGTTAAGAGCTTAGCTAATGAAATTGTGGATTTAAAGAAAAATGTGGCAGAGGAATCAACCTATAAAAATCCATGGAGACCATTTACTAGGAGAAATATTCCTCCACCATGTAATCAAATTTCTTCTGTTGATGTTGATGAAGATGAAGAAGTTAAAGAAGAAGGTCAAAGCTATGACAATGAACATGATCAAGAAATTCCTAAGGTAAACCTCACTTGGGATGTAGTTGAAGGAATTATTGATGAAGAGGTAAATGCAGTCCAAACTAGAAGTAAAAATACACCTGCCAATACTTCTACTCAAGCTCCTCCAGTACCCAGTAAAAATAATTCGTCCCGAGAACAATCCAAAACTTTGGTAGTTTTAGATCAGCTTGACTATGGTATAGTTGAAGATTTGAAGAAAAATGGGGAAAATATTTAGTTGGTTGAATTATCAAAATTAAAACAACAGAAAAATAATTTGTTTAGAGCATTAGGAACAAACACTTCTGAAAAAAAAAACTTCTACTGCTCTTAATAGAAAAAAAGTTGTCCAAAACGTTTCTTCAGACAAGAACAAACATGTCAATTCCAATGATATTTTGATCGAGGAAAAATCAAATTCTCATACTCCACCTTTTCTTTTAACATATGAGATTTATAATAAAAATGTGAAAAACTATTTGGCCGATTTTGGTGCCTCATCAAATATCATGCCATTTTCTGTCGCAAAAAAGATAAATGGTGTACTATAGAAATATAATGTGTAGATAATGAAACTAGATAGGTCCAAAGTTAAATTTTTGGGTGAACTTAAAGATGTTTTTATTAGACTAGCTTCCAATCCAAAATTTCATCAAATTATTGACATCTTAGTTGCAGATATCCCTGAAGCCTATGGTTTAATACTCAACAAAGATTGGTTTGAAAAACTTAATGGTTATTTTGCAACTAACTAGTCTCATTTATGGTTTCCATATAATGGTAAACCCAATCAAATCAAGGTTGAACGAGAAATACACATGAAACATATTGTCACAGATCTTGATGGTTCAAATGAACCCATAATGTTTTCTAGTTCGATTTTAGGAAACTATTGTGTCGATACCTTCTTTGGAAATTTTGTTGTAGAAAAATCCTCATTCTCAGATTCTTTAACTTTGTGTGAAATTTCAAACTATTCCCAAATAAACGATTTGAGGTGTGTAAATTATATAAATGAAACTGTACAATCTCTTGTAAATAGTGAATTTTGGTCATTATTTTTTGATGGTTCCAAATCTAATGACAGTGTTGGAGCTGGATGTATCTTACATAGTCCCACTAGAAAGAAAACTATGCTAGCATGCATATTAGAATTTTAGTGCACAAATAATGTTGTAGAGTATGAAGTGCTCATACAAGGGTTGAAGAAAGCAATCGACAAGAATGTTCAATACATTAAGGTATTTGGAGATTATGAAATCATCATCAAACAGGTAAGAGACACTATACATTGTGTTTCTAATTATCTCAAGAATTATCAACAGATTGTTTGGGATCTTATTTCTCATTTCATGGCCTTCAACATTAATTCGATTCCTAGAGCTTAGAATTCAGATGTTGATTCACTAGCTAATGTTGCCTCCAAATTAATTCCTTCTGAAGAATTTTTCCATGACAAATTATCCATAGAATTACTTTTTAGACCTTCTATGCCTGATAACATTATTAATTGGAGAATTTTCAATGCGGATTATGATATCATTTTTTTTACACAAGAGGATACATACCATGCCTCAATAATTGATGAAGATCAACATAATTTAGAATTTAATTCACCGTCATCAGACATAAAATATAAAATAGTATTACTAAATCAATAGTTATATTGGAAAATCTTTATGATTTAAAGAATAGATTTAAAGCTCCTACAAATTGTAAAACAAATAGTTCATCAATTAAATTTGAAATAATCAATTTGGGAACTGAGAATAATCTGCAAAATGTAAACCTTGGCTAATGGTGTACATCATTCAAGAGAATATATTTTATTCTATTGTTAAAACAATATAAATATATTTTTTCTTGGAATTACATTGATTTGAAGACTTATGCCACATCAATAATCCGACATACCATTCCTTTGAAACCAGATGTAAATCCCGTTCAACAAAAGATGAGAAAAATTCATCCAAATTCAGAACAACAAATAAATAATGGGTTGAATAAAATTTTAAAAGCTAAAATCATATTTCCTGTTATACATTCTCATTGGGTATCAAATTTAGTTCCTATTAGGAAGAATGGTGATATTAGAATTTGCATAGATTTAAGAAATTTGAAGAAGGCTTTTGAAAAAGATAATTTTCCTCGTCCTCCTACGGAACATATTTTACAATATGTTGCAGGTGTTGAAATGATGTCCTTTTTAGATGGATTTTCAGGATATAATCAAATCATGGTGTCTAAATATGATCAAATTAAAACAACATTTATAACTAAATGGGGCACCTATGCATATAGAAAGATGCATTTTGGTTTAATCAATGTTGGAGCCACATTTCAACGTGTCATGGATATAACTTTCAAAGGTCTTATTAATTAGTGATTGGTCATATATTTGGATGATATTACCATTTACTCTAAATCCAGACCAGATCATATACATCACCTTAAACCATTTTTTTATCATTGTAGAAAATATGGCATATCCCTAAATCCTAAGAAAACTATTTTTACATTAACATAAGGAAATTTATTAGCGTTCATTGTTTGTAAAGAACAAATTATTTTTGAGCCCACAAGAGTAAAATCTATATCAAAAATTCCTTCTCATAATAAGAAGTCAATGCAATCATTATTGGGACAAATTAATTTTGTCAGACGCTTTATTCCAAGATTTGCAGAAATATTTAACCTTCACAAAATTTGATTAAAAAATATGTCATATTTAAATGGAACAATTTAGAAAGAGATGCATTTAGATTAATTAAATAAGAGATTGTTCAAGCACCTACTCTTATTTCTCCATACTTTAATAAATAATTTATTCTTTATACATTTTCTTCTAATCAATCTTATGTTGTTTCCCTTACTCAGAGAAATGATCAAAATTTAGAAATACCCATTTCCTTTATGAGTACATGATTTCAAGGGGAAGAGTTAGATTATTCAACAACAAAAAAACAAGCTTATGTAGTTTTTAAGGATATCAAACATTTTAAACCTTTTATACTTCAATTTCATACTAAAATTATTGTTCCATATCCCTTTGTAAGAAATTTACTTGTCTAGAAAGATCTATGTGATAAAAGAGCTAATTGGATGACTTCTCTGCAGGAATATGATCTTGAAATCAAACCATAAAAATTGTTAAAGGTCAAGGTATTTGTAAACTTGTTACAAAATCAGTTGATTCAGAACCCACAACTATAGATCATGAAGATTTAAAAGAAAAAATCAATGATGTGAATCTTACAGTTGATTCTAGTAGTACTTAGGATGTTGATCTTAAATATTTTTTTACTCATGGCTCAGCTCCACAACATCTTGAACCAAAGAAAAGAAGAGCTTTGAGATTAAAGTCATCTCAATACCAATCTATTAATGGAATTCTATTAAGAAAAAAATATGATTCAATTTTGCCCAGATGTTTGGGGAAGTTAGAAGCTGACAAGGTTTTATCTTAATTACACGATGGTCTTGCAGGTGGGCACTTTGGAGGAGATACTACTGCTCACAAAATTTTGCATGCAGGATATTACTGGCCAACCGTATTCAAAGATGCTCATGCATATGCCAGGAAGTGTAATATTTGTCAAACTTCCGCAAGAAAAGAAAAGAAACCAGGATTCCCATTACAACCAGTTGCAATTGATGAACCTTTCCAACAATGGGGATTATATGTCATTGGAGAAATTTCTCTAAACTCATCAAAGATGCATAAGTATATCTTGACAACAAATGACTACTTTAGAAGATGGACTGAAGCCATTCCCCTTAACGATGTCAATCAAGATGATATCCTTTATCGAACAATTTAGCATTACCAAGTTTGGTGTTCCCAACACTTTGATTTTTAATAATGCTTCCTATTTTTCTTCTATTAAATTAATTTAGTTTGCATTGGAAAAAGGTATTAAAATTAAATATTTTACTAAATATTATCCACAAGGAAATAGTTTAGCAAAATCAATGAATAAGAATCATCTCAAAATCATTAAGAAAAAAATCTCTGCTAATCAAAGAGATTGGCACCAAATTTGTGTATATGCATTATGGGATTATAGAATTACTCCTGTAGCAACATTAGGAAATTTCCCCTATTTCTTGGTTTGTGGAAAGGAAGTCATTCTTCATGTTAATATTGCATTACCTTCTCTTCAACTGGCCTAGTCAATTAAAGTTTACCCTTGTCCCAAAATATAAGAATGAATGAAGAGTTGTTAAAATTAGAAGAAATTAGAAACAAAGACAAAGAAACTTTCATTGATCATCAAAACTCATTAAAAAATGGTTTGACAATCGCTCAGTTGGTAACAAATATTTTTTTGTTGGTGACTTGGTTTTGAAATGGGACAAATTTCATGAAGACAAAGGAAAACATACTAAGTTTCAAAGACTTTGGCTAGGTCCCTTTCATATATCTAAAAATCTTGGCCCTTCAACTTACATTTTGCAATCATTGGAGGGGGAGATTGAAAGCCTCCCCATGAATGGTCAAAACGTTAAGAGATATTTTTCTTGAAGTTTTATCAATATTTTGTAAATATTGTAAACAATCTGTAAATATAAATCTTTTTCATTTCTTAATTGTTCATACATTTTCTTTTATGTTTTTGGTTTATTTTATTGTTTTCAGTTATTTTTCATAAGGGGCTTGTTACTTTCAACAAAGGCGTATATGTTATTTGGGTGATCTATTCAAATTTGTCCATATTTGAAAACATCACAGTTAATTATCAGTACTAAGTGATATAACTTATAAGGAAAAAATATTTTGTATTGTGGAGAAGCTTCTATGTTACAATGAATTCATGTTTATCATACGAATAATTCGTATCTAGTTTTCTTCTAGAAATAATTTTGAGCATTCACTTATTCCCGCACATAAAGGTTAATCATTGTCTATAATTGGAAATGAGAGAAAACTATAGGCTCAATATTTATTCACTATTTTTTTTGCCAATCAAAGCAACTCTAAAAAAAACTTGCTTCTGTCACCCAATTGCACAAAGCAATTCTCAAATTTAAAGGGTGAAATTATAAAGAAGAAGTTGAAGTTATTAAAAGAAGAACAAGCAAACCCACAAGGGCTATAGATGCTTGTTGGCAGTGGGTCAATGTTTGTGATTCTCATTAAAGGGGTTATGCATGCTTATAAAAGAAAAGAAATTATATATATATATATATATAGATAGATAGATAGATAGATAGATAGAGAGAGAGAGAGAGAGAGAGAGAGAGAGAGAGAGAGAGAGAGAGAGAGAGAGAGTTATTTCACTAGACTTTTAAAGCATCAATGTTGTATAACTAGACTTTTAAATATTGTTGTGTAGAGAAAACTGTTCCACCCAGTGTGTCTCCAATTGTTGAGCCTCAACAACCCCTCGATGTAAATTTTTAAATTTTTAAAAATGTAGGGTCCCTCTTTGCTTTATTCTATATTCATCATCATTTTTTTGTTTGTAAATTTAATTTTTATTCGATTTTCTTTTTAACTTGTATATATATATATATATATATTCATGATCCCATTTTATCCCAAGGTCATATGCCCAAAGTATATGACTTTACAAAGGGCTCCATCATCTCAGATATCAACCATCGAGCTAAATCACATACATAAAATACCCGAGTGTTGATATTATGGTAGCTGCGGGAGGAATTAACTTCCACGTGTAACCCTGACAAGAATAGATTATTTCGGGAAGCAAGATGAAACCCTAAAGCATTGGAAATAACCCTAGAAAATAAGTTGGCTAAAGGAAATATTTAATGTTGAATTTTTAGCCTCCAGAGTGAGAAGTCGGCCCAGAAAGATAAGGAGGAGCAGTATAAATACAATATGCCAGAGCTCATTTGGACACACACAACTCGCAACTGTAGAAATTTAGTTGTGCGCAAGTCTGGAGAGTAGTTGCAACTATAGCTACTGCAACTTGTATTTTCAGTTTTAGTCTTGGACTCTCTCTTGGTTATGGTTTGGGATTTCTGCTTGGTATGCTAACTCTGGAGAGTGATACACTACCTTGATTCGCTATTAGGCCTAGAGTTTGCTTCCATAATTATTCTCTGTCAAGGTTATGGTGCTTGGGGGTGGCTTCGGCCTATGGTTGGGTGACAATATTGCTATATTGCCTTTGGTTAAATGAGAAAACCTATTATTTCTAACAGGTTATGGGCCCACACTATCTTTAGAGAATCTAACCACTAGAAGATAGATTGGGAGGATTTGCTCAGTTACAGTTGCAGTTGCAGTCAAAGTTTTTCCTGCAACAATGAAATGCTAACCCTCAAGTTGAGGCACCTTAATTGAAGAGATTGACCTAATTTATGGATAGCCTAGTGCACCCTCACCCAATGCACCTCCTCGTACTCTCAACAAGCTAAGATGTCAAGTTTGATTTTTTGGTCAAATTCAAAGTTTGACCAAGTCAAAGAAGTCAAAACAAGTTAGAAGGGGCTTCTAACTTCATAGAATGGAAGACAAGGATTGATCTCATCCTTGCCAAGAATAAAGTGTTGGATATCATGAAAGGAAAGATCATGGAACCATAGTTTGAAGAAGGAAAAGAGAAGGAACCTCAGGACGTTGCAATTATGGAGAAGTTCAAAGACAATGACATCAATGCCATGAATATCATAGTGGAATCTGTAAAATACCACTTGATACCCTACATCTCTCATATTGACTTGTCTAAGAAGATGTATGATGCCCTAACTAACCTCTTCCTAGTCAGAAACATTGGAAAAGTAATGAGTCTGAAAAATGAGCTCCATGACATAAAAATGAATGATGATGACAATATAACATCATACCTTGTGAGAATATCTCATTTAAGAGATCAAATACAAGCTATTGAAGAAATCATTTCAAAGAAGGAACTGATAAATATAATACTCAATGGTATTCCCAAGACATGGGATGCATTTTCCGCAAGCATGAACACAAGAAAGAAGTATCCCATATTTGAAGAACCTTGGACTTGTTGTGCACAAGAAGAATCAAGGATTAACGCAAAAGAGAAATCCCAAAAGAAATATGATGATCAAGCTTTCACAACAAAGTTCAAGAATTTCAAGAATAAGAAGAAGTTTGGTTCAAGGAAGAAACCAAATCAAGAAAAGGATATGTCAAAGATACAATGCTTCAACTATCAAAAATATGGTCACTACAGGAATCAATGTCTTGAGTTAAAGAAAAGGAAGGAAACAGACGAAGCAATAGTTGTCGAAGAAAGGGAACCCTCAAAGAAAGTCAAGCAAGATAAAACATACTTCTTCTTCTAAGTCAAGGTAACAATATTCTTCAAATATCTTGTATATATCATGTTTACATAGTTCATGTACATATCATGTATATCTATTTATTAGAAGAAAACATGTTCAAGGGAAACAATACCTATGGAAGAATAAAAGGATAAGGATTGATATTACGATGACTACAAGTCAAGCAATACACATGAAAAGATGAAGTGTGTTGACAATACTTGGTAAAAATTCCGGTCGAAGCTATTATATAAGTAACAACTACCAGATAAGCCAAAATCATAATCAAACTTGAAGATACCCAGAAGAAGTCAAAACAGAGGAAATTAAAAAAATACTTGTGACATCTTGTAGAAGGAAATAAGAATGCAAATGAAAGCATGGACTATCTTAGATGGAGGGAGATGATTACAAAATTCCAAAAGAAGAGCATGCATTCATGCATGAAGCAAGGATTAGGAGGGAGCTAATACTAAATAATATGATTCATTGAGGATTATGAAGTATCTATCCATGTTCCCATTGAAAGTAGCATCCATAAAAATCAACACGCGTTCAGTTTGACTTTAGAAGAAGTCTTCTTCAAAAAGAAGCCTTCTTCAAAAAGAAGCCTTCTTCAAAAAGAAGCCTTAAAGTATCCTTGGTTGTCCATCTACATCCATGATCCTATGATGAAAGCAAGAAGTTGGAATCTTTAGGGCATGGAATCTATAGAATACTCCATGGACCCAAGAGCTAAAGAGAAACATGAGGAAGAACATGAAGATTCCAAGAAAGAAAGAAAAAGCCATAACTACCAGTTATTATACTGAGAATCACAAAAGACTACCAGCTTGGTTTGAACTCACTAAGAAGAAATCGAACATAAGAAATGGAAGTTATGATAAAGAACAATGTGAAAAAGACTTATGAATGGAAGCATTGCAAGATTAAGAGGTTCTTCCATAAGGAGGGAGAAGACTATGACAACAACTTGTTCCAGATATACCTGTTGTAGTATCCATGGATTGGAATTTACATGTAAAAGATTGTTCTTCCCAATAAAGCAAGCGAGAAAGAAGCTTATACCAGAAAGAGACCCATGTATGCAGATATAAGAAGACCTTGTGTGGATTCAAACAATTTGATGCAAAGTATCTCATATACAACATAAGTGTGGTGAAAACTTTCTATGACAGAGATAGTGTATCAGAATAGTTACTAAGAAGTATGGGATGGTGGATTGTTAATCCATGGAAAAATCTCATTGTATTAATTGGATATGTTTCAGTTTGATCCTTGCCATGAGTTCATGAGCTATAAGGAAACATACATGTTGAGTTCAACCATGATATATTGTAATGATCAAAGCTATATGAAGCCTTCAGAGAAAACCAGTGTTTCATGACAGACCAAAGTACATTGAGATCAAGAATTACATTCTCCGTGATGAAGTCCAGAAAAGAGAAGTGGTTATCAAATATATCTCCATAGATGAGCAGATAGCATATATTTTGATAAAGATTATGTCCAAGATGAAAAAGTTTGTGTACTTAAGAAACAAGTTGGGGCTCATGGAGACGACTTCCTTATTGAAAAAGGAAAAGATTACTCTCAGGTTGGGAGGGAGAATTGATGTGTTATTGATTTATGGACAAACATTTTTTAGTTCAAAAAATGGTCTAAGATGAGAAGCACCTTTCCAGTTCAGAAAGTGGTTTGAGATTTCTTACGGACATGCATTTTCTAGTTCGGAAAATGGTCCAAATCGGACAGTCATTTTCGTAATGAAAATGGTTCGATAGATTGTTGATGTACCATAGACAATGATTCCCCTTGTGGCTAGTGTGGGGGAATGGTATAGGATAGTCATTCTTCTTGGCAATCACTCTGAGTAGTGGTCAAGTAGAATGGTCCGCCTCATCGGGTAGTCATTCTTTCAAAGTTCACAATTGTGATCACTTTCAAAGAATGGTTCGTTTTGTAGGTTGGTGCAAGACAATCATTCCCTAGGGCAGACTCATTCTATCCAAGTTTCATTATTATTAGTGCCGTAGGAATGGACCAATTAGGTGAATGGTCTAGGTTCAACAATCAGGGACATGCATTCCCTAGGGCAGACTCATTCTCTCCAGGTTGCACTATGACTAGTGACGGAGGAATGGCCCAGTTAGGTGAAAGGTTCAGGATCATAAATTAGGGACAATTATTCTTCGATGCCTGAGAAGAATAGTCTAGATAGCCCATGGCTGATGTTTTACATTCTGAGGGCATATGCTCTTCTAGATATCACATATGTGAGTGGAAGAATGGCCCATATGGATCAATTTATATCATTATACTATTTTATGAAGGTTGATATCAGATGATATGATTGCTATGGAGACTATATGTCTCTGGACAATAGATGTATGCTACTGTGGTGGATGAGTTCCACTAGTTGTGACTATGTGTTTCTGATTAAGTAGTTGTGTGCTACTTGGTGTGGTTGTGTACCACTGGATAGTAGTTGTGTACTACTATGGATAGACACAGTTGTGTTCTATTAAATCACATTGTTATGATTTCCATGTAGAATATCAATAGTGTTTAATATGATTATCAACTAGATGGATAGTCAATGTGTTCATGGACAGACATTTTCCAGACAGAAAGTGGTCCAGGACATTTATTCTTCTAGGATATATGTTTGGATTAAAAGAATATTCCTTGTAGCACATGGCATGGCTTCCAACATCTATTGGAATATTTTTTCTTCTAGGACATGTGTCCAGATTATAAGAATGGTTCTTGTATCTCTCTGTGGAGTGAGTGACTTATTTAGCATCATGCGTGATTACTCAAATAGAGTATGGCTTCGAGAGATGATGCAGTTGATGCTATCATATGATACCGATAGTGATGATGGTGCTTGTGATCTAATCATGAGATAGCATGTATGGCTATGATGATGCTATCGGTTGAATTGTATGTTTGTGCTCCGACATTCAATAGTTATTTATTGCTTGTCTACACGTGACCATAAGTTGGCGTGTATTCTATTGCATGTGGCACCTATCCTATGTGTATGACACATGTCATCCATTTTTGAGCCTATCATATTGGCCATTCAATCATTTATGTATGACACATGGCACTTTTGTATGATCGATACACCATATTTTCCACATCATCTCAGATCTCGTATCTCAAATTTTATTTAGAAACATGTTCTACTAACTACACGATATCTTCATGGCCGACATACAATAATTTAAGTGATAATTAAATATTAATATAGTGATTAAGGTTAACAGGATCATTTATACAGAGGATCAAAAAAGAGAATAGATCCAAATGATCCAGGAATGGAAAGAAAGATGTCGGCAAGAAGAAGCTCAGTGGCGCCAAAAGTCCAGAATCAGGTGGCTAAAGGAAGGGGAGCAGAATACCAAGTTTTTTCATAGAACAACCATTTCAAGAAGAACCCACAACAAAATCCTGAAAATCAAGGACCAGGATGGGATCGAAAGAGAATCCCACAAGGAAATTGAAAATACATTGGTCAATCACTTCAAGGGGATATCCCAGGAACACAATCAAGACAGATCAGAGGCCATACAAAGGATAACTCATCACATCTCCAGGGTGGTCACCGAGGAGAAAAATATTAATCTAAACAAACCCATAACAAAGGAGGAAATCGACCAAGTGGTCCAAGAGATGCCCAATGGAAAGGCCCCAGGTCCAGATGGTTTCACAACGGAATTTTTCAAAGCCTATTGGGAAGTAGTAAAACAAGATGTTTATGGGGTAGTGGAAGACTCCAGACGTTCGTCCTCCATATTGAAAGCATTAAATTCCACAATGATCACACTAATCCCTAACAAAAATGAAGCAAAGACCCCAACTCACTACATGCCTATAGATTTATGAAATGTAGTGTACAAGATAATCTCCAAAGTCATAGCCAATCACTTGACACCTCTCCTACCCACATTGATTTCACAGGAACAAACAGGTTTCGTAGAAGGAAGAAAAATACTGGACAACATCATCCATGCCCATGAGATTATAAACACGCTGAAAAGTCAAAGGAGAGGGGGGATGATAATCCAACTTGACCTGGCGAAGGCTTACGACAAAATTATTTGGCATTATATGGCCAAGACATTGGAAGCCTTTGGGTTTGAACAACACTTAATCAATTGGATTGTCAATCTAGTCTCAATGATAAGTTACTCTTTGCTAATCAATGGAGCCCCAAAAAAACCCTTCTGGCCTTCGAGAGGCATTAGACAAGGAGACCCGCTATCCCCCTTCTTGTTCATTTTGATGATGGAAGGGCTCAATAGAAGCATAAAAAAGTGCAACTGCAGCAGGAGAACTAAAAGGCATCAAACCTTTCGAAAACTATCCAACCTCCACACACCAATAGTTCGTTGATGACACCCTACTCCATGGCACACCCACGTTCAAGGAAGAAAAAACCTACAAAAGAATCCTAAAGACTTTGGGGAAGCGTCCGGAGCAAAGATCAACCACTCCAAATCCATGATCTACTTCTTTAACACTAATCTTGCAATTCAAAGAAACATGACCAACATTATGAGGTTTGAACACAAAAAACTCCCAATGAAATACTTGGGAATCCCCCTAATGAATAGATCTTGCAAGATGGAAACGTGGGAAGGAGTGATCAACAAACTGCAAGAGAGGGTAAAAAATTGGACTTACAGAGCCCTCAACCTGGCCGGGAGACTTATCCTCACCAAAGCGGTTCTACAATCAATTACGACATATATGGTGTCAGTGTTTCCAGCTCCCAAAGGAATACTACAAAAGATAAGAGTCATTCAAAGAGAGTTCCTATGGCAAGGTGCGGAAAATAAAAAGAAGTGGCCCCTGGTAGCTTGGGAGATGGTTTGCAGACCAAAAGACAAAGGAGGCCCAGGGTTACAAGACCCACAAGTAACAAATGAAGCCTATGGAGAAAAAATCTGGTGGAGATGGGTCAAGAACAATTCAGTACCGTGGACAAACCTCTGGAAGGCCAAGTATGCCCCGAACATCAACGATCAAGATCGAATCAGATTCATGGGCATAAGGGAGGGATCAACTATCTGGAATATAACCTGGAACAACAAGAACCAGATCCATAAACATAGCTTCTAGGAAGTCAGGAATGTTCAAACAACCATATTCTAGGAGGACGCGTGGCAACAAGGACCCGGAATGGAAAATCCAGACAGGGAGGAGCTACAATAGGAAATGACAACACAAGGTAAAACAAAAACCCATTACTACTAGAAGCAAAGAATTGACAACGACAAATGGAGGACTTGGGAAAAACTCAACCCACAAAATAGAGACCGTATCACAACCCTAACGAAAGAGGTGGAAGCATAAATGGGAAAAAGAAAAATTGCAGTCTTAGAGGACACAAACCAACTGAGGTGGGGCAGGGAAAATGGTGGGGAATTCAACTTAAAAGAAGCACAGCATTACATCGCATACCAGGATCAAGAGAACCCGACGCAACAATGGGGAAATATTTGGCACAACCCGCAATGGCCAAAAATCAAATTGTTCGAATGGTTAGTCCTCCACAACATAATTCTAACATGGGAAAATCTCAGGAAAAGGGGTTATATATGCCCATCTCATTGCCACCTCTGCCAAGATAAGGAGAAAATGACCAATCACCTTCTAGATGAGTGTAGTTACACAATAGAGCTATGGGACTGGGCGACCGACATCTATCGCCAATCCAATAGGATATGGGGCAACATCAACACAACCATCAACAACTGGAATGAGAGTTGTGACGAAAATGAAATGGTGAACCTCTGCTAGAAACTAACGCTAGGGATGATCATTTGGATAATATGGAAATAAAGGAATCGACGTATCTTTAGGAATGAAAGCCTACCAGAAGGAAAACTCAAGGAGGCAATTATCTCATAAATATGAGAAACGATGCAGAGTCACAACTGCAAGAAGGAAAACATGCAACTCATCGACTAGGATGCTCGCATCCTGGATTTATTTCACCTAAAATATGGGTGCAACAACACAAAGGTTGCGCGAGAGCCACAACTCCAAATAGGAGACTAGAACTGGACCCCCACCCCTCGTTAGGGACCCTCAAATTAATTTTTGACGGGGCAACAAAAGGGAACCTAGGAGTGGCTGGGATGGGAGGGGTGATCAGAGACAATAATGGTAACATCATCCGACTGTACGCTGGAAGTATGGGAAACTCAACCAACAACGCAACGAAATTTTGTGCCTTGGAGCTTGTCCTTGAAATCCTAATACGCGAAAGGATGAAAAACACTATCGTGGAAGGAAATTCCACCTTGGTCATCAACATGGCGAAGAGACTCCATAATGGCACTAGAGTGGGAAAGGTTCAGAGACATTGACGTCTGGCCCTCTCCCTTAAGAAAATTCAGCAGAATATGAGAAATATGAACACTGTGGAGTTGCGTTGGGTCCATAGGTCAGCAAATGGCCTGGCGGACATACTAGCCAATGAGGGGGTAGATAAGGAAGGTCTGAAACTAGACACTACCTGGATCAAAATCCTGAATGGTCAACTCAGAACAAACTACACCCACATAGTGACAAAATATCGTGAAGGCAGGGTAAGAAAGGAAGGTCACATCGAGAAGTGAAGCGCAAGGCCCAACGACGGGCATGCAGAATCCAGGCAGGATATGATTGTCGAACACCCAATCATCAATCACCATGCAGAATCACCACCAACAACAAACGGGAGTACGATAAAAATACCCTAGTGACAGAAAGAGGAGCGAGGTAATAACGAGGGAAAGTATAGGTGACAAACCGCATGCAACGAATGACATAGGGCATGAGGGAGTGACATGGGCCATAACCAATCCCCCATGCCAAAGTACAGATATGAAGAGCAACACAGTAGGATCTCAAACGAGCAAGGGCAGGGACCTGTACAGGGAGAAAAGGTGAGTCATCATGATCATACGAGCTGCAAATGGAATAAAGGATGGGAGTGATTACCACTACGGGAAAGACATGATTGAAAGGACAATATCGCAACAGAAGAACCACAATAAGAGGAATGACAACATAAATAGTTACAAACAGAAGGAGCGCAACAACAGGGACTACCACAGATACAAGGACAGGGAAAGGAAGAATCCTGGTGAAGTGAGGAACATGATGAGCAACCAACAAAGGAGCTGCGACAGAACAAGCGGGACAATTTGAATGAAGCAAACACACAGGAAGATGAACCCCCTTGGAGATGAAGCCCATAATAGTCCACGTCGAGTGTCAAGAATGGAGCAAGCATCAAGAGAAGTGGAGGGCACCTTCCAAAAGATGGTAGCACTGAAAGGAAAAGAGAGCATTACCCGCTGGGAAAAGGAAATAAAAGAAAAACGCAAAGGAAAATCTTGGGATGCACAGGTAGAGGAAGTGGACTGGGTAGCTAATCTAGGAACCACTCAACCCAAGGAAACCCTATACCATAAAACAATGGAGATGTCATGGCTAACAAAGATGATGATTGGACAAGTGAGCTCGGAAACAGAAGATGCCATACAAGAGGATAACAAGGAACTCAAGAAAATGCTGGAAGAAATACTGAGTCACCTCAATAGTTTGGAAACTATTACCAAACTGTTAGTTGAGGTCGAGAAGGACCAGAAATCCAACATGGATCGGTTAGCTGCTCAATTTCAACTCTATCTGCGCTATGTCCACCACATGGATATCACACTAATCGATGGACAGGATGCGCCAACCCACATTAGGAAGACTCATGCGATCCCCCAGAAGGAGGATAACAAGAGCTAGGCGGATGGCGGGGAGAAACACATCATTGTCCTGGACTAGTGAATGGTTGTTGAATGGTTAGTTTGGCCACTACCCTCTCGGGCTTAGTAGGTAGACACAACTTTTGCTTTTATGTATGTTTTCTTTTCTTTTTCAAACTGGTTATGGTGGGATTGGCCTGATTTCCCCTGGTGGAAGACTAGTCCCAACCCTCGTATAGATCAGTAAGCATAACTCGAGAAACCCTGGTCTAGTTTCCTACTAGGCAGACCAGGAGGCCCACCCTTTTTTGTGTCATAATATTTTTGCAGTAATACAGTTTCTTACACTCACTTACAAAAAAAAAAAAAAGGTTAACATGATCATTACAAAAAGATTAATTGTATTGTGCCATGTCATCTCGAGCATTAGACGATAAACACAAATCTTATGTGCATTATTTCCCTAGGTCCCGGTCTGAGAATTACGATGATAATTAAACATAATGAACTATTAAATTAGGATTAATTAGTTTAAAAGTATTACGTCGTCAATATTATTTGTACCATCTTTTCAATGTTAATAAGGCCTGATACCCTTCACTTCCCAATTAATGGCATTGATACATGAATTAATGGTAGTGGGTTGGCAACGTTCATGTTTTAAGTATTCGATGTATGGTGTTATTATTACACTACACGAGTTCATTGCTTCGATTGATTTTCACTTTTGTTTGTAGACCATGTTCTTAGAAAATACCACATAACAGTTTCCATGGCACCCAGAAAAACAAAGAAGTAGGATCCATCTCAACAAATAGAAGACCAAAAAGCTAAAAATACCAATGTTGATATTTTATCAAACACTTCTTATAAACTTCACTCCAAGAGCAAAACTTGGTACCAAATATTCAAGCTTTTTGAGGAAGAAAGTTCGTTGTAGCAGAGAGTGAGAGCGATGATGATACTTATGCCCCATAGAGAAATTTTTAGGACATTTCTAAGTCTGGGTTACACAAAGTTGCAGCAAAACCCAGGTTGACGGGATACACAAATATGATATGATTGACGAGATACACAAATATGATATGATGGGCTCTGGAACATGCAGACCTCCGGATGTAGACTATTTTCAACAATCAGAAGATGGTTATCGAATCCTTCAGGCTTGCAGACTTCCAAGTAATGTATAGACTGTCCAAAGTCAAAATTGTTTATAATAATGAGTTCCTGGAAAATTTTAATCAAGAGGAATGTGTGTAGTATGGTTTACAATTTCCATAATTAATTAAAGACTGGTGGGCTGATGAGAATAAGTTTGAAACTGATAGGTTGGGAAAATATGCAACTTTTTCCTAAAAACTAGGGAAATTGTATGTTACTACTCATATGTGTTGCTTATATGGTGAAATTAACCCTAATCATTTCAAATTAGACCAGGTTCCAATTATGCACATAGTAATTAGTGGTTACAACTTCAATTGGGGTATTATTCTATCTGATAACCTCTATAAAAACATTGAATTTTTTTCTTAAGCTAAAAGTAGAAGATGGATCCCCTCCATTTTATATGTCAGCCTATGTAATGGATTCAATTTGCTTTCATACTTATTTTCCTCAAAATGGGTTGGCAGTGGACTCCAAGCTCTGCAGAACCTATTCATATTTATCATTCTAAGTTATGGGAAGAAAATGCCAAAGAGCAATTTTATGAAATCTGTCATTATGTTATTATTCCTCTTCATCAAACATTTTTTTTATTTTCTACTACCGAGGATTACAGATCAATCTATGCACAACTTAGATCAAATTGGTGATTGGTATATTGAAGAAACATTTTCCTATATCAAAGTTTTTTGGATGTAATGCTCCTCCTCATGCCTTGCCCAAATTCATGCACGACAAACTTGTTTGCAGAGAAATAATTTATAAAACAACAAGTATAGGCATAACTAAATATTTACATGCTTCCTCCAAGAGAATTTGGCCTACTTTTCCTATGCATATAGGCCCATATACTCTTTCTGGTGTAATTCATGCCAAAATAGAAGCCATGGCATTGGAAGATATTAATTTGTCCTATATTGAGTTTAAGAAGCATGACCATCCAAATATTTTAGAGGACCATTGCCTTCAAATTAGTGTAAAGAAATATGTTCATGAAGAATCTCCTTATGATAATATTTTTAGGAGAGCTAAGTCTTATCAAGAAGTTTTGCATAGAATTCAAGCCTTCCTAAACAAAGACATGATAGTTTCTTGAGGGTTGATTTTCCCTGTGGTTGAATCTAACTAGATTAGCTCCATGTTGATCCATAATAAGAAGACAATTGAAATAAGAATCTATGTAGAAAATATGGGTGAAGAGATAGTGTAAGAGAAGGAGGGTGATGGAGCTGTTGGTTAGGGTTAGGGTTTTCAAGACAGGGTTGGTGTGTTTCAGGTGCTAGCTTGGGAGCTTGTAGGTGTGCTCCAAGCCAGTGTGGTGGATTTCGATTTTCATGGCAGGTGATGAGACAGGGGGAGACCCCATTAACTTAGACTGTGATGGAACTTATGCGTATTTCTCTATGGGTTTGGAGGGATGTAGGGACTTGGTGGTTTGGAAGGAGACTGGTGGGGTGTGGGGCGATCATGCGGCCTGGAATCCTAGGATGGAGGTCAGCACTTTAGGGCTGACATTGAGAGAGGATGTGGTGGGATCAGAGCCTTTGTTGTCAAGTGTGACAGGCTCGGGGTTTACCTCCATGGGAGATTTTTCTTTTACGGGAGGTTTGGGTTTCTCCATGGGTTGGGAGGGTGAACCCTTACTGTACTTCGGTCTATTTGGAGGACTTGAATAGGGTTTGGAATTTGATGTGGGGGAGGTAGGTTCGGGGAGTTGTGAACCTTCTCTTGGTAATCTGGTCGAGGGGGGTTTGTGGGGGTCTGCGCCAAAGGACTCGGTGGGTTTTAGTACACCTTTGGTTTTCTCGCCGTCATCTTTATTGGACGTCGAAAACTCTCTAGGCGATGAGGGGGGTTTTGGGCGTATCTCAACAGTAGATCCATATCCTGGTGATGGGGGTAAGGTGCTTGAGAAAAGGGTGGAAAACCCTTCACGAGATCCTCTACGATCGGAGCAACATTTAAAGGGCCAAAAGGGAGCCAGGGGCTATCTAACAACTTCTTCAAAATCTATTCGACACGTGTGCGACAGAAAATGTACTGAGTGGCTTGCTTTTGGGGAAGATATTGATATGGATAGGGTGGTCGACTTCATAGAGTTGGCGGTGGTTGGTCATGTAAGGGGAAAAAGGTTGGGTATGGAATTTATGAAGGAGTCGATATCCAACAAATGACTAAAGGATATCACTAAGATGCCACTCATACATATACTATCACGGGGCTGGTTTGCCTTCATTTTCTCCTCCAGGGAGGATGTAAAATGGGTCTTGTTGAAGGTGTGGAGTGTGGTTGATATGCTCATTATATGTAAAATATGGAATCCTACTTTTGATTCAAAGAAGGAAAAGATTGAGGAGGAACCTATTTGGGTTAGGTTACCAGGTTTTCCAATGCAGTTCTGGAATCTTGCTAGGTTTGGTGCGATTGGTAATGTGCTGGGAAGTTATATAGAAGCAGATATGTCCTTCAAAGACACTGGTCTTATGACAGTGGCACAGATTTTATTAAGGCTAAACTTGCGTCCAGGTATTCTCCAGGAGTTAACTATTGAGTCGGTCCTAGGAACCTTTGTTTAGATTTTGGATTATGAAGGAATTCCCTTCAGGTGTCACATGTCATGCCTATGGTCACGGGATCGCAGAGTGTCCTCTGCCTTACAAAGGGAAAGTTTGTTACACCAAAGGCTCGGTGACACCAATTTTTCCCATGGGGACATCTTTGGAGGTGCAGTTGGGCGATGGAGAACACAAGGGGGAGGTGAGGGACCCTCCTTTCAGGCAAGGATACTCTGGATTTTCCTCCAATATCCTCGTATTTTTGTACAACTTTGTCTTCTGCGGGTGGGCCAAAGCTTCCACTCCCTACAATGTCAACTCTTTTTCAGAAGAAGGATTTCTTGGGTAAGTCTTCTTTGGGTGTCTCTTTGTCTGTTCCTTTTTCAATTTCAGATGTTGGGTTTGTGGATGGGGTTTTGGATAATATAGGCACCCTTATTTATTAAAGTTTGAAGGGCCTCTCTTTGGCGAGTCTGGTTTCTCTTACCTATCCCTTGGCTTCTAGTGGGTTGGTTTTATCTCTTTCTTTGGTCACACCTTTTACAATCTCTTGGGTGGCAGGGGGATCCTCTACTCTTATGGAGCTGCCTATTCCTGGTTCGTCTATTTTTCCGGTTGAAAGGGTTTCGGCTCCTAGTTAAATTGGTTCTTCCTCTTGTCCTTCCTCCCCTTCTACTTCAATCTAGGTATACACTACCTTCCTTCTGTCCCAACTTGTCACCCCCTCAACCTCTACAGACTCCTCTTTGGAGGAAAGCAGGGTACATTATCATCTTCGAAATAGGTATGTGGTTAAGGGGGAACATTTAGAGGTGTTTGTTTTGGCTTCAGAAGGGCATTTCCTGGGAACCTTGCCTCAAATTTTATTTCTGGTAAAGGTAGGGGTCGAACATCGCACCTCTTCTTGGCACAAGATAGGGCCACGATTGATTTGGCTTTGGGGTGACAATCTTCAATTCAATGGGCGCTTAGTGCAAAGTAAACCCTTGGGGCAGTTACCTCATGGTAATCTTGTCATTTAATTGTCGTGGGTTGGCAAACCCATCAAAAAAATCATCTCTGCGGAGGTCAGTGGAATTGAATTTACCAGATGTTATTTTGCTACAAGAAACGTTATGGGTTAGTGAATCAGTGGTGAAGGTGCTTGAGACTTTGTTTCTAGGTTGGATGTTTGCAGCGATGGATGCAAGGGGACGTTCTAGGGAGTTGGCTATAGGATGTCTTAAAAAGACTTGTAACTTGGAAAGTGTTTGGGGTTTTGAATTGGGTCTTGGTATGACTTTTTTCTCCTCTGAGTTGGGTCGAAATGTGAATATCATCAATGTCTATGGGCCTTACCAAGATAGACAACGATACTGGAATACTTTAGCTGACTGCTCCTGGATTAGGGGTAAGGAGATTATACTTTCAGGGGATCTAAATTTCTCTTTAGGGGCTTCTGAGGGTTGGGGATCACATGTTGCCCCAGATTATTTAACCAACTTTTTTCAAAATCTCTTGGACCAGCTTGGGTTGGTGGACATTGAGCCCCAAAAACTAACTCCAACTTGGTGTAATAGAAGGGTTGGTGATGATAGGGTGGCTAAACGTTTGAACATATTCTTATTGTCAGAAGAGGTTTTGGAATCCTTTGAATTGGTTAGATAGTGGGTTACTTGTGGGGAGGGAATCTGACCATAACCTAATTATGCTGGAGCTAAAGGGAAAAGGTAGAAGAGTACCGAGCCCTTTTAAATTCTTTGAAGGATGGATTTCAGATCCATATTATCAAGCCTTAGTAAGGGACATGTGGTCTTCTATCTCTACTGAGAACTAGATCCTTGTGGCTGTTCAGTTTGTGGGGACTCTCAAAAGGTTAAAACAACCTACTATGAGTTGGGCCAAGGAGAAAAATATCAAGGATGAATAGGAATTGAGACACATTGAATTAACACTCACAGAGATCCAAGAAGGTGAAGGGCAGGGGTTTCTAACTATTTCTAATAAGGAAATTTTGTTTGGCTTGGAGAAAAGATGCAGGGTTTTATTGGAGGAGACAAAAGCCATGTGGAGACTAAAGAGTCATGCAATTTGGCTCTCTTGTGGCGATGACAACACCAACTTATTTCAAGATTATACAAAACGTAGAAAAATGGCTAATACTATATGGTGGCTAAGGAATAGGGCTGGTGAGGTGGTTTCATGTAATATCCCCACTAGGAATCTTTTTGCAAATTTCTTGATTATTTGGTTCATACAATTTGACAAATTGTTTGCAAGCATCCACTTAACATGATATATGTACTAAAAACCCAATCTCTTTATTGTTGTTTTGAATTCAAGCGTACATATGACAACATAACTATAATTTGCACACTTTAATGGTTACAATATGGAACAAAATTTTGAACAACAAGTAAACAATTACAATGAAGGAACTTGGTGGCAACTTATGGCTGATATAACACTGAAAAAGCTTCCTGTAGATGACAATGATGATGATCAGTTGTTCAGCTCCTCCAAATTGCACCCAGAACTATCTATACATATTCTAATAGTCCCCACGCAGCCAACATACACCCAGTTCTTTAATATCAGTCACCACACTCCCCAATGGTAGCTACACCACCCAAAACTTGACCCACAACACTGTTGCAGCTCCCACAATATGCAAATCGATATCAACAAGGAAGGAGCATGTCCCTTCCACTAAAAATATGATTTGGATTTTATAAGGAGAATGAAATGACTACAGATTATTAACATGTGCTTAATAGAAAATAACAGAGATACAATAAAACCAATTTTCAATTTAATAAGGAAATAAGCTGAAACTGTAAAATGCAATGGAAACAAGCTTGCTGGAATGGTGGCAGCTTATCTCTGAGAAGAGATGTAATGATTGTGCTCATTCACAAGAAGATGATTACAATGAGGCTTTGAAGGCCTTTTTACAATAAATAGAAATTCCAAAAACCCTAGACATCTAAAAACCTAACCCTGGGAGATGAAGCGCCAAAAGTCATGTGGGCCCCGTTTGGGTAAGTTAGTACATCAACTTCCCGGGGTCGTAACTTTTGCATACTATCTCTGTTTTAGGCGTATGATATACCTTTGGAAAGGTATCGTCGAGGAGATTCATTATAGGTGTGATTTCGAAGGAACTTTTGTATTTCTCCCTATTTTCCCAAAAAAACATCATTTAGGTCCTCAAAACGGTTCTGAAAGTGAAAAACTGCTAAAAATAGTAAATTACCAAAATTGCCAGAAAATTGTTTTGATCCAGTTGGAAAATGTGGGTGGCCACCAATATACACCTAGATCATTTCTACCTTCTTAGGAAGCAATGGTATCCATTGCGTTGAGTCCCCCCATCAGATGAAGAAATTTCTACTGAATTTGGCCCCGGGTGAGCCACTTGCCTTGGTGCAGTAGTTGCCCTGCTTTGACGACTCGATAAAGTTGGATCCTTTGCTGCCGAGTGCCCTTGATCTGTGTGTCCACAATCTGATCAATGGATTCTTGTTGTATGTAGTTGAGGTTGAGCTCTGTTGGTGTCAATTGATCTGCTACTTTTGAGGTGTCCAATAATGGGAAATAAGGGCAAAGGAGATCCACGGTGAACACTGGCTGCAGGCCAAGGAAAGGAGGAATGTTGAGCTCAAAATCATTATCCTCCATGAACTTGGTGATGGTGTACGACCCATAATGAAGTGGGTGAATCTTCCGATGGAGTCTTGTAAGGAGTTCTTTCTGCAAGTGCAACCAAACTTTGTCGCCCACCTAAAACTTATGTGGTGCCCGATGTTGATCATGGCGTTTCTTGTACTTTTCATTGGACTTTTGTAGGATATCCTGAACCTATCGGTGAATGTGCTGGATCCGCTCAATGAACCAGGTGGCTTTGTAAAATTTGGTTGGAGTAGGAGATGAGTTGGTCGAGGTGACTGGAAGGGGAAATGCAACATCTATGGGACCCAATGGTTGGAATCCCAACCCCACCTGAAAGGGGCTGTCGTCAGTTGAGCTATGCAAGGCTCAATTGTAGCTATGTTGGACATAGGGAAGGCTCTCATCCCATGTGTGAGGGTGCTTGTAATTATACATGTGAAGGATATGCATAATCATTCGATTTACGACCTCAGTTTGGCCATATGTTTGGGGGTGGAAGGTCATGGATTTGGTGAGCTTGGTGTCCAGTAGTGACCAGAGGCTCAACTAGAATGTGTTGTGAAATCGATTGTCCCGATCTGAGACAATAGTTTGTGGGATTCCAAAATGTACCCAGACTCGTTCAAAGAAGATCTTGGTAGTGGCCTCTATTGTGATGCTCTTCTTGCAGGCAACCAAAATTTCCATCTTAGAAAAGTGATCAACAACCACAAAAACATAGTCATTTCCCTACTTGGTGGACAGGAGGTCTGACATGTAGTCCATTGAGATGGATTCCCATGGCCTGTCAGGAGTAGGAAGAGGGGTGTACATGCTCTGTTTCTTAGTGGTTGGTTTGGCAATAGCATAGGCAGTGCAGGTCCTGATATACTTGATGACCTCTTGTTGAAGTTTCGACTAGTAGAAATGTTTTTGTAGCATCACCACTGTCTTTTTGAAGCCCAAGTGTCCTGCCACCTGACTGTAGTGGGATTCCAAGATCATCTTTGCTCGATTGATGGAAAATAGATATGGCCCAGACGACACAACAACCCATCTCGAAGATGGAAATGATCAACAACTGCATTTGCACCCAACATTTGGTAGGTGGTGGCGAAGTTCGAGTCGGTCTCATAGAGTTGGGGCCATCCAAAGGTTTCCTCGCCACAAGAGTCTAACACCGCGGTGAGTGATGTGACTGGCGGTTTGCTGAGGCAATTGACAACACAATTGGTGCTTCATTGTTTAATACTTGATGTTGAGGTGGAATTGTTGCAAGTATGTGGACCACTTTTGATGGTGGTCATTCTGCAATTTTCCTTGTGTCTACATGAATTGTAGTGTCTTATGATAAATGTGGATGACTATCTCCTTCCCAAGAATGTAATGTCTCCACTAGTGCAAGGCTTTCACAATGGAGTACATTTCTTTGTTGTAGGTAGGGTACTTATGAACAACATCTGATAGTGTCTCACTATGATAGGCCATGAGGTGGCCGTGTTGAGTGAGAACGACGCCCACAGCATAGTCCGAAGCATTTGTCTCGATCTCAAAGGGTTGTTGCAGGTCTGGTAGTGAAAGTACTCGGGCTGAGTGCAAGCGCTGCTTCAAATCATCGAACACTTGTTGTTGGGACCAGACCCACGGAAATTTCCCCTTAGCACCACCCCTGGTTATTTGGTTGAGGGCGCATGTAATATGGGAGAATCCCAACATGAACCTGTGATATAAATTGGCATGGCCCAAGAAGCTTCGAACCTCAATGAGTGTAGTTGGGGCTGGCTAGTCACAGATGACTTGGATCTTGGTTGTATCCACATGTATACGATGCTGATCAACGATGTAGCCCAGTTAATGGACCCTATCCATGCCGAAGGAGCATTTTTCTAGGTTGGCGTATATCTTGTGCTACCACAGGGTGTGCAGAACCTACTTAATATGCTGCAAGTGCTCGGCCCAAGTCTTGTTGTAAATGAGAATGTCATCCAGATACACCACTACAAAAGTATTGGTGAATGGTCACATGATGTTTCCCATCATCCTCATGAAAGTGGCTGGAGAATTTGTCAAACCAAAGGGCATGACCAACCATTCAAAAAGGCCTTCCTTTGACTTGAAGGTAGTCTTCCATACATTTGTCTATTCTATCAGGACCTGGTGGTAGCCAAACTTCAGATCAATCTTACTGAAGTATTTTCCCCCCATGAATTGATCAAGGAGGTCGTTAATTCGGGTAATCAGGTACTAGTTTCTAACTGTGATTTTATTCAGAGCCTGGTAATCAATGCAGAGTTGCCAAGTTCCATCTTTCTTCTGTACCATCATGATTGGGATTCCACAAGGTGATGAGTTGGGACATATGTGCCCCTTGTGGAGCAGTTCTTGGATCTATCACTTGATCTCCTCATTCTCTAATAGAGAGCGGTGATAGAATAAACCATTGGGAAGTGGTGCAATGGGGGTCAGATTGATGGGGTGCTTGACCTGGTAGTGCAAAGGTACCCTGGTACGTGAGGAGAAGATATCCGAGTATTCTTCCACGATCTTATCTACTTTCTTCTAATGTGTGGAGAGGTCAGTCGCAGAGACCCTATATGTGGTTGTGATCTTTCTCTTATTCTGAGAGCAAATCACAAAGAAGAAAAAATTTCCCATTTGAGAGATGACCTTCCTGCATTGCTTAGCAGAGATCAAGGAAATAACACTAAGTGGGACTGCCTCGGGTATCCTGTACAATTTCTTGTTCAAAGCAATAATAACAATATGAGGCCTAGAATCATATACAACATGATGTTTCCATAAATAAGGTTGGCCCAAAATAACATCACAAAATTCGAGAGGAGAAACATCACACAATACCTCGTCTTTGAAGGGCTTGATGCTGTACGAAAATCGACATTGTTGGCTAACGTGGAGATCGCTTCCTTCATGGAGCCATGCAATGGTGTAGGCTTGTGGGTGCGACGTTGTCAGCAGGGCCAACCGCTTGATGACCTCTGCTAATATGAGGTTATTCTGGCTACTTCTATAAACGATGAAGTGCAACGGGGTGCTTTTTACCCACATCTGTGAATGGAATAAGCACTCTCCTTCTTCTGGCTCATCTAGCTCACCAGGTTGGAGCTTCATGGTAGCAACGGTGGAACTGGGTTTCGTGTCAATGATCCATCTTCCTATTTCTGGTTCTCGCTCAGAATCAGAACCTGCATTTGATTCATAGGCTTTCACTTTAGCCACCAACGACTGCTTTGAGTGGAAATCAACAATGTTATGCCAAGGGCTCTTATGAAAGTCGCACAACTTCCTGGTATCTTTATTTGTCTCTCCAGTGTCATTCTTTGCTTGCAACTTAGACTGGTTGTCCTAATACTATCCATATTTTCTCTGGCCTTTTCTCTGTGGGTTAGGGCCGCCCTTTCCTGGATTTTGTTGTGAGGGGTTCCCAACCCAAATTGCCATGTCTTTTGTTTGATATTTTGCTCAATTTTGACAACATATCGGTAGGCCACACCCAAGGATGAGATGTCCAGAAATTCCATTTTGGTCTGGATGTATCTATGCAGAGCACCAAGATACTTGAGCACCAAATTTCACTCTTAATCTTTGATACCCAACTTGGTGCGTAAGGTATGGAAGATATTTGTGAAATCTAGCACTACTTGGTCTCTTTCTTGCCACAGTGTGGTCCATTTGGTATACAAGCCATCATAACTTTCGATAGGGTAGTATTTTTCCTTAATATCATCCCTGAAGGATTCCCAGGTGGTCATGACTGTAAATAATGAGGGTTCCTCTGTTTCCTTTTGCTCACAGAAAGTTTCCCACAAATATTTGACATGGGGAATGACTTTGAGGAGCGCAAAAGTAATCTTTTCTCTATTTGAAAAGTTATGGACAGAAAAATACCCTTCTAGTAGATTCAACCACTTGTATACAACATCTACGTCTATCTGACCTTCAAATATAGGAATATCAAAGTTTATTTGTACCTTGAAGTGGGCGGCGCCTCCGCTCGAAGAAGATGCATCGCTTGTTGGTAGTCGTTGAGAGATTTGCGTGAAACTATCCATCATCTCATTCCTTTGTTGCATGAGGGCTTCCTCAATCAACAGGTTGAAAGGATCTAATTTCCCATCATCTTTATTTTCTCCGGCCATGAGAGGTCGCTTGTCCGTGCAAGAGATTTTGACCTCAAGAGAAACAAGCTCGAGACCCAACCCTTTGTACTCTGACCTCGTTGGGGACATGCATTAAGACGACAAGGAGAAGACCACTCTGATACCAATGATCCAGATTTTATGAGCATAATGAAATGACTACAGATTATTAATAGGTGCTTAGCACAAAATAAAAAAGATACAATAAAACTGGTTTTCTATTCAATAAGGAAATAAGCTGAAATTGTAAAATTCAACGCAAACAAGCTTGCTGGAATGGTGGCGGCTTATCTCTGAGAAGAGATGTGACGACTGTGCTCATTCACAAGAAGATGATTACAATGAGGCTCTGAAGGGTTTTTTATAATAAACAGGAATGTCAAAAACCCTAGACATCCAAAAACCTAACCCTAGGAGATGAAGCACCAAAAGTCATGTGGGCCCCATTTGGGTAAGTTAGTACATCAACTTCCCAGGTCGTAACTTTTGCATACGATCTTTATTTTAGGTGTATGATAGCTCGTTGGAAAGGTATCATCGAGGAGATTCATTTTAGGGGAACTATTGAAGGAAGTTTCATATTTCTCCCCATTTTCCCAAAAAACATTGTTTAGGGCCTCAAAACGGCTCCGGAAGTGAAAAATTGCTAAAAATAGTAAATTACCAAAATTGCCAGAAAATTGTTTTGAGCCAGTTGGAAAAGGTGGGTGGCCACCAATATTCACCCAGATAAAACTCACCCCACTCAACTACAAACTCTTCCCACAAACATAAAAATGACCAGCAACACACACAACTGAAACACCACAAGTAAAAGTTGGCCCTACACTCAGTAAATGCGCCCAACAATAAAGATTATGCCCAAAAGTTAAGGTAGCACCTTCTACCTTGTAACTCAGCCTATAATGAAGTAGTCGACCCACAATAAAGAAGAAATCGGCCTCTAGCTCAAAGATAATGCCCATATTTGAAGATATTTGTCACAAGGAATGTGTCTCACTTGGAAAAGGGCACCCACACCTGCATATGAACTCTAAGTGAAGAGGAACTCGCCTAGAAAAGTTTAGTGGACCTCCTCAAGGATAATCTCAACCACAAAATGGAAGACTCGACTAGAAAGAAGATTTTATTTGATGACCATGAAGTTCATTGAAGAAATCTGAAGTGATCTCTTCCCCAAGGTTAGCTAGGGTGTATAGTTTCAACACCGAAACTATAAGCAATGAAGGGTTTCTCCAAAACCCTAGACTCTTTTCTCAATATCTCTCCAAAACCTTTTTCTCAATTCACAATGACAAGAATCAGATGAAATTCCTCCTTTTGCCCTTTTATCTTCACTTGAGCCTTT
Organism: Picea engelmannii; assembly: GCA_009831015.1. NCBI lineage: Eukaryota > Viridiplantae > Streptophyta > Pinopsida > Pinales > Pinaceae > Picea > Picea engelmannii. The sequence goes on along the minus strand of ML780540.1, from coordinate 525,067 downwards.
TTTCCGCTCCTTTATTATTTAAATGACATAAAAGCCACTTTAGTGGGTTTCTCACTTTATAATTTTAAAGTGAATTTTTTAATTAGCCTAGGACCCTTGTCTCCTCTTTCACAATTTTACTTTATAAAGTTTTCCTAGGCGAAATATGTCCCCTAGTTAACTTTTCTGCCTTAGCCCATAGGAACATAATTAGGATAGTGAAATTCTCCCCTTGCGACTCTTAAGAGGATGGGGACATCACGGTCCTCCCTGCCCAAGATTACTTGTCCACAAGAAATTTCAATCTGGGATGTTGAAGCACATGTTCGCCCTCCCATGTAACATCTTCGATAGGCAGATCTTTCCATTTGATAAGGTACTCTTTGATAATCCTGTTTCTTAGCCTCCGTTCCATGCCCTCCATAATTTATTTCGAAACCATAACCGACTGTCCCTCTTCATATAATGGTGGCAGCTCTATAGAAGTGACATGTTTTCCTAATGCCTTCTTGAGGCATGAAACATGGAAAACGTTATGTATCATGCACCCCTCCAGAAGTTCTAGCTCATAGGCCACTTCCCCAATCTTCCGTTGAATCCTGTAAGGTCCATAAAATCGAGGTTTCAACTTCTCCACCACTCCCATTTTCAGTGACGACTGTCAATAAGGCTATAGGAGAAGGTACACCAAATCCCCCACCTTGAAGTTGTGCTCCACCCTGTGCCAATCCGTATACATTTTCTGTTGATTCTGGGCCATTTGCAAATTGTCTTTGAGAGTCTTAAGGATGTCTTGACTTTATTGGATCCAGTCTTTGGCTTTTGGGGCCCGGATCTCCCCAAAGATCTAATCAACAAATGTAGGGGTGTCGTATCCATATAGATCCCTAAAGGGTGACATCCTGATTGACATATGATAGGACGTATTGTAACAGTGCTCCCTGAGGTGTAACCATTTAATCCAAGCTTTTTGTTGTCCTGATACATATTTTCTTAGATACCCTTCAAGCTATTTATTTACGATCTCCATTTTCCCATCAATCTGGGGATGGTAGCTCGTGCTGGATGTAAGTTCAGTCCCGATCAGTATGAAAAGTTATTGCCAGAAGCCTCCCATGAACCAACTGTCCCTATCACTCACAATGGTTTTGGGAAACCCATGCAACTTAAAAACATCCTTGAAGAATAATTATGCCACCTGTTCTATTGAATATTTAGAAGGGATGGGGAAGAAATGAGCAAAGTTTGTGAGCCTGCCCACCACCACATAAATACAATCCTTCCCCTGTGCTTGGGGTATCCCTATAATGAAGTCCATCAACACACTTTCCCATTTATGTTTTGGGATGGGTAAAGGCTGAAGTAACCCGGCCAGATGGGTGTGCTTTGCTTTGTTCTACTGACAGTTAAAATATTCTTTCAAGAATCTCAGAGAATAGTTCTTGAGACCATTCCATGAAAACCTTTCTCTGATCTTTCGATAAGTTTTTATGTAGCCCAGATGTCCTGATAATGGAAAACTATGGGCTGCGTGCATAACCTTCTCTTTTAGCTTAGATTATGGAACCAAATAGATTATGTCCTTGTAATAGATGATGTCATCGATCACTCTATAGCGATCATCCTGGATTTTCCCATCTAATATCTCACAAGAGAATTTACTTTTTGAATATTCTACCAAGAGGAGATCTTTCCAATTGGTTGTTACATCCACGAGGAAAAATGTGGGTGGAATCCTGGAGAGGGCATCCAGCACTATGTTATTTTCCCCTTTCACATACTCAATCGAAAAATCATAGGCCTGGATCTTTTTGATCCACTTCTGTTGTTGCTCACTTAATTCCTTCTGATCCATGAGGAACTTCAAACTGTTGTGATCTGTCTTTATTTTGAACCTGTTCCCCACTAGGTACTATTTGAATTTTGCGAAGGCATGTATGATGGCCAACATCTCCTTGTCGTATACTGAATAGTGTTTCTCATACTCCCTAAGTTTGCGGCTCTTGAAAGAAATGGTGTGGCTATTATGCATTAACACTGCCCCTATTCCGGTCCCTGAAGCATCACACTCAAGCACAAATGGCTGTGTGAAGTCTAGTAAAGCTAGCACATGACACAAATTCATTACTTGCTTCATGTTTTCGAACGTCGCCTGTGCATCATTTGTCCAACTGAAAGCTCCCTTCTTAGTGATATTTGTAAGAGGTGCCATCAGTTGTGAGAACCCCTTGACAAATTTTCTATAATAAGTGCAGAGGCCTAGGAAGCTCTTCAGTTCAGTCACATTTCTGTGGGTTGGCCACTCTAAGATTGCTCTGATTTTCTCTTGGTGAACTTGGACCCCATTTTCCCCAATTATATGCCCCAAATAAAGCATATCAGTCATACCAAATTCACACTTGGACCCTTTGGTGTATAGTTTTTGATCCTCCAAGATTCCCAACACCTCGTCCAAATGCCCGAGATGTTCCTCCCAAGTCTTTCTATAGATGAGGATATCATTGAAGAAGACTAGTAAAAATTTCTACAACTGCTTATTGAACACGTGGTTCATGCAAGACTAGAATGTAGCGAGAGCATTGGTTATCCCAAATAGCATAACCAAGAACTCATAATGTCCATAATGACATTGGAAAGTAGTCTTTGTGATGTCCTGTTCCCAAACTTTAATCTGGTGGTATCCTGAACGGAGATCAATCTTTGAAAAGTATTTTTCTCCCCTCAACTCGTCCACCAGCTCATCAATCCTTGGAATTGGATACCGGTTCTTTATGGTCTTCTTGTTAAGGGCTCGATAATCAATACACATTCTTAGAGTACCATCTTTCTTCTTGACCAACACTACAGAAGAAGCAAATGGACTAGAACTAGGCCAAATGTGAGCCATCTTCAACAATTCCCTAATCGTTTTCTCTATCTCATCTTTTTACACCTTGGGATGGCGGTAAGGGTTGGTTACGACTACTTGAACCCGCTCTTCTAATTCTATAATATGCTCAAACCCTCTATCTGGGGGTACTCCTGGAGGAATGTCACCAAAAACCTTCTGGTGTTTACGAAGTAATACCTAAATGTCATATGGATGTTGTCGATGACGATCTGGCAGCTCATTGTCAGATATGTAACACTCCACTACCCAATCTATGTCTCCATGCTGCATCACTTCCTCCATGTCGTGGGATGATACAATATTGGGCGGATACTGGTTCATTGCACGTAAAACTATTTTTTTTCCATCTGGTCTTGTGAATTCCATTTCCATGGCCCTGTGATCCATCATGTATTTTCCAAGGGAGTATAGCCACTAAAACCCGAGTACCACATTGGTATCTGGCACATCCACCATAAAGAAGTCATCTGTCAATGTATAATTCCCCATGGTTATTTTCAACTTGGGAATCCACCTGATACATTCCATCTGATGGCCACTGGGTATGATCATTGTGAACCCCTCTAATTCCTCTGTTGGGATACCTTGCCTCTCCACCATGGATGAATCTATAAAATTGTGGGATGCCCCACTGTCAATCAACACTTTAACCTTATGCCCATGTAGGACTCCTCTGACTCTGAATGTGTGGTACCTCAGAAGTCCTGACATGGATGCCATAATAGGGCCTTTAGCCCCAGCCTATGATGTCTCCTCACCTGATGTATGGTGTCCCTGTTCCTATTCCGACCCCTCCTCCTTTGTATCATTGTTACTATTGTAATAGACCTCGATGTAGTGGGCCTTGCCAACTGTGTCCTTCCCCGCACACCTATGTCCTGGAACCCAAGGATTCTGACAACTGAAACATAGTGTCTTCTTCCTCAACTCCCTTCTAGTCTCCTCATCCAATCTCAGTTTTCCTGCCCAATCCTTCTGAAATGGTTTGACTTCCTTGTTCTTCTGGGGGAAGGTGGGTTTAAGAGGAAACTTGCTCTTAGGAACAACATCCTGCAAGTCCCTAGCTATGCTGACTGCATTCTGCAAGGTGGTTGGCTTATAATCCTTGACCCAGCCACACGAGGGTTCAGATAACCCCTCAATGAACAACATCACCAGTTGTGCCTCAGATATGCCTGCCACCATCACTACTAATCTCTGGAACTTAGAGATAAATGCCTAAGGTCACCTATATGTTTGAGATGAGCCAACTCTCGAAAATGAATCTCGGGGTCTTTCCTGTCAAACCTCTCAATGATCCTCTATCTGAATTCGAGGTATGATGTGATGCCTACATGACCCAATGTCACCAAACCATGGTACCACCACTCATGGGCCTTTCCATCTAGGTGTAGAGTAGCCAATTTGATGGACTATGTCTCTGTCATCTGCTATAGCTGGAATTATGTGTCCAACTTCTGTACCAAAGTCCTTGTCAAACATTTTGAGGACTCGTCAAAGTTGGGAATGGTCACTTTCCCCAGTGTCTTCTGAAGCTCATGGTTCGGTGTCCCTTTTGCTCCTCTTGGTCAATTCTTCTACTTAAGATGACAAAATTTAGTGAAGGACATAAATTCTTGAAAGTCATTTCCCAACCTCCTGTACTCCTCCAAATAGGCCAAGTAAGAGTCATCCTGATCTGTTGGCCCCTCTGGTGCAACCTCGTCACTGAAGAACTGTGGCATGGTGGGTTTGTGTGTTTTGGTGTATAAGTGAGGGTGGCTCTGCATGGTAGTGTGAGAATGAGTCCCTTCCCCATTGTTAGAGCCCCATTCACCATTCTGATTTGTTTTAGGTTTCCCTTCTATGGTGTTAAGTGCTATCTACCCCAATAGGTCCACCATCATCTTTTGGCCCTTGGCCAAATCGTTCATCATCTAGAAGAGGATGATAATTCACGGGTCTTCTTCTTCCCCCAGGTTCTCCTTCCCTTTACCTGCGTCGGAATGTGCTACTCCTTTTTCACACAACACCCCTTCTTCTCTATGTCCTTGAGGAGGTTCTTGAGATCTGTACCGACGCCTCCTGTATGTGATGTTTCCGTCATCTCCCCCTCTCAGAAAAATTACTCAAAGATGCCCTCAAACCCCACAACTGTCAAGGAACATGCTCTGATACCATTGTAATATCCCCACTAGGAATATTTTTGCAATTTTTTTGATTATTTGGTTCATACATTTTGAAAAACATTTTGCAAGCATCCACTTAACATGATATATGTACTGAAAACCCAATCTCTTTATTTTTGTTTTGAATTCAAGCATACATATGAAAACATAACTATAATTTGCACACTTTAATGGTTACAATACAGAACAAAATTGTGAACAACAAGTAAACAATTACAATGAAAGAACCTGGCAACAACTTATGGCTTATATAACATTGCAGAAGCTTCCTGTAGATGACAACGATGACGATCAGTTGTCAAATTGTGCCCAAAACTGTCTATATCAGCTTCTAATAGTCCCCACGTAACCAACATACACCCAGTTCTAATATTAGTCTCCACGCTCCCCAATGGTAGCTACACTGCCCAAAACTTGAACCACATCACTGTTGTAGCTCCCACAATATGCAAATCGATATCAACAAGGAAGGAGCATGCCCCTTCCACTAAAACTCACCCCACTCAACTGCAAACTCTGCCCACAAACATAAAAATGACCAGCAACACACACAACTGAAACACCATAAGTAAAACTCGGCCCTCCACTCAGTAAATGCGCCCAATAGTAAAGATTATGCTCAATAGTTAAGGTAGCACCCTCTAGCTTGTAACTTAGCCTCTAATGAAGTAGTCGACCCACAATAAAAAAGAAATTGGCCTCTAGCTCAGAGATAGAGCCTAGATTTGAAGAGATTTGTCCCGAGGAATGTGTCCCACTTGGAAAATGGTGCCCATACCTGCATATGAACTCTGAGTGAAGAGGAACTCGCCCAACAAAGCTCAGTCGACCTCCTCAAGGATTATCTCAGCCACAAAATGGAAGGCTCAGCTAGAAAGAAGATTTTATTCGACAACCATGAAGTTCATTGAATAAATCTAAAGTGATCTCTTCCCCAAGGCTAGCTAGGGTATATAGTTTCAACACCGAAACCAGAAGCAATGAAGGGTTTCTCCAAAATGCTAGAATATTTTCTCAATATCTCTCCAAAACCTTTTTCTCAATTCAGAATGGAAAGAATCAGAGGAAATTCCTCCTTTTTCCCTTTTATCTTCACTTGAGCCTTTTTTCCGCTCCTTTATTATTTAAATGACATAAAAGCCAATTTAGTGGGTTTCTCACTTTATAATTTTAAAGTGACATTTTTAATTAGCCCAGGCCCCTTGTCCCCTCTTTCCCACTTTTAATTTATAAAGTTGTCCTAGGCGAAATATGTCCCCTAGTTCACTTTTCCGCCTTAGCCCAGAAAAACTTAATTTGGCTAGCAAAATTGTCCCCTTGTGACTCTTAAGTGGATGGGGAAATCACATTTCATCTTTTGAAGGATTGGCTTCGTTCGGTATTGAACACTTTAGTGCATTATTCAAGGCCTACAAGGGATTGTCCATTGCATAAATTATGCAGATAACATGATTATTCCCTAATTTTGTGGAGGAGGTAGACAATGGGACACCAATGGCAACAATTTCTGAAAAGGAATTATTGGAATTTCTTCACTCTTTTCAAAAAGGGAAAAGCTCGAGGCTAGATGGTTGGCCTATTGAGTTTTATTTGTGTTTTTTTTATCTGATTGGTCCTAATTCTCTGAAGGTGGTCAAGGAATCAAGGGTGACTGGTTATATTCATAACCCTATAAACTCTACGTTCATTGCACTCTTACCAAAGTCAGACAAGCCCTCCTCTTTTGACGATTTTTTACCTATTTCGTTATGCAACTATCTTTATAAGATTATTTCAAAGGTAATCAACAAAAGGTTAAAGGTTATTCTATCAAAAAATATCTCTAGTGAACAGTTTGGCCTTTTGGAAGGTAGGAAAATTCATGAGGCTATTGGAGTAGCCCAAGAAGGTCATCACAGCATAAAAACGAAGAAACTCAGGGGAGTTGTGGTGAAAATTGATCTATCTAAATCTTATGATCGGACAAACTGGTTGTATTTAAGACTGCTTATGATACATCTTGGTTTTGGTTTGGATTTTACCAATTGGGTGATGGGATGTATGTCCTCGGTATATTTTTCCATACTCATCAATGGTTCAACCTCTTCTTTTTTTCAAGCTGAAAGAGGATTGCGTCAGGGTTTCCATTTGTCACCCTTACTATTTATCCTAGAGGCGGAAGGGCTCAGTAGATTTTTTGCAGGGGCAAATATTTCTGGTAGATTTAAAGGTATACAAATTTCCAATGGAATGTACATAACACACTTACTTTTTGTTGATGATATCCTAATCTTTTGTGATGGTATGAAGAGAGAAGATGACATTTTATTTGAAGGGCTCTCACTGTTTAAAAAAGCAACTGATATGCTGATAAATGATCATAAATCTAGTATACTCTTTACTTTAGTCGAGGCAGAAGTCATACAACATTTTTGTCTCAGCTCCCTTATCAGATTTAGGGATGGACGAGGGCTTGAAATACCTTGGATTTCATCTAAAACCCAATTATTACTAGAAGACTATCTGGATGTGGCTTTTAACAAAATTAGAAAAAAGACTAAAGGTGTGGAGCTACAAATGGTTGTCAAGGGTTGGGAGATTAGTACTGATCAAATTGGTATTGGAGGCTATCCCATTTTATTGGATGTCCCTCTCTTAGATTCCAAAGGGTATTAAGGAAAAACTTAGAAAACTTTCCTTCTCATATATTCGTAGGGGAATTAAGGATAAACAGGTGGTGCCTTGGGTTCGATGGGAGAAAATCACGATACAAAAATCCCTTGAGGGTTGGGAACTCAAGAATATTTTCTTGTTTTCCAAAGCACTAGCAAATTTTTTTTTGTGGAGATTGATAACTACCCAAAGTCTCTAGACTAAAGTTGTCATCCATAAATATGTGGCTCCTCTATCATTACTTGAGTGGATCAGGAATCCAGTTCGTCATTTGACGAGAATTTGTGTTATGTGGAAAGCAATTCTTAAGGCTTTCGAGGTGATGGGGAATGGTTTATCTTGGAGAGTTGGGTCGGGGCATTTGCATAGGATTGGTTTGGACCCTTGGGTGGGATGTTTTAGAGAGCACTTACTCAATGTAGATTTGCGTTCCTGCTTGGAGCAAGGGGGTTACTTCTATTTGGCACAATTCAGGGACCCAAACTCCACAAATCTTTGGAGTCAAAGATGGAAAAGTGGGAGAATGCTAGGTCTAGTGGGGGAAGACAATATACTTTGGGAAAGGTACATTCAGGCACTTAGGAGAGAGAATATTCGTCTGACGGATCAAGATGATGAACTCCTTTGGGATGGGGACCCGGGAGGGGATTATACCCCAAAAGTAGGATATGTTCAGTTGAGTTTTGATTTTTTTCAGCGGGAAGTTACTTGGTGCTGGATTTAACTTTGGAAACAACGATGTCCTGTTAAAGGGAAAATTTCGGTGCGGTCTATTTTGGAGAATAAAATTCCAACATGGGACAATCTTCAGAAGCGACAATTTAATGGTCTGGGTCGGTGTTCGATTTGTAAAGAACAGGATGAGACTATCGAACACCTTTTTACGAGATGTCATTTTTCCTTATCAATGTGGGTAGAATCAAACAAATTGCTCACTTCCCTTGGTCGATGGAAAGGCTTATCCTTTGAGGACGCCTTGAAAGATTGGCTTCTGGCAAGGGCACCTCAGGAAAACAAGTATTTCCCCTTCATTGTTGCTTGGGGGATTTGGATGACACATAACTCATCAATATTTCGGGATGAGGTCCAATCGCCCTCTCATGTGGAAATTACTTGTCTTGGTATTTTTGAACATTTGAAATCCATGGGAAGGGTGGGAGTTGGAAATATTTGGGTGATACAGGAGGAAATTATAGATAAGGATCAACTATGGACTTTCTTCGATGAGGTTGCATCAAGGGACCAGTTACTATATGGGGGGTGGGTGGTTGTCTATACTTTTCCACTCAACATTTTTTTCTTCTCAAGGCTGGGTTGGGAGCTGGTTCAAATAATTACTCTGAGATTATGGCCTTAAAACTCTTACTTTTGTTTGTGATGAAAAATGAGTGCAAAACATTACAGGTGTTTGGGGATTCTTTACTAATCATCAACTGGGTGAACAAGGTTCAAAGACATGAAATTTCTCATCTTGTGCCAATTATTGAGGAATTTATAAGGATTATTACTGTATTTGACTCTATATCTTTCTCTCATATTTATAGGGAAAGGAACAAACTGGTTGATAGGCTTTCCAAAGAAGCCTCGCAGCTAGAATATGGTCGATGACATATAAATGAATAGTCAATATAAGGTAGTTTTGACTACTATCACATGCCTTTTCATGATGGAATTCTATAGGAGAAAACCTTCTTATCAGAGATCCAAAGTATTAAATTTCTTGATGAAACTTGTATGTGCATAGACAATATAATTGTCTACATATCAATGATCCATGTTCACAATTTTGTGTATGGGTTGTGAGATAGTTTTGTTTACTATGTTGTTAAAGAAAAAGAAGGATACTGGCGATATGACAAAGATGTAATTTTGTTGAAACTTCAGTAATGGAAGTGCTTCCATTACAAGTCAATATATACTTGGCTATTTTCTCATAGTCAGTATATATCTACGAATGTAATTTTGTATCTACCTAATGAAATTACGATTTTTTTTGTGGAAAAAAAAAGAATTTGTGTAGAAAAAAAAGGTGGAAGGGTTGGAGAATGGGGTTTAGGGTTTTTGTAGGCAACAAGGGTGGCGAAGGTTTCAAAGACTGTAGTTTGGGGAGCAGGGTGTTCAATGGAGTGTTAGAAAAACAAGATTGTGGAGAAATAAAATAAAACAAATGCATAAATAAAACATAGAAGATACATAATACAATAGAAACATAGATATATGTGGTTCACCCAGTGTGGGCTACGTCCACCAGAGAAATTGCCAGGTCCTTCCTTTATTATTATCCAACAAATGAAGGGATACAATCTACAACACACCCACTGTAACTTCCTCTTCTTTCTCTTACAGTATCCTCACTCAGAATACAATATTCAGAATGATACATAGCCGCAATACATTACCTCATAAAATAGGGTTTCCTTCTAGGGAAAAAAACCCTAACATAACTTATACCATCATATCTGCGACCTTATAATGAACATTTTATATTTACTACGAAATTACAATATACATTTACAAGGTAATTTTTCTTTCGGGGGCTTCACCCCCGAACCCCCCTACACTTCCCTATGTTTCAGAGTGTACATTATTCTGGGGACTAAAGTATTCATGGAGTATAAACACGGCTAAAAAAAAAGGCCTCTGAATCAGGAAGATAATCAGGCTCCACAACCAACATGGAGTACAATAGCTCTCAATGTCCCTGCTAACAGCTGAGGATGGTTGATGAGATGGTGTCTTTTGATTATGATTCCCAGAACGAGAGGGAATTTTGGTTGACGCTTCCTGGCAATATGCCCCCCCTCAGGCGGCGACAGGTGTCTTAGGTTTTCTAAAGACGCTTTCGGGACTACAGTGGAAATACTTCCAAATTTGTCTGTTGCTTCTTTCTCGTCGGATGATTCCTTTTTAGATTACCGTCATTGTTCCCTGAGACTGAAAGTTGGCGATTTCCCTCTTCTACAATAGTGGTTTCTGATGTTTCAGGTAACTTAGCACTCGATGTCTCTAGAAGTTTGGATTTTTTGGCAGTGGAGTCATAGGGAGGGGTTTTGAGGGGCTCTTCTTCATTTTCTCTCATAGGCGGAGGGACGCCACCTATATAGGATGGTTGTCTTCACACCTAGTACCGAACCCTCTACTACAGCCCCGCCTCTCCTAGAGGCACCGATGGGCATGGCTAGTGTAGAAGAGGACATTCTTCCAGAGGTTGAGGGGGCTGTAGCTACTAACCCTGAAGAAGATCCATACCCTCGAAAGAAAAAAAAGGCTCGATGTCTAAAAAATTTGGGTCAAGCCAATTCTTTAGTCCTTGGGATGGATGTTAAGGTTGATCATGTAGGGATTATGACAGAGAGGACAATGGTTTGGAAAGCTTGTAGTCATCGATTTCGAGCTAAAACCCTCAAGAGATGGGCCGCAAAACATTGGTCTCATAGGTTGAAATACATTTTGAAAACAATTGTGATTTCCAATGGATAGTTTTGTTTTCTCTTTCAGTCATCTGAGGATGCTTAGTGGCTCATAAACAACAATTGGTGTTTTGGGTCTTCACCTTTAGCTCTGAAACTTTAGACCCCGTTGTTCGATGCAGCTAAGGAGAGGCTGGATGTAGCTCCCATCTGGGTGCGCTTACCTGTGCAACCCTTTGATTGTTGGATGAAACCTATCTTCAAAGGAATTGAAGACTCTCTAGGTGTTGATGATGATTTCGGTCAACAAGGTTTAGCCGAAAAAATGTTTCTAGGCTCCCTCTCGAATCATATTGCTTGCTCAAAGTTTCACTTATTCTTGTTAAATATTAGCGCAATGTTCTTAGCAAATTTATTGTGACACTTGACTTATTTCTAAGCATGACCCTTTTTATCACTCCGCGCATTATTCATATTGATAACACTATATGACAAAAGACTCTATTATCACTCGTTATTCCCATATAACTCACCCTCTATACATAATCTTTGATGAGAGAGTAAATGAATACCATGTTATAAACTTGAAATTATTCCATGTCTTACCCAACATATTACCAAACATATTGCTTTTCTTGGCCTTTCTCAATGTTACTCTTTCATATCATATAATTCCTTTTTCTATATAACCTTTTAATTATGAGTGAATAAATGAATTCTTCAAAAATACTCAAAGGGCATTTTATGTTATAACTTTGGCTTTATCTCATACCTTTCCAAAAGCAAATATATCATTATTTGTTTTTCAAAACCCTTTCAACAAGACACCTTTATTATTTAAATAAAGGATCTTCACTTTAATTTGAAAAGGGATTCATTACTTACTAAGTGATGTCCTTATATCAAATGTATTATATGATGACATTTTGGAATATACTCGTCGTGCAAGGATACCTATGTTCATGTTTGGTTTTACTTCACATTATTGAAAAATGCGTTTGGTCAATGATATATCAAGACCGACGTTCCCCATATGTGAAAGACAAAGACTATAACCGAGAACCGAGCAATCCACATTGTTGGTTGAAATATTATTACCGAAAGCCAGCAGGGAGTGCCAATGGAGACTTCCTTGCCTGTTTATCGAAGGTACTTAATGTTTGAGCTCTGGAAAGAGTCTACAGAGAGGTTAGCTAGAGAGGTTAGCTAGGGTTTTGAATGATGCGAACTTTTATTCGCATCATTCAAAACCCGCTATGGCTTGAGCTTTGTGAATTGCTCAAAAAACATGCTAATACTAAAGGTTGATGCAATAATTAGAAGAGGTATTCGCAGTTACAGATGAAGCCGGTCGTCTGTGGACATCACTTGCAGATTATTGCATTAGAAGAGGACTTTTTGGAGGCCATAGACATAGACGGGGAGGGTATGAGGAGGGAATTTAGCATAATTTTTTATGCTTATGCTCAATGAGAAGAGAGCATGTTGGCAACTAAATGGAAAGTTTGGATGTTAAGGAAGAAATCGAGAGTGTCTGCCATCGCTCAACCATTAACGGGCTTCTCAGATTCATCCCCTTCCAGCGATATTTCCAAGGGAGCTCTGAGACTAAGTAGTAACAACGAACAACAAAGAGAATGACAGTGTAGACTGACGGACATCCAACATGACATCACTAAGCGTGGCATCCTGCCAGCCATTGTTGAATGGTTTAGAAAGTTGCAGTGCCTTGTCAACAGAGCATCTTCAATGGTGGAAGAGTACGAACGATTTGGAAAATTACTTCTTGTTCCTCTTTCAGACACAGAGGGACGGTTTTTATATCTACAGGATAGATGGTGGATTTAAAACAGGCCTGTTTTGACTTCCTTCATTCCTGAGCAGCGCAAGCTTAATGGTCGTCTTGTATAATCTTAAACCATCATTGTGAGGCATGGTCGAGTTCTCCGTCGTTCGAAATTGAGGATTTGCAAATGCGAACTGAGTTATTTCCAGTACTACTAGGATTTGGAAATGCGAAATGAAAAAATATTACCCTCGTGACGAAATAGCAATAAACGGTCTTGACATATCCAAGTTTGTTTGTATCTGTTTCAGGCTACGTACAAAACATCCTATGGGATGTAAGAATTAGAAATACATATCTAAACAAAACAAGTGTTGCATGGCAATTTAGTCCCTGCCAAATAATGAATTAATGAACTAAACTGCCCTGAAACATAAGTAGAAATTAACATTAATTTCAAATCTATTAAAATATACTAAGATTCTATTGATTTTAAATCTATTTAAATATGCTCAAAACTCAATAGTATTATCATGGTGAAATAATTGACGACTAATTGACACTGATGATTTTTATGATTGAGAGTGATGATTTTTATAATTGAATTGAAGGTCTCCGCATCGATTTCAATTTATGCCAAAACGGTACTCCACCATCGAGAATAAAAGGTTCTTTTTCTACTAGAATAGGCATGATTAATTTCATCATGACTAAATCCAAGACAATTGATCTATGGGTCGTTGGAACACGATACAAGCACCTTAATTGGGAAAAACAAAAACACATAAATTCCTAAAATTAGAATTGCAAGTCATCACCAAATATGAAAGAATCTTTTACAGTTTCAATTTCACACCGTTAATAAAACCTGCAAACCCAAAATATTAAACCCTACAATCAAACCTGGGAGCCCTGGTCACTGGCCTCATGAAAGCAGGCGAGAAGCCTATTACTGGGTATGGGGGATTCTAGTAAAAGCTCCACTAATTTAAACATATCAGCATAATCCCGCCCTCAACTTGCATGACAGATTAATGAAATAAATATCTTAACACCCGAAGTTAGGCAGTAATGCTCCAAAAATACAAGAGAAACTATTGTCTTGAAGTTGGAGGAGGAGGGACTCTTCTGCATAGCTGCAAAAATTAACCACAGAAGAGGAAATATTAGAATCAGTTTGACAATAATTAGAAGCGAGGCATGGCCATTTTGGCTCCAAGGGCTCACTGGAGAGGATACTAGAGTACTTGCAATATATGCTTTATAATTGTGTTACCTTAAGCTATGAAACCGTATAAATGAAACTGGCCTCTTCATAGACGACTATTTTTTAAAGTACCTATGTACCAGTGTCGCCCCCTCCACAATTCAAAAGGCTTCAAGTCAACCATAATATCAAAGCCCACGGGGCTTTGAACCCGGGTCATCATAGATGCAAGTAATCACCCTAGACCTTATTCCCACACACAATGCCATTTTTTCTCTTAAAAACAAATTTCTACACATTTACATGTTGGAAAAAAAAATTAATATTGAGAACAAATACATGAAAAGAAAGGTTACTCTACATAAAAAAAAATGGTAATCAAAACTCTCTAATATAGATATCAAACATTTTAAAGAAAGGGTACCTTACCACAAAAATGGTAATCAAAACCCTCTAATATATCAACCAAACATTGCATAGAAAGAGCACTTTACAACATAAATGCTAATCGAAACCCTTTGATATAGAAATCAAACACTACCAAAAAAAAATTCAACCCCTAAAACCCAATTATTTTTTACTTAGCACGAAAACCCAAAAGCAAATTTCAAAGATGATACAAAGACTACATTACCTTGATAACCAAAGCCATGATTGTTCCCATCAATCGCAAAAGCTAACAAAAATTCAAAAGCAACGTAAAGGGAGTATATATTAAAGCGTCCAGGTGAGCCGCGAGTTCAAATCACAGAGAAGGCAGTGAAAGATGTAGAATTAAATATGTCCAGAGATTATCTTGAAACACTTTAAGATGTATCCTCAACATTCGTACTACCAACTACCATCAATGTAAGGCTCTACTGGCAATTAAGGTATTCCAATGGCCGAATTGGTGAAAATGGATGCAATTTCACTGTATTCAAGTTTTACCCACGCGTTCTTGTGAGTTGTGAATAACACACTCCGTGTTCTCTTAACTACACACTGTCCGAAAATGAAATTAGTACATCTAGAGTACACTAATTAATCCCATCTTATATGGATCCTTGCATAAAAAATTATATGCATTTACTGACGTCGGATTCTACTATAGCCGTCAATAACTTTCGGTGGCCCAAAATTAAATATAATTGCAATAACTCTTGGTGGCCAAAAATTAAATTTAATTGCAATAACTCTTAGTGGCTAAAAATTAAATTTAATTGCAATAACTTTGGACGGCCATAAACATGGCATGTGGTGTCATATTGGCCTTACGCCCACGACAATTATGAAGATGAGATCTTCACTGAAAATGCTCCAGATTGGGAAGAGGTTCTTCAAAGAAAAGTAAACCCAAAAATTACCAAGTTTAAGGCTATGTCGGTGCAAGAACAATTTGAAACTGTAGAGAGTACAACAAAGGCAACTATCAGAGCACGAGATGAAGTTAGAGTAGCAGAAGCAACAAAGTCAACAAGAAGAGGACAATGCTCCTCGCCGAGGCAGAAAGGGTTATGAAAACAATGAGACAAACCCCTTTTCTTCAAGCTTTAGAACCTCCAAGGATTTTCCTAGTTGAGACAAACACTCATGCAACCAAGCCAAATACTACTGAAGCAGCTTCACTAGAGAGGACAATCACTTAGGACGATCCAAGTTTGCTACAAACCCAAGTGGAGCAACCTACAATAGCTAGAATGCCACAAATATTGTCAATGACATCATCCAGAACATGTGTACCCCTGGTCCTTATCGATTTAATAAGCATATATGATGATGATGAAGGTTCAAAAACATCTTACATAGCCTCAATACCTATCACTTATGAGGAAGGGCTGGGAGAAATGTCTACCCCGACCTTAGAAGGACCATTACAAAATCTATAGGTAAGAGACATAGCAATTGAAATCACCCATGATAATGTGACTTCTCCACAACTGGGAACTCAACCTTTAGATGAGGCAAGATCACCTCGTAATGATGGGGATACGGGTAATGAACAACCTAATGCATAAAATACATTCAGAGCAGAAAAGGGTGATGGGAGTATTGAAAAGGGTGACAATGAAGAAGAACAAGAAGGGGAGTATGAACAACAAGAAAGCAATGTCCCATCAATAGAAAATACAGTGACTGCAGGCTTTCCATCCGATTCCCCACTGCATACAGTAACACCACCACCTGGAATTGACCAACAACGAGCCTCATCACCAAAACTCATAGAGGACATTCCCTATGATGAATTGAGAGAGACAACCAAAAATAAAGAACAATCACCTATAACTTTGACACAAGAGAAGAAATTAACAAAAGAACATTGCAGTCAAGTACCTACCATGTAAAAGGGAAGGAACCTATTACAAAACATTTCTATAGCCTAGGGAGCTTGGGAAATACCCTATGTTTCCTTATGCCAACACATGTGAAGAGCTATTTTACCAGTGGTCATAATACAATAGGAATACTCCACTGTAGTGGAACATCAAGACAACTAAAGATAACAGGTGAAGGACACATGGATTAAGTCCACTTTGCTTTTGTTTATTTGATAAGACTCAACATAGTGGCTATTTTTAGACAAATTAATTTTATAAATAAAGACATCGGCCATGTATTAAGGGAGATGGTTTTTGCATAGAATAAAGGATTTTATTTTGTAAGAGATCTATTTCTTGGACAAATATTATTGAATTCAGAATTTCTATGTAGAACCAGAAGCATTTTCATCTACAACGTGAATGTGATTGAACCTATGGATTGTTTCCATTCTCATCTCGATATTTGTTGTTGTCTTGAGTAAGATCTATTATGATTATTTCTTAAGTTATCTTAGAATGCTTTACATTTCTTTATTTCAAACTAATGAAAGTGAATCGATAATGTTTAACATGTGATGTGTGGTAAGGTGTGGTGAAATTATTTTCTAGCCGCTATTATATTGCATGCACACTCTTTTTCAAACTTTCTCTCAAATAATATCTAATGGTCTGGAAAAGTGATGGTATTATTGCTAATCTGAACTTAACATAGTTTTAATTCGCATACCGTGGCACAAAGGTTATCCCAAGGCCTGATCTTCTCCCAAATAGGCCATTTTTTCATTATTATTACTTGTATTTCAACACATTATAAAAACATAGTAAAAGAATCCAAAAGAGAACTGTTTTATTAGGAGAAAATATTTGAAAGGTACACGCACACACATATCACTATTAAATCCCATCGAAACTTTCCAGATCATTGATCTGGAGAATTACACTACTATTAAACGCTGAAGAGTCTAATTGGGCCTCATTGGCGGGTACAATTCCTACTGTTGAATCAAAGGGAATTCTTACCCCTCAACAGATCTGCCTCCCCTTTTTTCAAAGCAGGTAGAGGCTTAAGATAAGGATTTCCTTCATCCCCATTACTCTTTCTTCTGGTGGCTAAAGGATTAAGTCACTCTCTGGCCCATGCAAAATTAGATGGTCCATTCCAGGGTATTCAAATTTCACAAACCCTTTATATATCACATCTACTTTTTGTAGACAACATGCTGATTTTATGTGATGGACAGAGGGGTGATGCAGAGACTTTATACAATTTAATAAATTTGTTTTCCAAAGCGACGGGTATGCAAATCAATGAAGGAAAGAGTACTTTATCAATCAATATGATGGGGGAAGAAGATATAACTTTTTATAAAACTCTTTTTCCTTTTTAAGTGAAATATCTGGAGGTGGGTATGAAATACTTGGGATTTCATCTGAAACCAAATTGCTACCAGAAATCGGATTGGAACTGGTTAATAACAAAGTTGGAGAAAAGTTTAATGGTATGGTGCTTCCGTTGGATTTCGCGTGCGGGCCGACTAGTGCTAGTCAAATCAATTTTCGAAGAGATCCCAGTATATTGGATATCTCTAACCTAGATTCCAAAAGGAGATTTGGAAAGGATTCAGAGGTTATGTTTTAAATTCTTGTGGGCAAGTTCACATGAAAATTTGTCCTGCCCTGGGTTAAATGGGAGATATGTGCAGTACCCAAGTCTTTGGGAGGTTGGGGTTTCAAGAATATATTTCTCTTTTCAAAGGTTCTTGTAAAAAAATCAGTCTAGAGACTAATCTCTACCTCTAGTCTATGGACCAACGTTGTTACCCAAAAGTATATTCATCGAAATTCTGTATTGGATTGGATCAGGTTATGCTTGAAGTGATTCTTAGTTTGTTCTATAATATGGAAGGCTTTAGTTAAGTCCTTTGAAGTTTTCGGGGGAAGGTCTTGCATGGCGGGTAGGAAATGGTCTAAAGGTTTGCCTTGGTGCGGACCCCTTGGTCTGGGACTGGAAGATCTCATATTCTGAATCCAACTATGATTCAAAGTCTTCAGGGCCAAAGTTTATTTCACCTAAATTAGGTTGTTGATTCTATTAGAACCACTATCTGGGGTCAATAATGGTTCGAACCAAATCACTTTGGATTGATTGGGGAGACAACCTCACAGTGAAAATATTACACACGTGCTTTGAAATAAACTCATAGTAGAATTCTTGAGTGTGAAGATGAGTTGATATGGCAACATGAACCCCTGGAAATATATACCCCAAAGCTTGGCTATATTCAGCTAAATGTGTCTCATCATATAAGGGAGCCTCTTTGGTGGTGGAAAGGGATTCAGAAGGTTCAATATCTGATCAAAGGAAATATTTTTATGTGGTGTTTAATTGTAAACAAAATTCCAACTTGGGATAAAATGAAGAACATGCAAATAGAAGGGTCGAGGTGCTTCTCTTCGTGTAAATCCAGTAGTGAGACGACCTTGCATCTCTTTATAAATTTCCCTTTTGTATCTCAGATTTGGTAGGAGGCCTCATCAAGTTTAAACAAAGTATGCCTATGGAATGGCCCTACGGTGGAGCAGGCATGACAGTCTTGGGTTTCCAACCCCACCTTTAGAGATATAAAATCCTTACCTTTGATTCTTTGTTGGGGTGCTTGACTAGCTCAGAATAATGTCGTATTCAAAGATAAAGTTACAACTCATGATTTTGTAGTTGCTCAAGGATTAAATATCCTCTCCTTTTTTCCGCAAGAAAACAAGAAAAAGAAACTCACCCATAAAGAGTTTTTGATGAGATTCAGATAGACAAATCAAAGTCTTGGGCTTATTTTGATGGGGCTTTTCAAAGAAACAATATTCTCTGCGGGGGGTGCCATTATTTTCCTCACTGAGAATCATTTCTTTAAAATGTCAATGGGATGTGGAAGTGGAACAAACAATTTTGCTGAACTTTAATCTTTTAAGCTCGTGCTTCTTTTTTCTCTGGAAAAGGGGGTGAAAGACTTACAATATTTTGGTGATTGAATAATAGTGATTAACTGGGAAAGAAAGTCACAACAATGCCACAATTTACATTTTCTTTCCCTTCTTGAGGAAGTTCACAGTATTATGGAAACTGATGATTTGATATCTGTTTGGAATGTCTACAGGGAAATTAACAGGGAAGCATATTCTCTATCTAAGACGAGCCTTCGACTGGCTAAGGGACAATGGCAGATAAATGAAGTTAGCCCAGCAGGAAATTATGAATATTTTCACAGACCTTTCATGGAGGAAGACCCACCATTTGTTTAACAACATCCTCTCCTATTGGTATTCCAACGGTGATATTTACATAACTATTCAGCCAATTATGGGATATAAGTTCGTCATCAACATAGTTATGGCTACTATATTTATTGCAAACATAGGAGTTTTCTATTTTGCTCATATCCACGGTATATAAGTCTTAAACTATATATTATTGGGATGGACACCATGCAATATTTTTTGGGATGATGTATCATGCACTTTTTTAGTTTTTTGACACATTTATTAAAGCCAAATGCTACAACAAAAACATTGTTTATCCATGTTTTATACATAATGTAAGTTATTTTTCTCTTCAGATGAAATAAAATTTACCCATTTTATATATACATTGAATATATATATATATATATAGATATATATATATATATATATATATATATATATATATATATATTCAATGTTATTCATTATGAATCAAAAGAAACTTTCAAAGTACATCCCTTGACATATTGAGTCATGAGACATGACTGCTTTTGTCAGAAAATATCATTACAATTTTCTATCCATATCCACAGTAGTATTCAAGCAAAAGCTTTGAACAATGCTATCACATACTAAACCAAATATGTATCCTTAACAATAGATTGTCGAATAAGGGGAAAAAAATACTTCATGGAAAGATGAGACAAAATATCCCAACTAAAAAGGTACTTCGAAAATGTAGGAGCCAAAATCAATAACAGAGTCTCCTTGGACTTCTTCAAAATACATCCATCCAAACTTGTTCCCTAGAGCAAGCTTTGACAGGGAATCCGCTACAGAATTGAACTGTCTATGAATACGAAAACAATGAATCTAGCTGAAGGAATCCTTGAGATCAATAATCTTTTTCATCCAAGATTGTAATGTTAAAACCTTCAGCCAGGATTTACCATTAAACCAGTGAAGAATGACTTTGGAATCTCCAACAACCTTAAAGTCCTTTATTTGTATCCTCAAAGAAAATTTCAATAACCCCTACATACCAAGTAATTCTGCTCTAATGTTTGTACCAGGACCAACAACTATATGTATCTTAAAAAAATGACCAGAGCACAACTTAATCGCAATTCCAACGCCAGAGGTCCCTCCAATAACAACTCCATCGAAAAATCCTAAAGGTCCCTGCCCAAAATATATCGGGTTCAACAGAAAGTTGAATTTGTCATCCTCAACATAGCAAGGCAATTCCTTAATTTCCAACACTATTCTAAAAAATAAGACTATAATCATTCCTGCAAAAGTTTTCAAACACAATCTTATATATATATATATATATATATATATATATATATA
>ML780540.1:465208-486711 GCA_009831015.1 Picea engelmannii | reverse complement strand
ATAATATTTTTTCTTATTGGTTTGATGGATAGTGATGGGACTAAATATCCCTGGTGGAGGGCATTATTTTTCAATTATTTGTTAGATCTTCAAAATTGATTTAAAAAATATGAAAAACCAAAATTTAACATTGGTAAAAAATTAGGTGCACTTAATTCTCTAACATAGGGTATTAACACATGTTGTTGGATCTGGTTCTTGAATCAAGCAAAGCGATTAATTTATTCATTGCTACACCACCTAATTGCTCTGGCCAACCACTTCATTGACATTCTCCATAGCCATGCTGGTCACTTTTCCATCTTATCTTTCTATTTTGTTTGTTTGAATTGTGCTCTACCAAAGAAATGATAGCTATAGCAGATCCTACAAAATCAATATAAATACCAGTAGCAACATATCCAATATCATTTTGAGCCATGGAAGTGGTCTTCTTTGGGTCATGATTTAGCAACCCAACTCCCTACTTCTATTGGTTGGTTGAGGAGGCCTTGCTAGTTCATTCATGGTGGTGGTAGGTATCAATGATCCATTAAGATATTGTTTACTCTTTCCATAATGGTTGTATCCACTCCTATCCATGGCGTTTTTTTTCAATTTAACCAAAATCGAGGGAACAACAACATATAATAGTTTCTCAATTTTCTATGATCCCATTTACAAACCATTGACTTGGAAAAACATAGGATGTCACAAATTGTTTCCCATAGAGAAACATATTCTAGACACTACAAATGGCTTCTTTGCTTATCATCTCCTCTATCTATCTTATCTAGTAGATTAGAAAACACTATTCATGATAATTCTCGATAACATGGAAGGATTAAAAGCTTACTATTTGAATATAGGATTTAGCAATGAGAGAATGCAATAAATCCAAATGAGAATTTGTTTTCTTCATGTTGTTCCGCTCAACTTTGATATGGTTCATCCTTTGGTTTTGTACTTCTTCACTATTCTTGAAAACCTTTAGTAGGAACTACGGTGAAATCTGCATTTTTCTTATCCTCCTATGTGGTGTCCCTTATTCCACCTTTGACCATGTCTAACTGAAAACGAACAACATCAAAAGTATCAATATTGCCTCAAGTTTTTCAGTTAAATAGGGTGATTACAAAGATCTCCATATGTTTGAATCCCTAGACTAGTTGCTTGAATCAAGCATTTTTGAAAAATTCCTCCATGAATACATGGGATGTTTAGGTCAAGGTTCGACTAATCGGGGAAGCTCATAATGTAATTCAATTTAGATGGGACTTATTGTGTATTTAACTAAACTTCAAACCTCCACCTTAGTTTTCTTTAACTAGCAAGGACAATGCTTTAAGGGCCTCTACTGGCCCTTGACTAAGTTTTAAGGAAACATTGGTCGTGTTTGACCATTTTTGGGACTTCGACAGGCTGGTCGAAGACGGAGCGCCCAGGCGAAGCGGAGATAGCGAGATCTTTCCCATTTTGCAGGCTTTTTGGGCTTTTAGGGTTTATGTAATGAGTATGGGATGTCGGCCCATGGGCTTACCCATGCTTAGGCTTTTTTTTAATGTATAAATAAGTATCTAAGTGATGTAAGAAGTAGTTACTAGTCATTGATCAGCTTAGTGCATGACTAGTTGGCTTTGTGTGCGAATGTGTTAAGACTTGCAGAGATAAGTGAAAGTGTTTTGTAAGTGATTTGTGCAGACAGATTGTGTAAGGCTTTGTGCTTTGATCTAATTTGGGGAAGGAGGATATAGCGAGGTGCGCGCAGATCTCCTGTCCCTTGGTGGAGTTGGATTTGTGGCTCTATGCCTGTAAGAAGATTGAAGGAGACTAATAAAGAAGAAGAAGAAGTTGGTGGACATAGCCCCACACTGGGGTGAACCACATATATCCTGTGTTGTTGTGCTTTGTGCAATATTGTTCATGATGTTTATGTATCTATTTGCTTAGTGCATTGTTCTTGATGTGTGATAGGTAGATCCATTGATGCTTAGTGCTTGATATATGAATACATGCTAGATCTTCTCTGATGCTATGTGCTAAATGATTAGATGTGCTTAATCTTGATTACTATTGCCCTGATCTATAATAAGGGTTAATCTATGATGTGAATAAGAATCATAACTTAATGCATAATGTTGGCTAAGTTCTCTATTAACTGTTGTAATCACAAATCTGTGTCCCAGCTAGGTTGTAGACACTTGAGTCTTGCAACCCCCCCTACCTTTACCTCGGGTGAGACTTTATCTCCTTCGCAGGTGTTGTCGAAAGGGCCGATAGTTAGGGTTTTTTTGGTGCGTTGAACCTTGTGTCTTCCCCTGTGCCAAAAAATGGTTATGTTGTCGGTACGCGCAGTCGGATCGTAGTTGGGACTGATCCCAACTCTCAAGATCAGTGACTTCAACCTCGGCGACAAGAAGAATTATGCGATGCTTGCACTGCATAGGTACCTGATGAAGACGACTGGGAAGAATCCCAAGATAGTCCCCCAACCATGGATCAAGGAGATCGCGAGATCAATGATCTTGAACGTGATGAAGATCCCCCACTTTGGCCGACATTAGGAGGTTAACGCGTGCGTTAAAATCCTCTTGTCATGCTACCATGGAGGGTATCTTTGGTTGGATAGGTGCATCACTGTGGATCTGACGTTGATCCACCTGATCACTAGATTGAGTATGCAGGGACCAGACCCTCACCAGTTCTACCTAGGGAAGACGTCAGACCGCTCCTTGGCACAACGCATCAAGGAGGCATATGGCGATGTGGACAAAGGGAAGAAAGGCTACAAGGTAGCCTCCATCTAGGATGGTGCAGTGTGCCTAGCATGTCAGTTGATAACGGGCAAGCTCATCAGAAAGAACCATCCTACGCAAGTCACAAGATTCATAGTCGACCTCCCAGGGAAGTGTGTCGAAGCAATGCAGATGAACTGGGAGATCTACCTTGTCAATGAGTTTGAGAAGAAATGTCATGAAGCGCAGGACCAAGGCTATGAATTCCAATACTAAACATAAAATTTTAATACACAGACAATTTCCTTAGGACAGTTCGAACCGGTAAGTTTATTACGCACAAAAAAAAGAGTATTGTTACCATTTAGATCATCTTACAAATCTTCCAAGATAAACAAACAGAGGAATATGTCAATAGTAACAATGGTAGGTAACCATCAAATCTCTATTATACATCAAAAAATATCAAACAGTGGTGTCACGTCATACACCAACAACTAAAGTATAGAATGGAAAATGATATACCTTTTGAGGGTAAATGCCCTGGTATTAAAGTCATAATTAAAACCTGTAAAGAAACATCATAAATAATAATGATTAGTATGGTGCCTAAGTAATAAGGATTGAGACCCTATGTATAGTTCATTGATTAAAAATACTTACCAGAGGTAGTCGAGTTGAGCGCTATTTGGAGTAATCTTGATCGTGTGACCGTATACACCTACACAAGCATGTATTTTATTATAAAGAGGAAAACTAATGGAATTACTTTGAGATTAAATGGAAGGGTTATGATAAGATCCTTTATACCTAGAGCAACTTGAGTTTATGTGGTAGAAATAAACCATCATGAACCTACACTCCAGTCTAATGGGTACCCTTGTCCACAACAAGGGCCCATCATTAGAATATAGTCTCCATGAATCCTATTTTAAATCTTACCAGAGGATATATCATAGAAATAAAAAAAAGAAAAAAGATGAGCAATGCAAGTCTAGAATGTTCTAACACATAGTGGGTTGTGACCATTATCTCCACTAAAAATCTCTTTAATGATTACAAAAATCAGGGATAATGTCTGAACAAGGATAATGACAAAAATTAGAATAATGAATGCTAATACAAAACATAAGAGTTAAACGAAATGCACAAAAAGGAGATGAATATAATACCTAAATAAAATGGTGCAGGATTGATAAATTTCAATAGAGACAGAGTATCAATTAGAACCAACTAACAATGTTACTGTAATGAAACCCTTGTACCTACGAACACAATCTTCCTTAAGATGAGGAAAGAACCAAGAAACACACTAACCTTGCTATGCTCAGACTCCCAGCGTGCTAAATAATGCCAAAGCAAACTTGGATTTGAAGGAAGCTAAAAAATATCTCTGCACAAAACCTAGCATAGGTAACCATCGTTCAAACTCGAACCCATAATGAAAATCTCAAGAAAAGAGTGGATAAACCTTGAAAACTCTTATCCTGAAACATGAAGAAACCCTCAACTCACGTTGGAGCATTACCAAAATAATGGAAAGAATGACCAAAAATCTCGATGGTGGTTGGGACATTACCAAGATAGCTCGCTTTCCAGGGAGGGTTACACTTGGCATAAGTGAAGGATTCCATGATGAACTAAGGACATGTTCTTTAAACCCTTGAACCACTCATTAATCGTTTGTCAACACATCAATAAGCGTTGACCAATCGGGGTAAACCAATTACATAATTATTCTATGAAATGTTTTAATAATCCACCTAACAATCAATTATTGTTGACCAATTGTGGAAAACCAATATATGACTTTACATAGAGAATCATATTATGACTAACCTAACCCCTCAATAATACTTGATACTTTACCTTTAGAGAAAAATGGAGAAAGGGTCCCATGAGGGACAATAAAACCTAACATCTATGATAAGTTCCTTGAACATAATAAGCAAGGTCGAATCAACATATATAGGTGTGAGGGCCATGAGGGTTTACGATATGGGATTAAGTAGAATTAGTGTAACCATATAGAAAATTTTGTATATGTAAACTATTATAATAAAAGAAAAGAAGAATTACATAACACATGTTAATAAGCGATATCTTATGAAAGGAATTTTTTAATGTCCATGAATAAAAGAGTATAGATCATTACACACCACTTATCCAGATTTGCAATATGATGTTGCATAATTGTTTGTATATAAAAAAAATAAAACAATTTAAGAGTATCAAGGGTATGTGACATAATGGTATCAGAGCTTTAGGAACCGCACTTGGCCTTTATGGGCTCAACCACAAAACACTAATTTGCTATTGTTATATTTTCTTCTTACCTTTAGGAAGAAATTTTTTATTGTAGGAAAGATGAAAAAATCACCTATTCCACTTGAAGAAGGATCACATCAAAATGCACTAGAAATTCCCAAACAAGGAAATATTGGTGAGGGGAATATGTGGGTTAATTTTAGTGAAAGAATGGATAACAGACAATCTGAATTAATTCAGACTGTACACAGATTAAGGGAGGAATTACAAACTGTTAAGGCAGATAATGAACAAATTCTAAAGACACAAGAAGAACTTAATGCAATATTGATAGAAAAATTGTGTAATCAGAATTCTGATAGAAATAAAGGTCAATTTTCTAGTAATTTTAAAACTGATCTGCATAAGAAAAAGGATAGAAAATTTGAACATATTGAATCAACGACATAATCTGTTTTAACGAAACTGAAAATAGTGAACAAAATACTGAAACTTCAAGTGAGGACAATGCTAACAAGAAGAAAATAATTAAAAAGAAACATAAGCATCGTGATGAAATTATGGGAGAATTTAAAAAGATTAAACCTCCAATCTTTAATGGTGAGATTGAAACTGGAGAAGAGGCGGAATCTTGGCTTTCTCGGATGCAAAAATTCTTTCAGATATATAATTATTCAAGTGAACTTAAAGCAAGAATGGCCATCTATAATCTGACTGAGAAGGAAGATATTTGGTGGCAAGATATCAAGAGAGTAAAGAATATTAAGGAATGTAAAATCACTTGGAAGACTTCTAAAAGATATTTTAAGAAACAATACCTATTAGAACAATATTATGATGGAAAGGCTAAATAATTTTATGAACTAAAATTGGGAAATTTAACCATGAAAGTTTTTTGCAGCAAATTTCTAAGCTTATTGTGTTATGTACCTTATAGTGTGGATGAAAAAACAAAGATACAATGCTTCTTGAGCTGTTTACATGCCTCATATAAAGATAGGATTGAGTTTGAAAATACTAAGACTTTAGAGGGAGCTATGTGTAAGGATAAATTGTGCTTTGAACAATATAAAAACATAAATGAAAATACAAAAAATTAGAAGGGCAAGAAGGTTGAAAGATTTGATCCACGAAGAAAAGAGGGAAATTTTTTCAATAAGAACATTTTTAAAGGGTTTCAGGGAAATAACTATAGAAACAATAATCCTTATAACCCATCTGGAAATAGAAACACAAAACCAACAACCTTTTATAACAAAGAAACTTCCCAAAAAGAACCAGTAAAATGTTGGGAGTGTGGTGAACCACATTATTTCAAGGATTGTCCTCACACGAAGAAGAAAAACAAAAATATACATACAATTCGAGAAGCAACGATAGTTGGTGAAATGGCGAGCACCCCAAAGAGCACCCCAAAGATTAGCGCAACCTTGGAAAACATGCAGGATGATCATCAAGATTCCATGGTGGAAGTAGAAGGTATGTTGAATAATCAACCAATTTCCATTTTGATTGATCAA
Source organism: Picea engelmannii (assembly GCA_009831015.1). NCBI lineage: Eukaryota > Viridiplantae > Streptophyta > Pinopsida > Pinales > Pinaceae > Picea > Picea engelmannii. The sequence goes on along the minus strand of ML780540.1, from coordinate 480,209 downwards.
GGTGCTATTCTAAGCTATGTCTCACCTAAGATAGTATAAATATATAAATTATGAAAGGAAAATTTTGAAAAAGCATGGTTAGTACAGATTTCTATAGGAACAAAAAGGAAAGTTACAAATCTTATTAAAAGTTGTGAAATTAGTATGAATGGATTCAAGACTTAAGCAGATTTGAATGTTTTGCAACTAGGATCATATGATGCATTAATCGTCATGGATTGGTTAGAAAAGTATAAGGTAATCCTAAACTGCTATGACAAAACATTTACTTATGTAGATGAAAATGGCAACATTATTAACATTAAAGGGATATTGAAAAGCATTAGTGTTAGAAAAATTTCAGCCTTGTAGGTCAAAATATGTATTTGTAAAGGATGCAGAGTATTTACAGTACATGTAATTGATAATGGAAATGAAGAAAGTAAGAATGATATAGAAAAATTTACTATATTGCAAGAATTTCAATATGTCTTCCAAGATATTCCTAGATTACCTCCTAAAAGAGAGATAGATTTCTCTATAGACTTACTACTCGGAGTGGTACCAATCTCAAAATCTCCAGATCGGATGAATATCTTAGAACTTGATGAAATAAAATACCAACTTCAAGAATTATTATACAAAAATTATATTCGACCAAGTCTATATCCTTGGGGAGCACAGGTACTTTTTGTCAGAAAGAAAGATGGAAGCTTACGATTATGTATAGATTATCAACAACTTAATAAAATGACAATTAAAAATAGATATCCTTTACCCTGTATTAATGATCTATTCAATAAAGTACATGGGGCAACAATCTTTTTGAAGATCGAATTGCGATCATGATATCATCAAGTAAGAATTAAGGAAGAATATATATGCAAACCAACATTTAGAACGAGGTATGGGCATTACAAATTTGTCGTGATACCCTTTGGGCTAACAAATGCTCCAACCTCATTCATGTGTCTAATGAATACAATTTTAAGTAAATACTTAGAAAAATTTGTAATCGTCTTTATCAATGATATACTAATCTATTCAAAAAATGAACAAGAGCATGAAGAACATTTAAGAATAGTTCTTTAGATTCTAAGAGAACAAAAGTTGTATGTCAAACTTAGTAAATGTGATTTTTATAAGGATAAGATTCAATATTTAGGACATGTGGTTTCTAAAGAGGGAATAGTTGTTGACCCTGATAAAATAAAATCCATTATGGACTGGCCAATTCCAAAATATGTTTCAGACATAAGATCATTTATGGGTATAACAGGCTATTATCGGAAGTTTATTGAAGGGTTTTAGAAGATTTCATATCCCATAACATCTCTATAAAAGAAAGGAACAAAATTTATATGGTCTGAAAAACTAAAACATCTTCTAACAACAACTCCTATACTAAAAATAGAAGATCCATATAAATACTTCGTTGTGTGCACAGATGCATGCATTGAAGGGCTTGGAAGAGTATTAATGCAGGATAATCATGAAATTGCTTATGAATCTAGGAAGCTTAAGGAACATGAAAGACATCATGTAACACATGATTTAGAATTAGCCATGATAATACACTCACTAAAGATGTGGTGACACTATTTAATAGGACGGAAATTCCTATTTGATGTCCGATAACATTGCCTTAAAGTACCTTTTTGATAAACAAAATCTCAACGCTTGCCAAGAAAGATGGTTAACCTTCTTGAGCAAGTACGATTTTAAAATAAGACATATCAAAGGAAAATAAAATAAAGTACTTTATGCCTTGAGTAGGCATGCAAATATGATTTATACAATTACAAGAAGTAATTATGAAACTGATTTAGAGGAAAAAGTCAAGACTACGACTGAAAAAGACATAGAATATCAAAATATTAAGTCAAAATTAGTAGAAAATCAAGTTGAAATTGAAAAATCAGAGTTCAGGCTTTCTAAAAATGGGTTGTTGATTTATAAAAATAGGTTGTATATCCCTGAAGTGGAAGAAATTAAATTACTAACACTGAACAAATTACATAAAAATCCATACTCCGGATATCCTGGATATCAGAAAATAATCACTATGCTAAGAAAATAATTTTATTGGCCTAATATGAAAGGAGAAACTACTAAATATTTATCTAAATGCATAGAATGCCAACAAGTTAAAGTTGAACATCAACATCCAGCCAGACTACTACAACCCCTACCCATTCCTGAATGGAAATGGGAAATTATAAGCATGGACTTCATAGTTTTCCACCTCCCGTAGGTTCATTATTTATCTCTTCTCTTTGTATTTTTCTTTACCCATGCTTAAATGTCCTGAAGATGGGTCCTGATATGGACTCAAAATGTCAACCTCCGATTGTCAATATTGTGGTTCCTCCAAATCTTCTAAACAATCCCTCCCACAGAATTCTTACTGTTCAGATTCAATAATGGTTGTTGTTGATAAATTGAGCAAAGCGACACACTTTATACCAGTTAAATCTATCAATAAATCCATTAACATAGAAGATATATTTATGAAGAAATCTTTTGACTACATGGAATTCCTAAAACTATAATCTTAGATAGAGATGCGAAATTCACAGGAAACTTTTGGAAATCCTTGTTTAAAGTTTTAGATACACAATTAAATTTCAATACGGCTTACCATCCTCAAACATATGGGAAGACTGAAATAAATAATCAAATAGTAGAAGATATGCTTAGAATATATGTTATGAATAGATCTAACAAATGGGAAGAATATCTACATTTGGTTGAATTCACATACAATAATCATTACCAAGTCTCAGCTAAACTTGGTCCTTTTGAAATTCTTTATGGAAGAAAATGTAACACTCCTAATTCCTAGAGTAATCTTGTCAACAGATTAATGATAGGACCTAAAATGTTAAAGGAAATGGAACTAACAATGAAATGGGTACAACATAATTTGAAAGTAGCTTAGAAAAAGAATAAGAGTTATGCAGACTCCAAAAGAACTCCAAGAGAGTTCAATATTGGAGACCATATGTATATAAGGGTAAAGCCTGAAAATAGTTCTTTAAGACTGGACATGTATACTAAATTAGCTCCTAGATATTGTGGTCCCTTTGAAGTTCTCGCTCGAATAGGACCTGTAGCCTATCAACATGTACTTCCAGCTATGGTAAAAGTACATGATGTATTTCATGTTTCATTATTAAAAAAATATACACATGATCCTACTCATATTGTGGACTGGAATATGATACAGGTGGGACTCGAGGGAGAGTTCCCATTAGAGTTGGATCCTATTCTTGACAGGAGGGAGCTTACACTCCAGAGTCGAGCCATCAGACAGGTAAAGGTGCAATGGAAGCACCTTAGTCTCGAAGAGGCTACATGGGAAATGGAGGATCATATGCGGAAATAGTATCCATTTCTCTTCCAGAATGATTCGGACCAAGATTAAATAACACTAAGGACGGTGTTAAGTTCTAAAGGGGGGTGGACATGATACCCCAAAGTTTTAAAAACTAAAACTTATTATACATTTTTTAATTTTTATTTATTTATTATTATTGTCTATCGACACATTATGGATCTTTATGATCAAACTCAAGTACCTATCATTTTATTAATAAAAGATGAAGCACATGTTGAGTAGGATTGTTAGAAGAGAGAGTCCATTGATCCAAAAGATAAACAACCAAGTGACAACAGAAGGGGACAAGTGGTGAGATTAGTTGAGTTAACTCAACTAAGTGAGACAAATCTCAGGATTCTAGGGAATCTAAAAAAACATGTGTAAAAATCAAATTGACAGGTGGTCAATGAGCAGGAGGCTCGTGCATGTGTTAAATACCTAGGAAAACATTATAAAATAAAAGGAAACAAAGAGGATGGGACACCATTATGAAGAAGATGTGAAGTATCTGAAAATTTCATGACACAAGAGAACACTCATGTAAAGCTTGTAGCCCTAAAACCTGCAGTAAGTCACTTGGTCAAGTTCTTGGATCTAGATTTAGCTTGGGGTGACATAATGTACATAGGTAGTTGCTCTGATCTACGTTTGGGAGGAACAACCTACTTAACGTGTGTTTCCCTTAGAAATCTATAGTTACAGGTTTTTTCTTCCATGTTTCAATTTTAATATGAAAAGTTTTGTTGTTGATCAGAGTTGCAAATTATTCAGAGATTAGATGATTTGGTAAAGAAATATATCATATTAAAATGTCTAGACTCCTAATTTAATGTGTTGTCTCTTATCCTACATATTTCTTTTATGTGATTGTTTGTATTAGAGAATCGGTGAATAAATGAATTCCTAGATTAGAATGATGGAAGTATTACCATGTAATTTCCATATAATTGCCATGTATTGCCAGAGTCTAAGTGTTGATAAAAATCTATGTAATTTTAATTGTAACTAATAGGGTTTAAGACCATAAACATTATTTTTAATACAATAGAGAAAACATAGCAGATACAGGAAATTAAATGTTCTTGTTATCAAAATATCAAATAAATACTACGGGTAATTACAACCGATGTAGTGGAGATTGAAAGTATAATGTCGGATTTATAAATTCGGCCTCTTAGGCTCTATAGAATTCATAAGCCAAAATAAATCTAGACAAGTCCAAGTAATCCTTATAAGTAGTGATTGGAATAAACAATAACAACTAGTTAAAAGAACCAGGGATTTTCTGTTAATCTAACTCGATAAGGAAATCATAATATATTGAAAGAACAAAGTTAAAATAGAATTTTTACCAAGGATTATTTTTATTAACCTAATGAGGGCAAAACCCATAAAAAAATATAGAGTATCTAAGATGGGTATCAGTTCCAATCTACAGTTATAAATTCCAATACTAAACAAATTATTTTAATACAAAAACAATTTCCTTCGGACAATTCGAACCAGTAAGTTTATTGTGCAAAACAAAAGAGAATTGCGACCATTTAGATCATATTACAAATCTTCCAAGATAAATAAATAGAGGAAATTGTCAACAATAACAATGGTAGGTAACCATCAAATCTCGGTTATACATTGAACAATCTCAAATGGTGGTTTCACATCCTACACCAACAACTAAAGTATAGAATGGAAACCAAAATACCTTTTGAGGGTAAATGCCCTGGTATTAAAGTCATAATTAACACCTGTAAAGAAACATCATAAATAATAGTGATTAGTACGGTTCCTGAATAAGAAAGATTGAGACCCTATGTACAGTTCATTGATTAAAAATACTTACCAGAGGTAGTCGGGTTGAACGCTATATGGAGTAATCTTGATAGTGTGACTGTATACACCTGCACAAGCACATATTTTATTATAAAGAGGAAAATTAATGGAATTACTCTAAGATTAAATGGAAGGGTTATGATAATATCCTTTATACCTAGAGCATCTCAAGTTTCCATGGTAGAGATAAACCAACATGAACCTATGCTCCATTATGATGGGTACCCTCGTCCACATCAAGGTCCCATCATTAGAATATAGTCTTCGTGAATCCTGTTTTAAATCTTACCAAAGGATATATCACACACACAAAAAAAAAAGATGAGCAATGCAAGTCTAGAATGTTCTAACACATAGTAGGTTGTGACCATTATCTCCACTAAAAATATCTGTAATGATTACAAAAATCAAGGATAGTGTTTGAACAAGGATAATGACTAAAACCGGAATAATGACTGCTAAGACAAAACATAAGAGTTAAACGAAATGTGCAAAAAGGAGATGAATATAAGACCTAAATAAAAAGGTGCACGATTGTTAAATTTCAATAGAGACAGAGTATCAATTAGAACCAACTAACAATGTTACTATAATGAAACCCATGTGCCTATGGCCACAATATTCTTTAAGACGAGGAAAGAAGCAAGAAACACACTAACCTTGCTATGCTCATACTCCCAACATGTTGAATAATTCCAGAGGAAACCCGAATTTGAAGCAAGCTAAAACAAATCTCTGCGCAAAATCTAGCATAGGTAACCATCGTTCAGACCCGAAGACATAATGAAAATCTCAAGAAAAGAGGGGAGAAACCCTGAAAACTCTTAGCCTGAAACAGGAAGAAACCCTCAACTCACATTGGATTGTTACCAAAATAATGGAAAGAATGACCGAAAATATCGATGGTGGTCGGGACATTACCAAGCTAACTCGCTTTCCAAGGAGGGTTACACTTGGCATAAGTGAAGGATGTCGTGATGAGCTAAGGACATGTTAATTAAGAGGAGGATAAGTACGCTATCTAATGTCTTAACAACCCCCAAACCACTCATTAATCATTTGTCAACACATTAATAAACTCTGACCAGTTGGGGTAAACCAATTACGCAAGTATTCTACAAAATGTTTTAATAATCCACCTAACAATCTATTATTGTCGACCGGTTGTGGAAAAACAATATATGACATTACATAGAGAATCATATTATGAGTAACCTAACCCCTCGATAATACTTGATACTTTACCTTTAGATAAAAATGGAGAAAGGGTCCCATGAGTGACAAGAAAACCTAACATCTAGGATAAGTTCCTTGAACATAATAAGCAAGGTCGAATCAACATATAGAGGTATGAGGGCCATAAGGGTTTACGATATGGGATTAAGTAGAATTAATGTAACCATATAGAAAATTGTGTATATGTAAACTATTGTAATCAGAGAAAAAAATAATTGCATAACACTTGTCAATAAGTGATATCTTATCAAAGGAATTTTGTAATGTCCATGAATAAAATAGTATAGATTATTACACACCACTTAGACAGATTTGTAATATGATGTTGCATCATTGTTTGTATAAAGAAAAAGAAAAACATTTAAGAGTATTAAGGGTATGTGACATATAATCATACTCATTTTATACTCAAAAAAAGACAATAATTTTATATAGTTAGTTTTTCCCCATGTGAAGTTATTTTCTAATTTATTTGTTTTTTTAATCTCATAATTATGTGCCATTTATATAGTTTTGGTATATTTAGTGGTTCTTTAGTCATTTTGGGTAAACATGTACACAATATTTCCTTGATAAGGCCATAAATTCTTATCTCTACAAAATTAAATTTAGTGAAATGTGATTTTTGTGAAAAAGAATCATAAAGTCATCAAACCTCAAAACTCTGATAGATGCGGTGTAAAGTTTTTTTTTNAAAAAGGAGTAGTACCTGCTATATTAGATTATCTCAAAACTTTGACAAAATAAACAGAGTCATGGCTACAGCCACCAAAAATGTTGCCGGTAATCGGAAACCATCATAAGTGGGAGGCAACTAGCAGTTATACAGTAATACATTAAGAAAAGAGACATATGTCCTGCCCGGAGGAAACCAGGACAGATGCCAGTGGTCCAGATAAACCTAAAACAATTACACAGTAAAACTAAGAACCTGGAGAATAGAAGAACCTAGGCACCCGGTGACGTGTCGCTTCCTGAGCTGGAGCCCCGGAGAATGCATCGAGGAGCAGATCCATGCGCTGGCCCATGAGGAGGGCCCTGTGTTCCAAGTCCGACAGGTGGCTACAGAGCTCAAACACCAAGGCCAGGTGTTCGTCACTAAGAAGAGGACCATGCGTTCCGCCACCCAAGCCACTAGGAGGAGCAGTCTTTGGTTCCACAGCTTCGCCAATGCCAACTGCAAGCTTCCTCTGCACCACTACCGTCTCTGCGTTCACAATCTTCTCGGCACCCGTAGCTTGCAGATCATCCGTCCATGGGATTTCTTCAACCACGCAGCCAGGGAGGTCGTCTTCCTTAGTCGGGATGCACTTGGTGTCCTGCTTGCTGAGCGTCTCCATGGCGCTTGGCTTCTCGTCGCACGGCAAGTCCCCGATTGACAGGTCCTCCTCCATGACGCAAACTGGAAACAGATCCGTGGTCTCGGTCTCCTTCCCTGCCCTGCTGCAGCCAGCTCCCTGTTTAGCGATGGTGTCGAGCAACGCCCTCCTCTCAACTCGAGCCTTCTTCCTGAGAATGGAAGACACCAAAGCCAGAGCCCGTTCAAGTTCCTCCTCCCGGCGCCTCTGCGCTTTGTGTACGTCCCAAGCTGAACCCCGTCGAGGATTTCCTCGCTTCCTGACCATTGTACCCAAGCAAATGCCAATCAAATGCAGAGCTGAATTAGAAAAAATCCAGGTCGAGAGCGACTGCGGGTGCTGGGCGTAGGCAAGCCGACTTTGTCGAGACACACAGAGAAGCCACCAGCCTTGGAAAATCTTCTCAGAGTGCAGGGAGGAGGCGGAAAATAGCCATGGAATAGCCGCACCAGGAGCCTTCCCTCGCTGCTCGGGCTCAAAAGAAAAACGATAACCAAACTGCCGAAGCCTCCGTCCATCCATATCTGCAATGAAACCGTGTGCGCAGGGGGGGTTAATGGTCGCGCAAGGGAGGAGAACCTCTGTCGCATGTCCTCTGCTATGGTCATCCACCATCGTTAATGTGGATGTGTGGGTGGCGGCCATCAGCCATTAAACCAGAACTGAGTGCGAGTCTGAGTGTCACCTCTTCTATGCCGCGTGTCACCCCATCCGGGGGATGCGGTGTAAAGTTTTAATACTTATAGTGATCACAATTTAAATTTAAAATTTAGTTTTAAAGAAATAAAAAATACCAAGTAAATCATAAAATTTGTAATACTAAATAGTAAATCATAAAATTTGTAATACTAAAACTTCACCAATTTTAGTGGAACTTTCGCTAAACTTAGTGAAACCGCCAACTGTAGAAACCTCCAGATAAATTTAAAAACTTTTCCAAATTTAGCAAAACTATTGTCAAACTTAGAGAAACCATCAATTGTAGAAACATCCAGATAAATTAGAGAAAGTTTCACTTGGAGATGATTATTAGTACCGTATCAAAGGAATGGGAGAATTCACCTACAAACTTGACTGAGGAACTCCGATGAGAATGAAGGATATACTCTATATACCAAGTTTTACCAAGAACTTACTTTCTATTTCATCCCTACATAAGAAAGGTTTTAGGGTTGCATTTATATACGGTGAAGTTCTTATGTGTTCTAAAGGAAAAACTATATAACTTGTATTTGTTACTGGAACATAAGAAGGTGGTTTGTACAAGTTAAAAGGTCACTCAGATGTAGCCTTGACTTACTCTACTTAAATTCCTTGTGAACTTTGGCATAGAAGACTAGCTCACATCAACTACAAATCCTTACCATATGTAAGCAAGGTAGTTACATGTTTACCATAATTAAAGGTTGATCATGAAGGTGTATGCAAGGGATGTGCACAAGGAAAGAACATAAAGAATCATTTTCCAAAGAGTGACAGTAAAGCAGAGGAATCTTGGATCTTATCCACTCAGATGTATGTGGTCCAATGCCATCAACCTCTCTAAGAGGGTATGTATACTATGTATCCTTGATGATTACTCTCGTAAGACTTAGGTTTATTTCTTGAAGTCAAAAGATGAAGTAATTGGAAGGTTCAAGGAATTCAAAGACTTGGTAGAAAACCTCTCCGAAAGGAAAATCAAGATACTCAGGTCAAAAAATGGAGGAGAGTACACCTCAAATGAATTTGGAAGTTTTTGCAGAGATGTTAGGATTAAGAGGGAGCTCACCACTCCCTATAATCCTCAACAAAATGGTGTAGCAGAAAGAAATAATGGAACAATTATGGAAGTAATAAAGACTATGATTCATGATCAAGATCTTCCAATGCACTTATGGGATGAAGGAGCAAGGACAACAATATATTTCCAAAAAATATTATCCCATAGTGCACTTGGATTCAAAACTCCCGAAGAAATGTTCACCAGAAAGAAGCCATAAGTAATCCATCTCAAAATATTTGGTTGTCTAGTATTTGTACACATTCCAAAAGAAAAGCGAACTAAGTTGGATCCTTCAGGAAAGAAGGGAATATTTGTTGGATACTATGAGGTCTCTAAGGCCTTCATAATTTACATACCAAGTTACCATCATATTGAAATAAACATAAATGTCACCTTTGATGAAGATGCAACACTCAAAATATCAAGGAAATGTCAGCTTGAAGAAGTATATGAAGAATATCCTGTAGCTCCCAGAATTGCATAACCCGTGAAGGAAGTTACAATTAACCCTGATGATGAGATTCGAGAAGATCGTGATATGATAGAATCTCAAGAACCTCCCCATATGACGATCTCTCACAAGAGAAATCCAGCTTGGGCGAGAGAACTTATTCAAGATGTAGAGAAGTATGGTTCACCAAAAGGAACCATGAGACAAAGCAAGAAACCTAAGCCATTCTCCAGCTATATGGCCTTGATGTGTGATCTTGTAGAAAAAGAACCTGCTTGTTTTAAAGAAGTCATTCAGAAGAAAGAATGGATGGTCGCCACGAAAGAAGAATACTAGTCCATTATAAAGAATGATGTATGGGAAGTAGTTCCCATACCAAAGAACAAAGATGTGGTATCTTCCAAGTGAATATACAAGAAAAAACATGTAGCAGACGAAAGTATTGGAAAATGTACATGGATTTTTCTCAAGTCCAGAGGGGAGAAGTGCTTCTCTAGTATATCTCCACACATGAGAAAATAACATATATTTTGGTAAATCCTATGTCCAAGATTAAAAGTTTGTGTACTTAATGGACAAGCTTGGGCTCGTGGAGACAACTTCCTTATTGGAAAAGGAAGTGATTACTCCTAGGTTGGGAGGGAGAATTGATATGTTATTTATTTATGGATAGTTATTTTCCAGTTCGTAAAATGGTCCAAGTTGGGCAGTTCCTTTCCAATATAGAAAGCGGTTCGATATTTTTGACAAACAATCATTTTCTAGTTCAGAAAATGGTTCATATCAGACAATCATTTTCGTAATGAAAATGGTCCAATAGATTGTTGATATACGATAGAAAATGATTCCCCTTATGGCCAATGTGGGGGAATGGTATAGGATAATCATTCTTCTTAGAAGTCACTCTGAGTATTGGTCAAGTAGAATGGTCTGCCTCATTGGGAAATCATTATTTCGAAGTTCACAGTTGTGAGCAGTTCCAAAGAATGGTCCATTTTGGAGGTTGGTGTAGGACAGTCATTTCCTTAGTAAATGGTCCAGACAGTCATTCCCTATGGCATACTCATTCTCTCCAATTTTCACTATGATTAGTGCCAAAAGAATGGCCCATTTAAGTGAATGGTCCAAGTTCAATAATTAGGGACATTCATTCCCTAGGGCAGACTCATTCTCTCCAGGTTGCACTGTGATTAGTGACGGAGGAATGGCCTAGTTAGGTGAATGGTCGAGGTTCATAAATAAATGACAATTATTCTTCTATGCTTGAGAAAAATATTCAAGATAGCCCATAGCCCATGATTGATGCTTCACTTTTCGAGGGCAGATGCTCTTTCAGATATCACAGATGTGAGTGTAATAATGGCCCAGATGAATCGGTTTGTATCATGATATTGCTTATGCAGGTTGATATCAGATGATATGATTGTTAAAGAGACTATATGTCTCTAGATAGTAGTTGTATGCTACTGTGGTGGATGTGATCCATTGGTAGTGATTGTATGTCACTGGTTAGTAGTAGTTTGCTACTGAGAGTGGTTGTGTACCACTGGATAGTATTTTTATACTACTATGAATATACATTATTTTGTTTTATTGGATGGAATTGTTCTGATTTCCATGGAGACTATCTAGTTGGATAGTGATGATGGTGCTCATGATTTTATCATGAAATAGCCTATGTGGCTATGATGATGCTATTGGTTGAATGGTCTGTTTGTGATCAATACCATTTCCTTTAATACCTCCCTATATAGGAGGGAGTGTTGATATTATGGTAGTTGTGGGAGGTATTAACCTACACATGTAACCTTTGACAAGACTAGAATATTCCAGGAAGTAATAGAAACCCTAAAACGTTGGATAATAACCCTAGAAGACAAGTCATCTCAAGATAATATTTAATATTGAGTTATTAGCCTCAAGAAAGAGAAGTTGGCCCATTCAAGTGAGATAGAGTAGTATAAATAGAGGGCGCTAGAGATCATTTGTCACTCACTCACTCACAACTGCATAAGGACGAGAAGTACGCATGACTGGAGGAAAGTTGCAGCTGCAGTAGTGGTGACTTTGTCTCTTAGTTATGGTTTGGTATTTATGCTTGGCATTTGGTTATTCTTTATTGGTGCTCTAGACTTGGAGAAAGGTGTGCCACCTTGTTTGGCTATTGGTTTGCTTCTAGAATTATTATTTCTGTCAAGGTTAAGGTGCTCGGGGGTGGCCTTTGTGCCTATGGTTGGGTGACAATATTGCTATATTGTCTATGGTGAAACAAGCACGCCTATTGTTCTAACAACAGGGCCCCATCGGAAGCTTTTTCCACTCCATTCTGGACCTTACACCATCACCAAGGCTATGGGATATAATGATTTTTATCTCAACATTCCCCCCTTCCTTGGCTTGCACCCAATGTTCAATGTGGATCTCCTTCGGTCGTATTTTCCACCAATATTGGACACCTTAGAGATAGTAGGAAAGTTGACACCAACAAAGCTCAATCTTGACTGCATGGAACATGAATCCACTGATCATATCATGGACACACATGTCAAGGGCACTCGCGAGCAGAGGATCCAAATTTATCAGGTTGTCAAAGCAGGGCAGCTCCTGCACCAAGGAAAGCGGCTCAGCTGGGGCCAAATTCAACATAAATTTCCTCATCTTATGGGGGAACTCAACGCAATGGATACCATTACCTCCTAAGGGTGGATGATTGTGTTAAAGTTCAAGCTATTATTAGGTTACCTTTCAATTTACTAGATAACAATAGCATAGATAGGATCACTGAAAGAAACACAATCACAAAATACACAACGTTTATCCTGGGAAACCCTCATGGGGAAGAAAAACCAGAAAAAATTCCTTAATATAGATAGCCAATACAATGCCAATAAAATGAACCAAACAACACAGAAATTCCTCTCCCTAGGATGTGCCTCTCTCTCTCTTCCTTCTTCCGGCAACTGGTAACTGCAACTTCCTTCAATACTTGCACACTAGATGAGTGAGTTGAGTGAGTGTATAAATGAGGCACTAGCCTATCTTATTTATACAATCTGGCAGGTGCTGAACTAAGGTGTATTTTCACTGGCAGGGCCGACTTCTCAATCTGGGTGGTTAGAACCACTTTAATTTTCCTGGGGGCCAACTTCTTGCTAGAATATAGAAGATGGTGTGCTCATTTTACCATTGACGATACCCTCGTCACCCAACCATAGGCCAAAGCCACCCTCCGAGCACCTTAACCTTGACTGAGAATTCCTCCGGAAACAAACCCTAGGCTAGATAGCCAAACAAGGTGTAGCGCATCTTCCTCCAAGGATAGCGCACCAACAATAGATGATCAGATAGTCCAAACCCTCGCCAATAGATAGTCCAAGCCAAAACTGAAACTAGTTGTTGTTACAGCTGCACTTGCAGCCCTCCTCCACATGTGCGCACCAAACTAGAGCTGCAGTGAGCACCAAACTAGGAACTGAATTCTGAGATGCTGTCAAATGAGAACTGGCACCCTGTATTTATATTGGTTCTTCCAGATTTGTTGGGGCCGAATTCTCCTTCTGGATATGGGTCTGTTCAGTATATTATTATTATTTCTGGCCGACTTCTTCTCTTGGAGGCTAATAACCTAATATAAATTATCTTCTTGAGCCGACAAGACTTCTAGGGTTATTAGCCAACTTATTAGGGTTTTCTCTTGCTCTCCGGAGTCTTCTATTCTCATCAGGTTCACACGTGGAGGTAAATACCTCCTGCAACTACCATAATATTAACACTCCCTCCTAGCTAGGGAGGTATTACAGGTAATGGACTTGAGCACAAAACATACCATTTACCCGGTAGCATCAATATAGTCATCAAGACTATTTCATGACTAGATCATGAGCATCACCATCACCATCAACTACATCATCTCTCGGAACCATACTACATCTGAGTAATTAGACATGATGCTGGATAAGTCACTCACACCATAGAGTGATACAAGAGCCACTCTTATAATCTAGAGGAGTAAATTCCCTGAACCAATTTTCCGTCTAGAAAATCTCTGTTCAACATTCGTCTGGATGATGATTATTTTCAATAAAATGTTGATAGTCTTCAAGGAAGTTAGAACAAGGATAGAACACAACTGTGTTTATTCATGGTAGTACATAACTACAATCCAGTGGTACACTACCACACCATTTAACACACAAGTACTTGATCAACAACGTATGGTTGCGAATGGTGGAACATATCCACTACAATAGTCCTCATCTTCTATCATATAGTCTTCATAACAAACATCTGATAGGATCCTGCACAGAAACAATGTTATGATATAAACTGAATTATTTGGGCCAATCTTTCACTCACATCTGTGAGCTCTGAAAGAATATCTGCCTCACAAACAGTGGAACATATCCACCACAGTAGTCTATATCTACTGTCTTCATAACAAACATCTGATAGCAACCTGCACAGAAACAATTTTATGATATAAACTGATTTGTCTGGGCCAATCTTTCACTCACATCTGTGAGCTCTGAAAGAATATCTGCCTCAAAATAGTGGAACATATCCACCACAGTAGTATATCTCTACTGTCTGGAGATAAGTAGTCTCCATAACAATCATCTAATGCCATCCTGCACAGAAAAATATTGTTAAAGATAAACTGAATCATCTGGGCCAATCTTTCACTCACGCTTGTGAGATTTGAAAGAATATCTCCCCTCATCAGCAATGGGCTATCTGCCCTATTCTTCTCAAACAAGGAATAAGGATTGTTTTTGATTTCTGAGCATGGACCATTCCTCACCCTAGGCCATTCTTCCTACACTAATCAAAGTGCACCCTGGATAGAATGTATAGACCCTAAGGAATGTTTGGACCATTCCCCACCCTGGGCCATTCCTCCTACACTAATCAAAGTGCACCCTGGAGAGAATGTGTAAACCCTAAGGAATGACTGTCCTGGACCATTCCCCACCCTGGGCCATTCCTCCTACACTAAT
>ML780540.1:449044-464841 GCA_009831015.1 Picea engelmannii | reverse complement strand
ACCATTCCCCACCCTGGGCCATTCCTCCTACACTAATCAAAGTGCACCCTGGAGAGAATGTATAAACCCTAAGGAATGACTGTCCAGACCATTTCCTCCGTTAACCACAAGAGGAAAAGATTGTCCTGCATCAACCTCCAAAATAGACCATTCCTCATGTTAACCACAATGAGAAATCGTTGTCCGGCGAGGCAGGCCAGTCTTCTTGAGTAATCCTCAAGAAGAGAGACTGCCCTAGACCACCCCCCATGTTAACCACAATGGGTAGTCACTGTCTATGATACATCAACAATCAGATTACTTCCCATGTTAACCACAATGGAAAGTCACTGTCTGTCAGAAATCTCAATCCACTTTTCGAACAGGAAAGCATCTATCCAAGATGGACTATTTTTCAAATTTAAGGATGAATGTCTTCAATAATGTTTTCAGTGCCCCCTCCTAACTTGGAGAGTCATTCCTTCCTTTTTCAATAAGAAGGAATTTGTTTCCACGAGCTCTATCTTGAGTACACAAACTCTTTCATCTTGGATAGAAGCTTTATCAGAATTTTTGCTTATCTGCTTATCTGTGGAGATATGTATTGGAGAATCATTTTCTCCTTTCTGGACTTCATCATGGATAATGCAATGCTTGATTTCAAATGTAATTTAGTCTGGAACACTGTGAAGGCTTCATGTAGATCTGAACAGTAGAGTATATCATAGTTGGAAAGCTGGAACATATCCATGTGACACTTCTTCTTTCATCATGAGATCTGATCTACTGAGTAGTCATCTTTATAGGAAATCTTCACCATGCTTCTGCTGTGCACTGGAGGTTCTCCACCAAGTTATCTTCTTCTATCTGTGTACATGAGTCTCTTTCCGGTATGTCTCAAGGTCTTGAGATTGCTCTTCATACGCTCTTTATTCAATTTCTCTGGAGAACATTCTTTGCATTCATCTGATGTAGAATTCCGACTCATGGATGTCACAGATGATATAATGACTTATGTAGAGATAAGTCTGGTTTACTAGAACAAGTAGTTATCATAATCTTCTCCCTCCATCTGGGAGAACCTCTAGTTCTAGATCTTGTAATTCTTTTATTCATAAGTCTTCTATACATTGTTCTGTATCATAACTTCCAGTTCTTCTGCTTGATTGCTTTTATCAGGCTTGGTAATCTTGTGACTCTTGATACAATGACTGGTTGTTCTGGTTCCTCTTTCTTTCTTGGAATCTTCATGTTCTTCTTCATGTTTTTCTTTTGCTTTTGGGTCCATGGAGTTTCTTATAGATTCCATGCCCTAGAGATTCCACTTCTTCCCTTCATCATAGGATCACGGATATTGGATGGATAACCAAGAATACTTTAAGGCTTATCTTTGAAGAAGTCTTCTTCTGTGGTTGAACTAAGCACATACTATCTTTCATGGATGCTGCCATGGATATATATATTTCATCATCTTCAATGGATCATAGGATTAGCTCCCTCCTAATCCTTGCTTCATGTACAAGTGCATGTAATCGGCTCCCTCCGTCTAATAGAGTCCTTGCTTCCATCTGCATCTTTATTGTCTTATGTAATATATAATAGAGTCCACGCTTCCATCTGCGTCTTCTGCATTCGTCATAAGTCCTTTTCCAATTTCCTCTCGATTGCTAACATCTTTCTGTCTTTGCTTCTCCTAAGTCTCTTTATGATTGATTTGGCTTATCTTGCAATAGCTCATGATTTGTATTTCATTATTTCATGTGTATTATCTAATGATATCCATTTCCATCTTGTTTGTTCTTCCATAGGTATAGTTCTTCTTGAAACATATTTTAGATATGCAAGATATGTACAGAGACAATGCAAACAAGATATGTACAAGGAATACGAAGAGTGTTGTTACCTTTTTAGAAGAAGAAGTATCTTCCATCCTGCTTAGTCTTCTTTGTAGGTTCCTTTTCTTCGGCAATCGATGCTTCATGTTTCTCATTCCTTTTCTTTAACAAGGGACACTGATTCTTGTAGTGACCCTACTTTTGACAGTTGAAGCATTGTACTTTTGAAATGTTTTTTTCTTGATTTAGCTTCCTCCTTGAACCAAACTTCCTTTTGTTCCTGAAGTTCTTGAATCTTGCTGTGAAGGCTTGATCATCATACTTCTTTTTGGGTTTCTCTTTTGCATTGATCCTTGATTTTTCTTGAGCACAACAAGTCCAAAGTTCTTCAAATGTCGGGTACTCCTTTCTTGTGTTCATGCTTGTGGAAAATGCATCCCATGTCTTGGGAAGACCATTGAGTACTATGTTCACCAATTCCTTCTCTGAAGTGATCTCTTCAATAGCTTGTAGTTGATCTCTTAACTGGGAGATCCTTACAAAGTATGATGTTATGCTGTCATCCTCATTCATCTTCATGTCACGGAGCTCATTCTTCAGAATCATAACTTGTCCAATGTTTCAGGGTGAGAAGAGATTTGTTAGGGCATCGTACATCTTCTTCGATGAGTCAAGATGGGAGATGTAGGGTATCAAGTGGTCTTTTATGGAATCCACTATGATACTCATGGCATTGATGTCAACATCTTTGAACTTCTCCATAGCTACAATGATCTGCGGTTCCTTCTCTTTTCCTTCTTCAAACTCTGGCTTCACGATCTTTCCTTTCACGATATCCAACACTTTATTCTTGGCAAGGATGAGGTCAATCCTTGTCTTCCACACTCTGAAGTTAGAGGCTCCATCTAACTTGTTCTCAGACTTCATAGAGTTTTTCATGGCTTGTTTGACTTGGTCAAACCCTAGATTTGACCAGAAATTCAAACTTCACGTCTTGGCTTTTTGAGAGTACGAAGAGATGCGCTGGGCTAGGGTGCACTAAAATATCTGGAGATTAGGTCAATCCATTCACTTAAGGTACCTCAATAAGAGGTTTAGGGTTTCTGCAGCTGCACCTGCTAGTAACCCTAGCTGCAGTGTCTTGGAAGTTGCTTCTACTAGTAACCTTAGCAGCAGTTCCTCAACGAGCTCAATATCTAGTGGCTATATTTCCTTCCAGCATTTTAGGTTGACTGAAGGGGTGTGGGCCCATAACCTGTTAGAATATGGAAGATGGTGTGCTCGTTTTACCATTGACGATACCCTCGTCACCCAACCATAGGCCGAAGCCACCCTCCGAGCACCTTAACCTTGACTAAGAATTCCTACGGAAGCAAACCCTAGGCTAGATAGCCAAGCAAGGTGTAGCGCATCTTTCTCCAAGGATAGCGCACAAACAATAGCTAATCAGATAGTCCAAACCCTCACCAATAGATAGTCCAAGCCAACACTGAAACTAGATGCTGTTGCAACCCTCCTCCACATGTGCGCACCAAATTGGAGCTGCAGTGCACACCAAACTGGGAACTGCAATTCTGAGATGCTTTCAAATGAGAACTGGTGCCCTGTATTTATACTGGTTCTGCCAGATTTGTTGGGGCCGACTTCTCCTTCTGGATATGTGTCTGTTCAGTATATTATTATTATTTCTGGTCGACTTCTTCTCTTGGAGGCTAATAACCTAATATAAATTATCTTCTTGAGACGACAAGACTTCTAGGGTTATTAGCCAACTTATTAGGGTTTTCTCTTTCTCTCTGGAGTCTTCTATTCTCGTCAGGTTCACACGTGGAGGTAAATACCTCCCATAGCTACCACAATATTAACACTTCTTACTTTTCATATTACAATTAGGGTTTGACCAATCCGCAAAAGGGGATTTGGTCAATTACAATGCCCAACATGATCAATCCACAAAATGGGATTGATCTAATCAATAATAAATATATTTTATCTTTTAATTTATCCACAAAAGGGGATAAGAATATTATTTGCAGTTACACAATATTTTAACACTCCCTCTTAACAAGAATGATATTCTTTATCTTTTGATAGGTTACCGGATGTCAACATCAACTAGGTAGCAACATCCACTGGGTAACATCATGAATTGGATAACATCATCAACTGGGCAACATCATCAACTGGATAACATCATCAACTGGGGAACAACATCAACTGGGCAACATCATCAACTGGGTAACATCATCAATTGGATAACATCATGAATCAGGCAATATCATCAACTAGGTAACATCATCAGTTGGATAAAAGGAGGCATCAATATAATCCACTTGGTCATCTGGCATCATGATCATTGGCTGACATATCTATAAATCATTGGAAGTTTTGTTCTCTTTATCTTCGCGCAGAAGATACTCTTTCTTTCTTTTGTCTTCACGCAGGAGATACTTCTTTCTTATATTCACATTGAAGATATCTAATCTTCACATAGAAGATGTCTTATCTTCACACAAAAGATGTCTTATCTTCACACAGAAGATATCTTATCTTCACACAGAAGATATCTTATCTTCACACAGAAGATATTCTATGAGTTTTTCCATTCCTTTTATGTTCTCCCTTCTCTTGTAGTCATCTATCTCACCCATCCACTAGGGAGGACTACTACCATAGCTTCACTCCTAGTCATCCCACATGAACTAGAGAAGCTAATATGCTAGCTTGGGAAAGACTAGACTCCCTTTCCATGATCCATGCGGGATCACAACACAAACCTCAAGAGCCAACTAACCATTCCACATGGTCAAGGTTTGTGTTCCAGGCTACTCAATCCTTGGCCAGAGGAGAGTATCTGCCCGCTGCCCCTTGGAGAAACATCCACATTCCTCTCTACGAGGGTGGTCACACCCCTCTCTATGAGGGTATTCTAGCATGTCCCTAGAGTATCCAAAACTCAACACTTGGATAGAGTCCAACCTTGGCAAATTTCTCATTCCCCTTTTCTACGAAGTTCTCTTCTCTTTTCCTTCTCTATGAAGGTCTACCTATGGGATTGTTCTTTCCTTCTCTACGAAGGTCTTTTCTCTTTCTCCTTCTCTACGAAGGTATAGCTATGGGATCTGAAAATCTCTTGTGGTCCAAAATATTTTCATGTTATACTACCATGCTACCCATCTGTTGGGCACCATCCATCTGCTTTCCTAACTACATCAAATCATGATCCTCCAATATTTATATAAGAACAGGAGGCTCCTAAAGATGCAGAACAAAAATGTTCAAGATGAAGAAAAATATGGATACTTAGATATAGTGGATGATATGCAGGTAACTACAGGTTGCTCTAGTACCATTCTTATAGATGTAGAGGGAGCAGGTTGATCCATTATGAAGTCAAAAAGAAAGAAATGTTCGAACTCAAGAAGGCACCTAGGATATTATAGAAGAAGAACTTCAAGGATGATGATTAGAAGTTATTAGTTTGGTGAAAGAGGGAGCCATGTCTCCGAGTTTGAAATGGAGAATTGTGATTTGATGCAGTTAGGAAAGAAGATGAATGGTGCCTAGTTTATGGGTAGCATGGTATTATACCATATAACATTTTACTTTATCCATAAAAGGGGATAAGAATATTCTTTGTAGTTACACAATATTTTAACACTCCCTCTTAACAAGAAGGATATTCTTTATCTTTTGACAGGTCACCGGATGTCAACATCAACTAGGTAGCAACATCCTCTAGGTAACATCATCAAATGGATAACATCATCAACTGGGTAACATCATCAACTGGGCAACATCATCAACTGGGTAACATCATCAACCAGATAACATCATCAACTGGGTAACATCATCAACTGGATAACATCATCAACTGGGTAACATCATCAATTGGATAACATGAGGCATCAATATAATCCACTTGGTCATCTGGCATCATGATCACTGGCTGAGATATCTATAAATCATTGAAAGTTTTGTTCTCTTTATCTTCGCGTAGAAGATACTGTTTCTTTCTTTCATCTTCACGCAGGAGATACTTCTTTCTTATCATCACACTGAAGATATCTAATATTCACACAGAAGATGTCTTGTCTTCACACATAAGATATTTTATGAGTTTTTCCATTCCTTTTATGTTCTCCCTTCTCTTGTAGTCATCTATCTCACCCATCCACTGAGGAGGACTAATACCATAGCTTCACTCCTAGTCATCCCACATGAACTAGAGAAGCTAAGATGCTAGCCTAGGCAAGACTAGAATCTCTACGAAGGTCTAGCTATGGGATCTGAAAATCTCTTGTGGTCCAAAATATTTCTATGGTATAATACCATGTTACCCACCTGCTGGGCACCATCCATCTGCTTTCCTAACTGCATCAAATCACGATCCTCCATTTCGAACTCGAAGACATGGCTCCCTCTTGCACCAAACTAATAGATTCTAATCATCATCCTTGAAGTTTTTCTTCTATAATATCCTGGGTGCCATCTTGAGTTCAAACATTTCTTTCTTTCTGACTTCATACTGGATCAACCTACTCCCTCTGCATCTATAAAAACGGTACTGGAGAAACCTGTAGTTACCTGCATCTCATCCACTATATCTGAGTATCCATCTTTTTCTTCGTCTTGAACATTTATGTTCTGCATCTTTAGGAGCCTCCTGCTCCTATATAAATATTGGATATTGTCTGGTATTTACTGACTGTCACCATATCATACATCCTTCTCAAGCTGTCTAACTTCTGAAACAAATATTTTATCTCTTTCTTTATCCTTTTCTTTGATAAGTCTGCATAGACACTAAAATAAAACGAGGTTAATTAACATTCTCACAAAAAATCTAACTTGTAATGATAAGGTAAACTAGATACTAAAAATAAACATGAAAAATTATCTTTTGTTTTTTGTGTGGGGAGGCTCTACGGACTCCACCATTTTCTATCTTTCTTCAGATCAACTATCTTCAACTTAAAGTAGATAACCCTCAATTTCTGTTAAAGTTTTCTTTGAGGGAGGAGATTCCTCTTCCTCTGCCACATGTGCTTGATACTTTCTTTTCCCTTTTCCTTGAGGACAGTGATAGGAAAAGTGTCCCAACTTTTGACAGTTGTAGCATCTGATCTTTGAAACATCTTTCTTCTTATCTACAACTCTTACGGAGTTAGCTTCTTTATTTTTCTTCCCGAAGGAACTTCTTTTGTTCTTTTGAGCTGTAAGAGCTTCCTCTTCATCAACAATTAATCTCTTCTGTTGGTCTGCAAGTCTAGATTCTTCGTGTGTGCAATCTTCCCATAACTTATCAAACTTGGGTAACTTGCTTCTTTCACACACTCCTTGTACAAAAGGAATCCAAAATGTTGGAAAACCATTTAGGGTTGTGGTTACAAGCTATTTTTCACTAATGACATCTCCAATAGCTGCAAGCTGATCTTTGATTGGAGAAACTCTCATAAGATAGGATGTGACAGATTCTTAGTTTTCCATCTTCATATTACGAAGTTGATTTCTTAAGGAAAGATTCTGACTAATGTCTTTGCTTTCATATAACCTGTTGAGTGCTTCATACATTTGCCTTATTGTCTGTAGTTTAGAAATATGAGGGATCAAGTGATCCTTTACTGAATCTGACACGATTCTCTTTGCTTTTTTTTTCATTCTTCTTATGCTTGGTCTTTTTCTCTTCTTCATCTGGTTTTGGTACACCCACTGTAACATGTTCTAGGAGATCATTCTTGTCTAGAACCATCTGCAACCTATGCTTCCAATATTTGAAGTTTCTAGATCCTTCCATCCTGTCTTCTACCCTCATGCTGGTAGCCATTCTTTCTTGCAGTAGAAACCCTAGCCCTCTGGGCTATAGAAATAATAGAAAAATCAGATTTCTTGGATCTGAAAACTGAACTCACCAAAATATGCGCTGGACTGAGGCGAGTATGCTGGTACAGTCAGATTTCTGAAAATCCGAATTTTACCCCCTCAAACTTGATCTGCACATTTCTAGACTGGTGATTCTGGTTTTCTGGTACTTCTGGTACTCTGGTACTTCTGGTTTTTTGGTACTTCTGGTACTCTGGTACTTCTGGTTTTCTAGTACTTCTAGTACTTCGTGAAAAATAGGGTTTCACTTTCCTTGAGATCTGGCCATTGAAAAGGTGTGCTGAAGATGCCAAAGTGTTCCTTGAGGTAAGGCACACTTTTCTAGATGGTTTTG
Source organism: Picea engelmannii (assembly GCA_009831015.1). NCBI lineage: Eukaryota > Viridiplantae > Streptophyta > Pinopsida > Pinales > Pinaceae > Picea > Picea engelmannii. The sequence continues at coordinate 456,810 of ML780540.1, read as the reverse complement.
GGGCTGAAATTCTTCTTTAATAAAAAGTCATAATTTTCTTGTACGACAACAATGACGTTTTTCTTTTTCCTGTGAAAGATGCTCTCTTCATCTTAGCTTTGAAACCATGTTAAAGTTTAATCTATTATTAGGTTACCTTTCAATTTACTAGATAACAATAGCATAGATAGGATCACTGAGAGAAACACAATCACAAGATACACAACATTTATCCTGGGAAACCCTCATGGGGAAGAAAACCCAACAAAACTTCCTTAATATAGATAGCCAATACAATGCCAAGACAATGAACCAAACAACACAAAAATTCCTCTCCCAAGGATGCGTCTCTCTCTCTCTTCTTTCTTCTGGCAACTGGTAACTGCAACTTCCTTCAATACTTGTGCACTAGATGAGTGAGCTGAGTGAGTGTATAAATGAGGTGCTAGCCTCTCTTATTTATACAATCTAGCAGGTGTTGAACTGAGGTGTGTTTTCACTGGCAGGGCCGACTTCTCAATCTGGGTGGTTAGAACCACTTTAATTTGCATGGGGGCCAACTTCTTACTTTGAATATTACAATTAGGGTTTGATCAATCCTCAAAAGAGGATTTGGTCAATTACAATGCCCGACATGATCAATCCACAAAAGGGGATTGATCTAATCAATAATAAATATATTTTATCTTTTACTTTATCCACAAAGGGGATAAGAATATTCTTTGCAGTTACACAATATTTTAACAGATTGATCCAGGTGGATATCCGTGGCCACCCACCTATTCCAACTGGCTCATCTTGGTAGTTTTTCAATTTGGCAGTTTTTTCCTAGTTTTTGGGTCCTGAACTTCCGGGGTTGTTTTGAGGCCCTAAATAGCGTTTTTAGGGCTTGCCACAATCAAAATATATAGAAAGTCAAAGTTTGAAAACATGATGTGTAGTCCTCGGATATACCTTTCCAACAGGCTATCGTGCGCCAAAAACGAAGATCGTATGCAAAAGTTACGACCCTGGGAAGTTGATGTACTAACTTACCCCAATGGGGCCCACATGAATTTTGGCACTTCATCTCCTAGGGTTAGGTTTTTGGATGTCTAGGGTTTTGGCATTCATGTTTATTGTAAAAAGGATTTTAGAGCCTCATTGTACTCATCTTCTTGCGAATGAGCGCAACTGCCACATCTCTTCTCAGAGATAAGCCACCACCATTCTAGCAAGCTTGTTTTCAGTCTACATTTTATAGTTTCGACATATTTCTTTGTTGAATAGAAGCTCATTTTATTGTATCTTTGTTATTGTTCCTTGTGTCTTTGCGTTAATAATAATAATAATATTTTTTCATTTCATTTTGCTCATAAAATCTGGATCATCAAAGGTGGCAATTGATGTTATAACACTTATCCCCTTAGCTTAGCTCAATTCCTTTAGCCCTTATCCTCTTTTCCCTCATGGAGTCCTATCCCCCCATGTTCTCTTGTCTAAATTGGTCCACACACATGATGTATTTTATTAATATATACAAGTATTATTACAATGTAAAATTCAAGGCTCATCGACCTTTCAACATGTAGGCTCTCCAACCTAATATCACATAGGCACTCAGAACCAAAACATACATACCTAGGCACTCTAGCCCAAAACATATTGTCTCACTAACCTATAAAACATATGTACATATACATTTACAAATGGAGTCAAAGTGGGGGTATCACATTCCCCTCCCCCTTATTTTTTCACTATCATTGGTGCATTATATACAAATGTGCAATACAAATCCTTAAAAAGCTTAAAAAATATATGGGTACTCCTCATGCATGGTCCACTAGACCTTTACCAAGCCGATGGATTGGTTCCTAAGAATTTTGACCTTCTTATCCAATATGCACATTAGTTGGACCTGGAGGTCACCCTCGTGTTCCACTTAGATCACACTCCAACCAATTACGTGGTCAGTATCATGCACACACTTTTTAAGCAAATACATATGAAATACATTATGAATGTGCATGGATGTAGGTAGTGCAAGAATGCATTCAAAATGACTAATCGTCTCCAAGATTTCAAATGGTTTGCAATATCTTGCTGTCATTTTTGGGTGGCTTCCCAATTTCAATGAACTCTTTTTAGCCTTGAATTTCAAGAAGGAATGCTCAGCCACTCTAAACTATCTGTTTGCTATTCCTTTGTTCACATAAATTTTCTACCTATCATGTGCAACCTTTAATTTCTTCTTTATTTTCACCATCTTCTCTTCCATTTCCTTAAGAATCTCTAACCCAATGATGGCTCCATCAGCTAGGTAATCCCAACTCACAAGTGTGTTACACCTCCTTCTATACAAGGATTCAAATGCGTCCATCTTAAAAGATGCTTGATACCCATTATTATAAGAAAATTCAACTAGATGAAGATATTCTTCCCACCTATAAGAAGGCTTATCCATTACATACATCCTCAACATATCCTCTATCACCTAATCGATCCTCTTCATTTTCACATCTGACTCTAGGTGATATATTGTACTAAAATTTAAATTTGTTCCAAATCCCTTAAATAATCCTTTCCATAAATTTGATGTGAACTTGGGATCTCTATCAGAAATAATTTCCTTAGTCACACTATGTATCCTAGCAATTTCCTTCATATAATTTAAACAACGTTGGTTGCCATGTGAGTTATCTTTACTGGAATAAAATAGGCAACCTTTGTTAATTTATTCACCACTACCATAATGCAATCACATTGCCTTATAGTCCTGTGCAATTTAGTAATGGAATCAATAGTAAAAACTCCCCATTTCCACTTAGAAATGGGAAATGGTTGCATCAATCCAACATGATGTCTATTAGAATGATGAAAGTATTACCATGTAATTGCCATATATTTCCAGAGTCTAAGTGTTGATAAAACTCTATGTAATTTTAATTGTAACTAATAGGGTTTAAGACCATAAACATTATTTTTAATACAATAGAGAAAACATAGTAGATACAAGAAATTAAATGTTCTTGTTAGCAAAATATCAAATAAATACTATGGGTAATTACAATCGACATAGTGGAGATTGAAAGTATAATGACAGATTTATAAATTCGGCCTCTTAGGCTCTGTAGAATTCATAAACAAAAAGTTAAAAGAACCAGGGATTTTCTGTTAATCTAACTCGGTAAGGAAATCATAATATATTGAAAGAACATAGTTAAAATAGAATGTTTACCAAGGATTATTTTTATTAACCTAATGAGGGTAAAACCCATAAAAAAAATATAGAGTATCTAATATGGGTATCAATTTCAATCTACAGTTATAAATTCCAATACTAAACAACAAATTTTAATACACAAACAATTTTCTTAGGACAATTCGAACGAATAATTTTATTATGGAAAACAAAAGAGAATTGTGACCATTTAGATCATATTACAAATCTTCCAAGATAAATAGACAGAGGAATTTGTCAATAATAACAATGGTAGGTAACCATCAAATCTCGGTTATACATCGAACAATCTCAAACTGTGGTGTCACGTCCTACACCAACAACTAAAGTATAGAATGGAAATTGAATTACCTTTTGAGGGTAAACGCCCTAGTATTAAAGTCATAATTAACACCTCTAAAGAAACATCATAAATAATAGTGATTAGTACGGTTCTCGAATAAGAAGGATTGAGACCCTATGTACAGTTCATTGTTTAAAAATACTTACCAAAGGTAGTCGAGTTGAACATTGTCTGGAGTAATCTCGATAGTGTGACTATATGCACCTGCACAAGAACGTATTTTATTATAAAGAGGAAAATTAATGGAATTACTCTAAGATTAAATGGAAGGGTTATGATAAGATCCTTTATACCTAGAGCAGCTTGAGCTTTTGTGGTAGAAATAAACCAACATGAACCTACGCTCCATTCTAATGGGTACACTCATCCACATCAAGGGCCCATCATTAGAACATAGTCTCCATGAATCCTGTTTTAAATCTTACCAGAGGATATATCACATAAATTTTAAAAAAAGAAGATAACAATGCAAGTCTAGAACGTTCTAACACATAGTGGGTTGTGACCATTATCTCCACTAAAAAGATATGTAATGATTACAAAAATCATGGATAATGTGTGTCATATGAACAAGGATAATGACTAAAACTAGAATAATGTATGCTAAGACAGAGAATAGGAGTTAAACGAAATGAACAAAAAGGAGATGAATATAAGACCTAAATAAAATGGTGCAGGATTGATAAATTTCAATAGAGATGAAGTATCAATTAGAACCAACTAACAATGTTACTATAATGAAACCCATGTACCTATGGCCGCAATCTTCCTTAAGATGAGGAAAGAACCAATAAACACACTAACCTTGTTATGCTTAGACTCCCAACGTGCTGAATAATGCCAGAGCAAACCCGGATTTGAAGCAAGCTAAAAAAAAACTCTGCGCAGAATCTAGCATAGGTAACCATCGTTTAGACCCGAAGCCATAATGAAAATCTCAAGAAAAGAGGGGAGAAACCCTGAAAAATATTAGCCCGAAACATGAAGGAACCCTCAACTCACACTGGATCGTTACCAAAATAATGGAAAGAACGACTGGAAATATTGATGGTGGTCGGGACATTACCAAGCTAACTCACTTTCCAAGGAGGGTTACACTTGGCATAATTGAAGGATGCCCTGATGAGATAAGGACACATTCTTTAAGAGGAGGATAAGTACGTTATCTAATGCCTTAACAACCCCTGAAACACTCATTAATCGTTTGTCAACACATTAATAAACGTTGACCAGTCGGGGTAAACCAATTACATAAGTATTCTACATAATGTTTTAATAATCCACCTAATAGTCAATTATTGTTGACCGGTTGTGACAAACCAATATATGAATTTACATAGAGAATCATATTATGAGTAACCTATCCCCTCGATAATACTTGATACTTTACCTTTAGAGAAAAATGGAGAAAGGGTCCCATGAGGGACAAGAAAACCTAACATCTACGATAAGTTCCTTGAACATAATAAGCAAGGTTGAATCAACATATAGAGGTATGAGGGCCATAAGGGTTTACGATATGGGATTAAGTAGAATTAATGTAACCATATAGAAAATTGTGTATATGTAAACTATTGTAATCAGGGAAAAGAAGAATTGCATAACACATGTCAATAAGTGATATCTTATGAAAGGAATTTTGTAATGTCCATGAATAAAATAGTATAGATTATTACACACCACTTAGCTAGATTTGCAATATGATGTTGCATCATTGTTGTGTATAAAGAAAAAGAAAAAAAATTAAGAGTATTAAGGGTATGTGACATATAATCATACTCATTTTATACTCAAACAAAGACAATAATTTTATATAGTTAGTTTTTGCCCATGTGAAGCTATTTTCTAATTTATTTGTTTTCTTATTCTCATTATTATGTGTCATTTATATAGTTTTGGTATATTTAGTGGTTCTTTAGTCATTTTGGGTAAACACTTACACAATATTTCCTTGATAAGGCCATAAATTCTTATCTCTGCAACATTAAATTGAGTGAAATGTGATCTTTGTGAAAAAGAATCATAAAGTCATCAAACCTCAAAACTTCGATAGATGCGATGTAAAGTTTTAATACTTTGTGTCGATAATTGATAAGCGTCTCGAAAATATAGAAGAGACAATGGTCAGGTTTATGCAAAAACTCGATGGTTGGCAAAAAGGAGTTGAACGTAGGTGCCAATCGGACTTTCATGATCTTTCAACTCAGTTTCAAAACTTGCAGCGGGAAGTTGACATGCTTAAAGCACAAAAGGTAATCCAGGAAGTCGAACTAAAATGCCTAAAGGAAAGGAAAAAGGAGCAGGACTACCAGATCACAAGACTGAAGAGAGGCTTAAAAAATATAGAAGCAGAAAATGCTCCCCCTCTTGGTGTGTTTATGAAGCAAATTCGCTCTGGGCATCACTGAAACCATTATGAGGGGCACAACAACAGAGAAGAACCCACACTGAACCAAACCCGACTCCAAAGAAATGATTCGTAGGGCAACAACCGCCACTCAATAGCCTTGGAAATCAATCAGGAGAGAATGAATCAAGACAATTTTTAGTTTATCAGTGATTAGTAATGAATTGTAAATTTTTGTGCTTGGGCAATAGTTTTGTTAAAGATTACACTAGTCATGATGCCCATTTTTTTAATTGCACTATCCTAAGCAAAAGAATTGTTGTTAGCATACTTTGTAAGAGTTTGATTCAAGACTCTGAGCCAAAACTTCTGAATTTTTGTAAACTTTTGGAGGTTGGACGGTGAGGCTGCAACCTCCTCCCTCTCTTTTAATATAAATCAATATTTGTTCTTGTAAAAAAAATAATTAATAATATAATTTTAAGGTCACATCCACACCAAATTGGTGTATGAGACGACACAAGGGACACCATAGTGCAATCATTTAACTGCTAAAGTTTAAGGAGGTGTAGATACCTACCCCCTCTAGGAGGTGTATATACCTACCCCCTCTCGATTTGAATATGTGACCACCTATAAGGAAACACATGTTCTTAACCAACTTGATATATAAAAAATTGAAACACATAAAATACTTAGAGTAAAACAAAATCTTATATAAATACCTTCTACTTTTTGATTTAGAAGATGTAATTCTTAATGAAATTAGTGCATAACATTTAAAAAATATCAATAACAAAAAAATATTTCAATATGGATCATAAATAAAATATTTTAATATATATGATATACCTTAAATAAAATTAATTCTAACGTACCATCAATAAAATTAATTCTAACACTTTTTAACGATCAAAATTAATTCTAACCTTTTTGAATTATCTGGTTATATTTCCATGATTCTAACCCTTTTTGAATGATCTGATTATATTTGACATGGAAGTTAATTACATTAATGATAAACAACCCTAAATTGCTACGATAACATGACGAGGACAGAACTGTGCCCACTAGGGCTTACTGCCTTAGCCAACGGCTGTGTGAACCCATTCATTCAGAGGGAGGCCCGCGATGTGTAGCCACCCTCCTTGCGCCGCGTACAGACTTAGTCCCTCGAATTTGAAGATCCAACAATTTCTTTCCGGATATCAGGAAAAACTAAATAGAAAAATTCTTCGGAAAAGGGCCAAAACATAGAATGTTTAGACAATGACAATAGAGTTCCCGTTACTCTCTTTTTTATTTTTTGAATGCTTCATAGGATGGTAACTCTTCCCTAGGATTAAAGCCTAGAGCTACCTATGACCTGGCATGAACTTTCACCCCCTATCCTACACCCATAACTATGGCATGTACTAAAACAAGGAACAAGGTAGGTTGCGTACTAAATTTGAATATGCTATCATATGCCAAATGCAAGTGAATTAGAGATTCCAATAGAAAACTAAGTCATCCGTGGTGTTTGTACTCTATTGTATATTATGTCACGGTTTGCATTTTATTAGTTAACCAAGTTAGAGTTTCTTCATTTTTTGTGGGTCAAAATTGCTTGTTTGCAAATATGAGATTCATTGCATAACATTTTAGAAGTGTTTAATGACTATGGTGCATAATGTGCCTATTTTGTTTGTGTTATAATATGCTAGTATTATTTCTAGTGTAGAATGCACTATCACACATACTGCATAATTACATGCTATAATTATCACAACTTTGTTCCAAGTATTATTGTTTCCCAACGAATCAAGATTTCTATGTAAGAGGTATTTTTTGACACTTTGTGTGTATGGTATAAATTAGGGGTATAATCTACATTC
>ML780540.1:427668-448871 GCA_009831015.1 Picea engelmannii | reverse complement strand
AGTCCAACTCCATTTCACTTCAAATAGTTTCTTGCTTCCTTTTTTAAACCATTTTCTAAAACTGAGAATGTTTAAAGTTGTAGCCTGGAAAACATTTGAAGTGACATGTCACTTGAATAAGATATTTAATCTCGGTAACATGCATTGTAAGGTGAGGTATAGTAGATGTTTCAATCTGCAATATATATGGACTTGTGCATGCCAAACTGTACTCAAAATATAAAGTAAATGAATGAATTAAATATATTTATGTTTCCAACACCAAGGTCAAGAAGGGATTGAAGCATTTGAAATCTAGGTGAGTTGTATTCAATACATTAACTACCTAGACTCGAAACATGGATTGTAATTTTTCTTTCTTTCTTTTTGTTTTGATTATAACTTAAATTGTTACGAAATATACAAAATATAAGTATTTCCATGCATCTTCTTTTTGTTGTTTTTATGCCCTATATTATGTATAGGGCAAGAGCATGAGCATGATTAATGGTCTATAAGGAATTTTACATGAATAAAGACAATAAAGGAGAGAATATATATATAAAAACCTTAACTAGAAAGAAAACACAAGGACTAACTACTATGCAACATACCCTTGTTATAAAGAGGTAAGTAAAACAGTTTCTTGGAAGTGGAAAGAATATTCCATGTGTCAAGTGAATATAGATCCATCTAGCTTAGTCATGTGTCTAAAAATAAAATTTCTTATGTGATTTCGTGTAACAAACCTAGCTTACTATGGTAATAATGGGTGAATTATAAACTTCTTGTTTTTTTTCTCTGTTAGGGTTTGACGATTTTGACGTCCTAGGGATCTTGAAGATATTGGCTTACAATAGTTTTCAATCAATTTTCTCTTCTCTAGAATGAGACCGATCTCTATCCGATGGCCGAAGGGGAGGGGGCATGATCCCCCTCATATCACATTGTAGTAGAAAGTGAACCAATAAAGGGGAATAGATCATGATCGCCTTTTGAGCCACTGCCACAGTTGAGGAGTCAGGTTTATCATGAATAAATGATCAAGGGAAAGAATATGGAGGTCAAGGAAAAATTATCTCACCCAAAAGTGGCTCCTAGGAACCGGGTAACTGCATCCCTCATGCTTTTGTGACACCAAGTCATGTAGTTAGTTCATTAAGAGTAGGGGAAAAATCCTAGTATATGAGAGATCACACCCTTATTGGAAATTTTTTGGGCCATGGCCATCAAAAAGAGATCTAATCAAATGGATCAATACTTGGCGGAAACCCAAATGACATTTTGATCTTCAACTAGGGTCTAATGGTTTCTTCATTGCCATTTTCCACAATCTATAGGACAAAGACAAGATTTTTGAGAATGGGCCATATTTTTTCAACTTGGTTGGACTCTATTTGAGGTGTTGGATGGAGTGATTCAACTCTAAAAAGGAATAGTTTACCTATGCTCATGTATGGATAAGACTTTATTCACTCCCACAAGAATTTTGGCTTGGAGAAATCCTATTCAATATTGGAAACACCTTGGGAATCTATGTCAAGACAATATAGGAAACACACCAACGTCACTACACCTCCTATGCACAAATCTATTTTTATATGAATATTTCCAAGCCCCTGCCAAGATCTATATGCCTAGAATATCATGATGGGGAATGGATCTAGACCATAGATTATGAACATATCCCTTTTAGATGCAAAAAATTCCATGAGCATGGAAATTAATTCCATGTTTGTCTGCTTAATGCCCCTCCGGGATCAATTGTTGCCTCTTCGAAAAAATCCAAATATGATTTCACCCAGGTCCAAGGGAAATGACGACAGAACCAGAAGAAGACAACTCCTCCACCAGTCAACCCTCCATCAACCAGTAATTCATTTCAATCCCTGAACCAGATCCCATAATCTCTTGCTCCTGATGGGGTTCCTCTTCCATCAAGTCAGGGGAATGGTCATGGAAAGGCTAAAGCAATCCCAGAGCCAATATTGGAGCAGATCATCCCTACTCTGAATGGGGATCCATTGGAAGATGATCAAGTTACTCAAGATGGAGGTGATATGGATATGGAGATGGGAGAAAAAGAACTAGCAAAGATCGATATGGTGCACCTTGAAGAAGATTATAGCAAGAAGGAACTATAATCCCTCCCCCTAGAGAAACTTCAAAAAGTTCATAAAGTATATCTCAACTCCACCGTAGGTTCCACCTCTATATCAAGAGGGGGGATTGGAATTCATCTGGATCCATGCAAAGAAACACACAAATCATCAAAAGAAGAAAGAATACGAGGCATAAAATCTACTCAAAAACTCATCCAAGAGGTAGGAAACTACATGATCAATTTCGGATAGATCCAGAAGCTCACTAAGAGATTATATCTCATTCCTCCTCCACCTTCCTCATGACAATTGTCTCATGGAATATTAGAGGCCTCAATGGAAGGACCAAGCAATGGACCCTTCATAATAGTATCATATCAGAGAATCCATACATCATATTGCTACATGAGACAATGTGTGCATATGTGGTTGTTGAAAGCATTCTTTATAGATGATAGAAGTGATGTAGCTATGTGTATAATGATTCACAAGGAGCGACGGGTGGAATTTAAATCCTATGGAACTTGGAAATTGTCCTCCTTAACCATTTTTACTCTATCAAATGGATTATCACAACATCTTATAGGGAAATTGGCTTGGATAAAGGAGGGGTTATCACTAATGTATATGGGCCACAAACTCCTCGGGAGAAACAAGCCTTTCTGAATAGTTTGAAGGACGTAGGTGAGATTGCTCGAAATAGGAGTTGGATCCTATGGGGGGATTTCAACATTATTCTCTCTTTGGAAGAAAAGCATGGTGGTCATTGAAGACTGGAAAATGGCATTGAGGGCTTCAAAGATTTAAGTGAATCTCTGATTGATTGATATGGAAACCATAAATGGAGTCTATACCTGGTTGAATAGGTGATATGGTTCGCATCAAGTCACATGTAAGCTTGATATATTTCTCATTTCAAAACCGTTTATGATGGATGGCCTTCTCATGGAAGCTAGCATTCTCCCAATGATTGGCTCATATCACTGGCCAATACAGTTATGGATTAAAATTTTCAGTGCTCCTCGAAGTAAACCATTTAGATTTAAAAAATTCTAGCTATCCCATCTATATTTTCAAGAGAATTTTCGAACATGGTGGGAGGATGCAATTATCTCACACGGGACCTTAATGTATAGATTTCAAAAAAAGATAAAAAAATGTCAAGCATGACCTAAAATAATGGAAAAAGAATGTCTATGGGAACATTTTTCATGCTCAAAGGGACTTAGAACAAAACATGAAGGAGATACAACAACAATTCATCACAGAGGGTAGCATAGAACCATTGTAGGCTGAGGAGAAGTAGCTAAAAAGATAGTTGGAGGAGAGACATGCACATGAAGAAACCCTCTAGGGACATAAATATAGAGTTCAATGGATTAAGGGGGGTGAGAAGAACAAAAAATTCTTCCACCACTCTATGATCCAATCCCGACACATCAACCACATCACTAGGCTAGAAAATGAACAAGGAAAATAAATAACAGATCATAAGGGCATGGAACAAGAACTTATTAACTTTTACAAGGATCTCTTTACAGATCCATGTCTATATAGATCCTCCCCAATTGAAAAAATAACTCAACATATCCCCTCATTGATCATGAATGAAAAAAATGTAGCCCTTCTAAGACCAGTTTCAATTGAGGAGGTGGACCAAGCAAAAAAGGAAATACTGACAAGAAAATCCCTTGGGCCAGATGGTTTTACTAATAAGTTTTTCCATCATTGCTACCACTTTGTTCTGGAAGAAGTATGGAAGTTGATTGAGGATTCACGAGTCTTTCTTGGATTCCTTCCTTCTCTTAATGCCACTTTCCTCACTCTTTTCCCCAAAGAGGAGCGAGTCTCTCACCCGAAGTAGTTCCAACCAATCGCTCTATGTAATGTCATATACAAGATAATCACCAAGGTAATGGCTCTTAGTCTCAAATCTCTTCTCCCTTTTATCACTTCTCAAGAGAAATTTGGCTATGTGCAAGGGCGTCAAATCTTGGACAATGCAATCCTCTCTCATGAGGTAAGGCACTCTCTAAAATATACTTGCACCCATGACATGATAATAAAGTTATATCTCTCCAAAGATTTATATAATCTCAACTGGAAATATATGAGGTCACTCCTTCTCACTTTTGTTTTTTTCAATGACTGGGTTAACTAGATCCTCAACCTCACTTCCACAGAATTATTTTCCATCATAGTCAATGACATCCCCTCCAAAAATTTCACCCTGTCCATAGGCATTCGTCAAGGGGATCCTTTTTCCCCCTTCCGTTTTGTCATCATGGTGGAAGGTATAAGACAATACATCAAGGAATCCATTGTAGATGGATATCTCCAAGGTCTTCCACTGCATGGAATCCAACCTCCTATTTCCTACAACCAATTTGTGGATGAAACCATGATTCTTGGAATTCCCACAAAATTCGTAGTATCTTGAATGAATTTAGCGAAGCCTTGGGTACCACCATCAACACTGAAAACTCCCAAATATTCTTCTTTAATACCCTTGAAGCCATTCAATCCCACCTAGCCGTATCCTTGGCTTCTCTTGGATCTCCCTTTCATACAAATAGGTTGGGTATGTTACATGAAATAGGTTGGGTATGTTACATGAAATCACATAAGACATTTTACTTTTAGACACATGACTAAGCTAGATGGATTTATATTCACTTGACACATGGCATATTCTTTCCACTTCCGAGAAACCCTTTTACATACCTCTTTATAACAAGGGTATGTTGCATAGTAGTTAGTCCTTGTGTTTTCTTTCTAGTTAAGGGTTTTTAATATATTTTCTCTCCTTTATTGTCTTTATGCATGTAAAATTCCTTATAGAGCGTTAATCATTAATCATGCTCGTGCCCCTTCCCTATACAGAATATAGGGCATAAAAACAACAAAAATAAGATGCATGGAAATACTTATATTTTGTAACAATTTAAGTTATAATGAAAACAAAAAGAAAAAAAAATCACAATCTAAGTACTTAATGTATTGAATACAACTCACCTAGATTTCAAATGCTTCAATCTCTTCTTGACCTTCGTGTTGGAAATCTAACTATATTATTTTCATTCATTTACTTTATATTTTGAGTATAGTTTGGAATGTACAAGTCCATATATAATGCAGATTGAAACATATACCATGCATCACCTTACAATGCTTGATACGAACATTAAATAGCTTGTTCAAGTGACATGTCAATTTAAATGTTTTTTAGGCTACAACTTTAAACATTCTCAATTTTAGCAAATGGTTTCAAAAAGGAAGCAAGAAACTGTTTGAAGTGAAATGGAGTTGGAGTTACAATCCAACATATAGCAAGGATAGTCAATGCTAGATTGTTTAACAAAATGCAATTTGGTTGAAAATGAACTACTTGATCCTTGGTAGTTTGGTTTTGATCCTCCTATATAAGATCTACAAAGTGGTGTCCAAAATGACAACGCAATTTCATGCAACAATCATAATGTTAACAATAGATCTATTTAGTGATAAATATAAGGATTACAAATGCTTTGAGCCAAGATAAGGAATGCAAAAGAGAAACATGTGTTAGAAGTTAGGCACTTTTAGAAAACTACTCAAAAAACACATAATTTTATGGCTAAATGACTAATAATGTGATAAGTGACTTGTTAACCAATCACAACCTCTCTAATGCCACTACATAATTTTGATCTATGGAACAACTATATGAAAAATTGCACCTCATGTGTATATTATTTCTATTATAAATATGCGCTAGTCATCTCATAGTATTCCAAACATAGAAACACCAGATTTAGGATTATCTAGAAATCTATTTAACCATGTTTTTGAATTCTCGAGACAATATATGTGTCATCAATTGATCTCTTTGAATGCTCAGTGTGCCAACTAAAACACATGCATTTCAAAGTCCAACAAGTCAACTACTAGCTATGGAAAGTAATTCAATAACATCTCATAGTAGAGCATAATGAATGTAAATTATACCCCTAAGTTATACCATACACATAGAGTGTCGAAAATTACCTCTTACATAGAAATCTTGATTCGTTGGGAAACAATAATACTTGGAACAAAGTTGTGATAATTATAGCATGTAATTATGAAGTATATGCGATAGTGCATTCTACACTAGAAATAATACTAGCATATTATAACACAAACAAAATAGGCACATTCTGCGCCATAGTCATTAAACACTTCTAAAATGTTATGCAACGAATCTCATATTTGCAAACAAACAATTTTGACCCACCAAAAATGAAGGAACTCTAACTTGGTTAACTAAAAAAATGCAAACCGTGAAATAATATACAACAGAGTAAAAACACCACAGATGGCTTAGTTTGCTATTGGAAGCTCTAATTCACTTGCATTTGGCATATGCTAGCCTATTCAAATTTAATACACAACCTACCTTGTTCCTTGTTTTAGTACATGTTATAGTTGTGGGCGTAGGATAGGGGGTGAAAGTTCATGCTAAGTCATAGGTAGCTCTAGAATTCAATCCTAGGGAAGAGTTATCATTCTATGAACCATTCAAAGAAGAAAAAAGAGAGTGATGGGAACTATATTGGTTGTAGCCTAAACGTTCTACATTTTGGCCATTTTCCGACAAATTTTTCTGTTTAGTTTTTCCCGAAATTTGACAATAAATTGTTGGATCTTCAAATTCGAGGGACTAAGTTTGTATAATCAAAGTGCCCCAAGGGTTTTTCAGAACGCTAAATCCATTTATGCATTCAAAAAATTAATTTAAACAACAAAAAACTGTGATTCTGTCTAGATTTATGTCACCGGATTCCAACAAAAAGGACCAAAACATAGAACAGTTAGACAATGCCCACTCTATTATGTCGACATGGGGAGCTATCAATTTATGTAAATCATCCATTAGACTCAACCTATTGTAATTGCATCTGTAATTGGATCATAGAACTCATGTTAGATAATAAAAAAAAGAAGGCCATAATCTACTTTACATAACTCAACAAAAGTGGATGGCATAAAACCAATCTTTACACCATTAGGTGTTGGAATTGTGGGATCAACCTAAATAGAAGTCCTATTGTCTTGAACCCCCACTAATGTTTCAAGGGACAAAATCTTGCCATATGGAATAGTAACATCATGTTTCCTTAAGCAAAGGTTAGTTCAATATCTTCTATTTTTTAGGCTAGTTTCGACCTACTTCCATTTTCCATTTATGTGTACTTCCATGAATAGCACAACACTCCTTCCATTATAATCATATGTGGAAAGCATAATTCCTCATATATAGCAGTGGCATCATAACTATCCAAATCATGGGTGTTTGAATGACTGGTTAGCACATGTCTCATACAAAGTACCTAATTTCGATTGTAAGGGGATTTGCCTTTAACTAGAAGGTGTCCACCAAGGGGAAAATCACTTATATATTAGCAAAGAAAGGGCTAAACCTAATAAATCATAGTGAACTATTGGTAGAAATAGATAAAAGAGATGAAAACCTAAAATGAGTTATGTAAAGAAATTGAATTGAACTGGGTGTTTCCTTCGCATTTGTATCGACCTTGATTTTATAGACTCGACAAGATGTTAATGTTTAGAAGGGAATACAGCTGCTAACGCTTAGTGTACCGAACCTTAACCTAAAGTTAGAAAAGGGCCTAGTAATGTCTAAAGCATAAAGAAAGCTAGTTTGGAGGGGACTAACAACAATCATTTACTTGATTTCCCTATATCTTTGCCATATGTAACAAATATTGGTGTTAAATACACATGTGTTTAACATGCCATTATTGCTCGATTGACATTCAACACGTAGATGTAGCCGTGCGATTGGACGGTTAGATCGCACGGCTGGAAAAGGGCCACGTGGTAGAGATCGAACGGTCAGATCGCACGGTTGGAAAAGGGCCACGTGGCATCAATATGACGATTAAATCCAACGATCCCAAAGGAACCACGTGGCAGACATGTAATGGCCAAATCTGACGGTCACAAAGGTGAACTTGGACACGTGTCGAAAATCGAACGGCTTGGTTCTCAAACCAAAATGGTACGGATACTACACTTATTTTCCACGTGGCACAGATCCAACCGCTATACTGGCACGGATCCTATGGGCAGGAAGCCGACGGTTTAGAAAGAACCACGAAGAGCCGAGCAGATGATTCGGCGTGGCACAGATCGATTATTGATTGATTGATTATCGACGGCCAGGCAAATGCGAACTGTATGTGTTGTCGCGCGATTGATTAGAGAAAGGAGCTGCATTGTTGTGCAGTTTGACGTGCCGGTGATATTTCAGTCCTCTGCACCAGGTTTCCAGAATCCTCGTGCTGACATGCCCACTACTCATAATTCGAATAATGGGATGGGGAAGTAAGTCCCAACTCTGCCCAAAATATAAAGAGTACTACAGTTTTAAAAAAAATCAAACATAAAATTCTTCACCTGAATTTTACAAGTTTTTGCCATTTTCATTTTAAGTATCAAAAAGTCATTTTCTACTTAAATCATAATCCGTTAGAATATGCACTGAAAGACTAACCATTCGATCCAACGGTTTATTGAATTAGTTTTTCACAAAGCTGACTGGGAGTGATTTGAAGATGGTGGAATTGACTGGTTGAGATTTACACTGACTGGTCGACCCTGTAATTGGAGTGATACCCAGTGAAATTGTTTGCATAAAATCTCCATAATACTACAAACTTTAGCTAACTGTCTATACCTCCATTTTTGTTCACGGATGATCTGCTGTAATGATGGTTATTTGCAACTGCTATTTTCCAATATTTCAATAACCGTGTCATTTTTAATTATATATTTAATAGTCTATGTTTATTATTTATGGAAATATTTTGTATTCACTGTTTTATTTATTAATGTAATTATAAAAATGTATTCTAATTTTTAATTATATATATTTAATAGCTTATGTTTATTATTTATGAAAAGATTTTGTATGCAGGGTTTTATTAATGTAATTATAAAAATGTCTTTATATTCAATTGGGTAATCTTCATTCTCCAAACTTTGTTATATGTAAGTGTTTATTTCCCTTTATGAAGGAGGTTTCTACTTGAATGGTATATTTTAGTTGGACTATATACTTAAGAGTTGGTTTTTAATTTAATTATGTATTTTAAAATTAGTTTTTTATTTTGAAACTTGTAATTTTAATATGGTAATTTTAGAGTATTATGAAATTGTTTTTTTATAATAATATATTTTTCTTTCTTCTTCCATATTTTCATTATTTTATTTTCAATTTTTAATTTTAGATTTTCATTATCCAAGAGGATATCATTTTGGATGTTCAAAAGTTTTAAACATTTATCTTAATCTTTTCTCCAACCTATTTTTAAGTTGGAAAATAAAATAGAAACAACATGTGTAAATTTTTATTAATAATGATGTTGAGGTTTATCTTTCCATGAGATCCATAAAATTTATTAAACACTTAAAAAAATAAAAATAAATATTTTTCATAGTATCATTTCTACATTTTCACATAATAAAATAGAAGTATCAAGACCCTTGAGTAATTAACTTATGAAATCAAACTAAATACTGTTTTGAACATTGTAAAATGAAAGTCTCAAGATCCTCCACATTAATTAAATACAAAACTTTGTAAAATTCCTTTTTATATTATTAAGAACATAGTAAAATGAAACCATCTAAGATCCTAAAAAATAATTAAATTTTGAATTTAGTATATTATTAAAGAGAGGGCATGTTAAACATAAACTTCCTTTATATTTTAAGGTGTTTTAGAGTTGCTCCAACAATCAATTTCACTATAGAGATCATAAACATTAATAATCTCAATCTCATGATGTTCATTTTGTTTTTCAAATTCATATAATATCTCAAAAATCATTGTATCCACCATATTATGATGTTTGATAAAATATTTGTGATATTTCAACTACTTTTTATTAATGATTTTATTTTCATTCTTGATATTAACTTTAACCTTCATTTACATAAAATATTTAGTATTACAAATTTTATGATTTACTTGGTCTTTTTTATTTCTTTAAAACTAAATTTGAAATATAAATTGTGATCACTATAAGTATTAAAACTTTACACCACATCTATCATAGTTTTGGAGTTTGATGACTTTATGATTCTTTTTTCACAAAGAATGCATTTCACTAAATTTGATTTTCTAGAGATAAGAATTTATGGCCTTATCAATACAATCTACTCTTTGTGTAATAGCATTTAGATATGTACCCCTTTACTCAAAATGACTAAAGAACCACTAAATATACTAAAACTATATAATGATGAAAATAAAAAAAACAAATAAATTAGAAAATAACTTGACATGAGACAAAACTAACTATATAAAAATATCAAATTATCCTTTTTCTTTGAGTATAAAATGAGTATGATTATATTTTATATATACTATCTATAATTTAATATAAGTATAAGTCCAATTTCAACTATATAAAAACTCTAGGAAGGGGAAAAAGATATGTAAAGTAGATTTAAGTGAGGTAAAATTGGAATAACATATTGTGAATGAGAAAATGTTATAGCCCAATGGATTAGCTCTGGTGGTTGAGTGTTGTAAATTACTAGCATAAGGTTTCCTTGTGAATTGACCCCCACCCCCTCCCCCGTCAAAAAAAAAAAAAAAAACAAAAATTATTTTTGTTAGTAAAAAAATCAAATTTTTTTTTACAAATACACCTACATTACATCAAAAAAACATGGAAATAGTTTTCACATCACTATATATATATATATATATATATATAACTTATTACCTAACTTATTACCTAACTAGACCTTATTTTATGGGACATTTTTGAAATAGTTTTACACTATTGATGGGATATTGTCCACCTTGAAATAACACTAAAAGTTAACTATATCAAATATACTACTTATATTAGTGAAAATTGAATATAATTTGTTTTATATATAGTAATTATGGCGTACTAATGAAGTAGGCCTTCTTCCAAGAAAATGTACAATTTATAATTTATATATTATGTAAGGTACACACCAAAAGCTCCAATTAATAAATAGGTCAAGAAAAATCCATGTACATGCTTGGGTTGCCCCTAGTATTCTAATATTTAATTTGTGAAATTTGGAAGAGATGGTTTGGTTGCACCCTTGTATTCTAGTTTTTAATTTGTAAAATTTGGAAGAGACGAAATTGGGATAAAGACCATAAGAGATAAAATGTTATAGGTGGTAGTTCTATAAAAAAATACATAACAAACCTTGTTAGTGATGGCATGGGTGAGAAAAAAAACCCAGGAAGAACCTTGGAAACTTTAAGCTTAACAACCCTACATTTTAGAGGGGGAAAACCATGCTTAAGGTATGGAGAACAAGGTTTGATATCACTTCACACAAATGGATTGAAGGTGAAATATCAACATCAATATTTAGGCGAGGGGGAAAACCATGCTTAAGGTATGGAGAACAAGGTTTGATATCACTTCACACAAATGGATTGAAGGTGGAATATCAACATCAATATTTAGGCCTTATTATCCAGAGGATTTCTTGATGTACATGTATAGGAAAACCAAGATTATCTAATAAAATTTTGTAAAAATTATATGCAACATTCATAACTAAAATTTAATCTAAAAACATGAAATACACAAAAATAAACTCTACTTGTAACAAATGAAACAAGACATAAGATAAAAAAAAAAAAGGAGATAAGAGGAGAACGTAACCATCATCACCACTCCCTAAATGCATCATACAAAAACTTGAAATATCTAACCAATTTCCTATATAATTGTGTTGAATGCAACTTTAGCTCTTGTATGTGGTCACATGAATGCTCAATGTAATCATGATTGTATCCACTCTAGTAATCAAGTTTTTCTTGGCATTGGATGTCCACATCTTCAAGCCAATGTGTTTGAATGGACATAATCTATAACGACTAATCTATAATGGCTATGTGCTTTGGTGGAAATTAAACTACGAGTTGTGCATGAAGTTGTCCAATTTATAGGGCCACATTTGACTAAATAGTTCCTCAAATATATAAAACCATTATAATATCTTATGTTCTATGTAATTATTAACTATACAGTTGTAAGTATTTTACTCAATAGTTAAACCGTCGGGTTTTAAAAAAGTTATAACCCATCTGATGAACATAGTTCATAATTGTACACATTACATATAAATGTATAAAAATGTATACATCCATGAAGAGGTAAGACTATCTCCATAACAATTTTAAATATTGGGAGTGATTCTCACCTTACATCTTGATACCTTATTTAAAACTGTTGAAATACATTATTTATCACCCAACAACCTTGGGTACTCTTCTTTCCACATGGTACACATGGGGTTGAAATGAAGACATTGTCCCTCTCATTTCTATGAATTCATCATTCTTGTATCCTTCATTCCATAATTATATCCATTATCCTCCCATAAATTTTCCAGGGAACAAAATCCCCTTCTCTTAAAATTCTCTCGTGTTAATCGCCTCCTTACTTAAGCCACATGTCTCCCACAAAACATACTACATGTGTGAAAAGGTTTATGCATTCCCTTTTATCCTTTTTCTTCAATTATACTAATGATGTTTACCATCCTCTCTAAGACCAATAAGGTTTATTAGATAATAAAAGGAATCAAGGTAAATATTGTTTAGAATATTATGTCAATGAAAATACCAAGTTCATTAAAATTTTCATAAGAATTGAGAAACATTAGAGTTGTCATAAGCAATGAGGTCTTGAGGAGTGATCAAGTTATGAAACTGGATAAAGTTATACCTTTAGGGTGAGCTCAAAGGAGATGGTGCTCATCCTCAACCTCCTCTATATCACAAATTCTATAAATTTATTAATCTTAAGACATTTTTAGGTTAGTCAAGTGATGTGTCACTATGTACATCATGACCAACTTTGATCATGATAGTGGCAATATTCATTATGTTCTTTATACCTTAAATATTGGAAAAATAATTTTAATCTTTTTAAATCAAGTTTTTCCATATATTAAACCTGAAACCATTAACAAAACCATCATTATATTTCTTAATACATTCTTCATACAACAAATGCATGAAATGGTAACAAATTTCCATGAAAGATTCAAAAAAAATTCCAAAACTTTTCTTTCAATTTATTTGGAAAAATGTAAGAGCCTTTTTCTAAACTTGAAAACAAGTACAATATGAATTCATTGTGTTATGTTTCTTAATACAATAAGTCACATGAAATGGTAACAAATATGTATAGAATATAAGAAGTTAACCATAATTTTTTTGATCATTTACATTTATTTGGATAAATATAAGAGCTTCTCTAAAATCCTATAATGACTACACTCTAAAAACACAATCTAAGCCTTGGTAGAAAAACACTGAATGCCACAAATCATAATAATATATTATTTCTTGAGTTTCAGACCATAGAAAAAAAAATCAATTTCAATAATTCCAATCAATGCACATTATTGTGTTGCTTCTTATGATGCAATGTTGAATTTATCAACATAGTTCTTTGAAGCCCAAATGTTTCCAATTCTCGAATAGAAATTCAAAATGCACCTCAATTGAAATTGAAATTACAAAGAAACCAATGTTGAGTTAACCACTTGATAATTTAAAATCTATTGAAAGATTGTAAACATGACATGAAGTCAGACCAACATAAATCCATACATGACTCTTGCTAATGCAAAACTATAGACAAGTTGACCGGTAATGAATGGTTTCCCTAGTGGTTAGGTGAACCTATATCATTGTCTAAACCGGGATCGAATTCCCCATCGCGAAGTAGCGCGAGTCACCGATCGAGAATGTTGGAAGATCCACTCAATCGTTGGATATACAACGAGAAGACTTCGTTGAATTTCTACCTCAGGAGGATAGAGATGCTATAGCATCAAATTCCCCGAACGTCGAAGTTACGAAGTAACATAGGCCGTTGATCCAAGAGTTATGTGTATGTACCTTGGCTGCGAGATCGAAGGGCATGAAAGAGGATCAGACCGGAGTGACATGGTGCAGTGAAGCCATCCATGGTGACATGGACCCAAGTTTTACGTGCCATGTGTCACCTGGATTCATGTGTATCACATACCCTATAGACCCCTTTGGAATGTGACACATGTCATCCCGAGGAGGGCATGTGTTGCCCCTAACCCTTCTACGTGTCAGCCTCTGGTACGTGCCCACCTAGCCAAAGTGGTTGGTGAAGTGATCGGAACTTCGAGAGTCCATCCTAGCCGTTGACGTTGGGAGACACTTGGCATCATATCCTGTAATCCAAAGGACTTGAAGCTTGGTGCTTCGAAAATCCCCAAAGCTAAGAGTAATAGAGAGAATATCAATCGTCCGTCGTTTGGGGACGCGTGGTGGGTGATCAGATACTATGGAGGATAACCACCTTGGAGAAAAGTGGAACAAGAACTCCCGAAGGCCTGAAGGTCGTAGTTCACTTGAGTCGTCGAGCTCAGAGGACAGGTGTTTGGAGATCTGACACTCCAGAAGGATTTACCTTCGAAGGTTTGTGTTTGTGAGTGCTTTGGAAGTCATCGAAGCACAAAGTCCTGAAGTAAGCATTGTTCGTTGATATTGAAATAAAATGGGGACCGTTGATTTCCGTAAGCATACCCAAAATTCGTCGATTCGGTGGTTCAAAAGACTTATGGTGTCATAGGTTGAAAACGTCCGGAGCCCGAAGCATCGAAGCACCGAAATAGGCACTTGTTGTCTTGGCATCTGGTCATAGCCCAAAGTCATATGCGATTGTAGCCGAAGGGAAGAGGTTAGGCCGATAATTCAAATCAGAAGGTTGAACGTTGAATTCCCTATTAGCTTGTGATTTAGCCAAGGACCAAGTCCAGTCATTGGATTGGTTGGTGGATGGATTTCCTCCATAGAATTAGGAACGCTGGAAGTTCTGAGATACCGAAGAACTCAGGGAGAATCATATTGAGTCAGACCCACGTGGAAGCCATGTGGCCCTGACCAATGAACACCCGATGAACTTGGGAGAGGTATATATGCCAGCTCTAATTTCAATTTTGAGCATGGAGACCATGGTTGGAAAGCTCTGAACGAGCAGAATGGGATAGAGACCCTGAATGGAGAATTTGATTTCTTAAGAAGAATGAAATTTCAACGCCCCACCATGGGTGTGTTATAGTGGAATAGATCCACCATAGTAGCATACATCTATTGTCCAGAGACATACAATCTCCATAGAAATCATATCATCTAATATCAACATGCATAAAAACAATATCATGATATAAACTGAGTCATCTGGGCCATTCTTCCACTCACATTTGTGAGATTTGGAAGAGCATCTGCCCTCAGAATGTGAAAAATAATCCATGGTATATCTGGACTATTCTTCTCAAGCATAGAAGAATAATTGTCCCTGATTTATGAGCCTGGACCATTCACCTAACTGGGCCATACCTCCAACACTAGTCATAGTGCAACCTGGAGAGAACAAGTCTTCCCTAGGGAATGCTTATCCCTGATTGTTGAACCTAGACCATTCACTTAATATGACCATTCATCTAACACTAATCATAGTGAAACTTGGATGGAATGAGTCTGCCCTAGGGAATGACTATCCAGACCATTTCCTAATGGAAATGATTGTCCTACACCAACCTCCAAAACATACCATTCTTTGAAACTGCTCACAACTGTGAACTTTGAAAGAATGACTTCCCGACGAGGCAAACCATTCTACTTGACCACTACTCAGAGTGACTTCCAAGAAGAATGATTGTCCTATACCATTCCACCACACTGGCCACAAGGAGAATCATTTTTTATGGTACATAAACAATCTATTGAACCATTTTCATTACAAAAATGACTGTCTGATTTGGACCATTTTCCGAAATGGAAAATTCCTTTCCATCAGAAATATCAAACCATTTTTTGAACTGGAAAGGAACTACTCATACTAGACCATTTTAACACATCAATTCTCCCTCCCAACCTGGGGGTAATCTCTTCCTTTTTTCAATAAGGAAGTTGTCTCCACGATCCCCAACTTGTTTCTTAAGTACACAAATTTTTCATCTTGGACAGAGGATTTACCAAAATATATGCTATCTTCTCATCTGTGGAGATATATTGGATAACCACTTCTCTTTTCTGGACCTCATCACGGAGAATGTAATGCTTGATCTCAATGTACTTTGTTCTGTCATGAAACATTGGTTTTCTCTAAAGGCTTCATATAGCTCCGATCATTACAATATATCATGGTTGAATTCAACACTTCTATTTCCTTCTAGCTCATGACATCGTGGCAAGGCTCAAACTGAAACATATCCAAGTAGCACTTCTTCTGTCATCATGCGAGTTTTCCATGGATTAGCAATCCATCATCCCAGACTTCTGAGTAATTATTCTAATATACTATCTTTGTCATAGAAAGTTTTCACCACACATATGTTGTATATGAGATACTCTACATCAAGTTGTTTGAATCCATACAAGGTCTTCTTATATCTACACACATGGGTCTCTTTCTGGTATAATCTTCTTTCTCACTTTCTTTATTGGGAAGAATAGTCTTTTACATGTAAATTCCAATCCATGGAAACTACAAGAGGTATATCTGGAACAAGTTGTTGTCATAGTCTTCTCCCTCCTTCTGGAAGAACCTCCAAATCTTGCAATGCTTCCATTCATAAGTATTTTTCACATTGTTCTTTATCATAAGTTCCATTTCTTCTACTCGATTGATTCTTTCCGAGTTCAAACCAAGTTGGTAGTTTTGTGATTCTCGGTATAATAACTGGTTGTTCTGGCTTTTCTTTCTTTCTTGGAATCTTCATGTTCTTCCTCATGTCTCTCTTTATCTCTTGGGTCCATGGGTATTCTATAAATTTCATGCCCTGGAGATTCCAACTTCTTCCTTTCATCATAGGATCATGGATGTAGATGGACAACCATGATACTTTAAGGCTTCTTTTCGAAGAAGACTTTTTCTAGAGTCAAACTGGACACGTGTTGGTTTTCATGACTGCTATTTTCAATGGGAACATGGATAGATACTTCATAATCCTCAATGGGTAATATTATTTAGGATTAGCTCCCTCCTAATCCTTGCTTCATGCATGAATTCATGCTCTTCTTTTGGAATTCTATAATCATCTCCCTCCATCTAATATAGTTCATGCTTTTGTCTACATTCTTATTGCCTTTTGCAAGGTGTCACAAGTCCTTTTCTAGTTGAATTCTTTCTGTTTTGACTTCTTCCGGGTCTCTTCAGGTTTGATTCTGATTTTGGCTTATCTGGTAGTTGTTACTTATATAATAGCTTCCATAGGAGTTGTTACCAAATATTGTCAACATACTTCATCTTTTCATGTGTATTGCTTGACTTGTAGTCATTGTAATAGCAATCCTTATCCTTTTATTCTTGTACATGATATGTACAAGAACTATGTAAACATGGTATATACAAGAGCTTTGAAGAATATTGTTACCTTGACTTAGAAGAAGAAGTTTGTTTTATCCTTCTTGAATTTCTTTGAGGTATCCCTTTCTTCAACAATTGTTGCTTCGTCTGTTTCCTTCCTTTTCTTTAACTCAGGACAGTGGTTCATGTAGTGACCATATTTTCGACAGTTGAAGCATTGTATCTTTGACATATCCTTTTCCTCATTTGGTTTCTTCTTTGAGCCAAACTTCTTCTTATTCCTGAAATTCTTTAACTTTGTTGTGAAATCTTGATCATCGTATCTCTTTTGGGATTTATCTTTTGCGTTAATCCTTGGTTCTTCTTGTGCACAACAAGTCTAAAGTTCTTCAAATGTGGGATACTCCTTTCTTGTGTTCATGCTTGCAGAAAATGCATCCCATGTCTTGGGAATACCATTGAGTACTATATTTACTAGTTCCTTCTCTGAAATGATTTCTTCAATAGATTGTAGTTGATATCTCAACTAAGAGATTCTCACAAGGTATGATGTCATGCTTTCATCATCATTCATTTTCATGTCACAGAGCTCATTCTTCAGACTCATTACATGTCCAATGTTTTTGATTGAGAAGAGGTTAGTTAGGGAATCGTACATCTTCTTAGATGAGTCAAGATGAGAGATGTAGGGT
The DNA here is from genome assembly GCA_009831015.1 of Picea engelmannii. NCBI lineage: Eukaryota > Viridiplantae > Streptophyta > Pinopsida > Pinales > Pinaceae > Picea > Picea engelmannii. Next base: position 430,685 of record ML780540.1, on the reverse strand, counting down.
ATCAAGTGGTATTTCATAGAGTCCACTATGATACTCATGGAATTGATGTCATTGTATTTGAACTTCTCCATAACTGCAATGTTTTGAGGTTCCCTGTCTTTTCCTTCTTCAAATTGTGGTTCCACAATCTTTCCTTTCACGATATCCAACACTTTATTCTTGGAAAGAATGAGATCAATCCTTGTCTTCCATGCTCTGAAGTTAGAAGCCCCTTCTAACTTGTTTTCTGACTTCATCGAGTAAGTCATGACTGTTTTGAGTTGGTCAAACTTTGACTTTGATGAAAAACTCAAACTTGACGTCGTAGCTTGCTGAGAGTACCAGGAGGTGCACTAGGTTAAGGCGCACTAGGCTATCCAGAAATTAGGTCAATTTCTTCACTTAAGGTGCCTCAACAAGAGGGTTAGGGTTTCATTGCTGCATCAAAAACTTTGACTACAACTGCAACTGCAACTGAGAAAATCCTCCCAATCTATCTTCCAGCGGTTAGACTGTCTGAAGATAGTGTGGGCCCATAACCTATTAGAAATAATAGGTGTGCTCGTTTAACCATAGACAATATAGAAATATTGTCACCCAACCATAGGTCGAAGCCACCCTCAAGTACCTTAACCTTGACATAGAATAATTCCAAAAGCAAACCCTAGGCCTAATAGAAAATCAAGGTAGTGTATCACTCTCCATAATTAGCATACTAAGAAGAAAGTCTAAACCATAACCAAGAGAGAGTCCAAGATTGAAACCGAAAATACAAGTTGCAGTAACTGTAGTTGCAACTACTCTCCAGACTTGCGCACAACCAAATTTCTTCAGTTGTGAGCTGTGTGTGTCAAATGAGCTCTAGCATCCTGTATTTATACTACTCCTCCTTAGCTGTCTGGGTCGACTTCTCATTCTGGAGGCTAAAAAATCAATATTAAATGTTTCTTTTAGTCGACTTGTCCTCTAGGGTTATGTCCAATGCTTTAGGGTTTCTTCTTGCTTCCCGAAATATTATATTCTTGTCAGGGTTACACGTGGAGGTTAATACCTCCCATAGCTACCATAATATCAACACTTACTTCTTGAACAAATTCCTCTTATGAAATAATCTCATGACTTCAGAAGTCCATTTAGAGTAGTCATTACTAACTCATCTTCTTCAACTGAGTCACTGATAGCTATAATTTGTTCATTAATTTGAGAAATTCTTATAAAGAAGGCATGAATAGATTCATACTTCTGCATTTTTACATTTTTGAGTTGAGTCCTCAAAGCCATCTTCATGTTTATGCTCCTTCCTTCATATAGACGAGATAGAACATCAAACATCTCTTTGGGAATATTCAAGGATGATACATGAGGAATAAGATGGTCTTTTATAGAATCTGCAATTATTCTCTTTGCCCTTATCAGATTCTTCATGTACTTACCTTTAGCTTCTTCTTCCTTAGGTTTTGCAAACTCTTCCATAACATAATCTGATAAGTCATTTTCTTCTAGAACAAGGGATGTTTTTTACTTCCATGCTCTGAAGTTATCAAGTCCCTCAAGTTTCTCATCAAGCTTAGTGATTGACATCATCTTGTCCTTGTTTTTGACTTCCTTCAAAAAACTGAAATATTGTAGTCTTCTTCACAAATATAATAACTCTTTATAGAAATGGCTTCTTTTAGGGAAGCTCTAATACCATGTTGAAAAATTGATGCATGTAGGTAAATGTAAAAAATTTACAACATACAACCAACATACCAATACATCTACATATATGAGGATCATCGTGAGACAATCACAGAGAGAACACAAGTATACTTTGAGAAACCCTCTTGGGGTAGAAAACCCAACCAAAAATTCTCTTTAGATTTTTCAACAAAGTGCAATACCAGTACAAGAATTTATAGTAACTATCTAGGACTCAAAGGACTGAAACAATACCTATGTTTCAACACTTACAAACTTCACAAATAGTTGAACTAACACTTAGAGTAATAGCTTGAAAAAATCACCAAAAGATAATCAACTTTCCTTCTTGATGTAGCATACTTTTGGCAGATTTAACACAGTATTTGTAGCGGCCTTATATCAGCAAGGAACAATAGAAGACTTCAGCTAGAATAGAGTGTTTGTATAAGCAATATACTTCAACAACTAGTTTTCATATACCAGCAGAAGGCTCCAGCAACTAGCAACCATATACCAACAAAAGGTTCCAGTAGATATTAGTCATATACCAAAAAAATACTTCAACAAATAGATGCCTTGCCTCAGCCGAAGACTCCAACAAAACAAAGGTATCCAAATGTTAAGTGAATTCCCCTTTTTATTGGTTGGTTTGGATTCCCTAAGCAGCCCTCTATGAATGTGTCACAAACCCACTATTATATTACAACTACCGTTGTCCCTTTATTGAGATGGGTATGCCCACTCTTTTTGTACTTTATCATCTTTATTTATTACCCCATGCTTAAAGTAGGGGGATGTTGAAATGATGGTAATATTCACTTATGGTTACTTGACGTTATGGATAAGCACCCTCATATTTGTATTACTAGGTTAGGGTTTAATAGTCAACCTAGTAAATTTTTTATATATTATTCTAGGTGACTAAAGCATTTATATGGGCCCATAACTCCAATATGGGGGAAGGTGCCCCACTTCATAAGTTGCGTATAAATACACACCTTACAAGTATTTTTTTGCATCATCTTGGATTCTTTAGTGATTGATTATTTTTCCTAAGGACACCATATCTCTTGTTCTCTTATTCATGGGTTCACTTCTCATATTTATATTCAAGGTTTATGTTGGATTAGGGTTTGCTTAAATGTTCATCGTGGATCCACAACCTCTCCATCATCCCAGCATAGGCCTTAGTCAAACCCACCCATCTAAGGTGGAGAGTCACACAGGCTTGGTGGCTGATGAATATACCCGTAGTGTCCTATAACTATTTGAATACATAGTAGCAATATTTGAATACATATACCAATTTAAATATTATTTGGTACAGAATATATATATATATATATATATATATA
>ML780540.1:395606-427611 GCA_009831015.1 Picea engelmannii | reverse complement strand
ATAATAAAAAAATCCAATATGAAAGTTTACATCTCATAGATATTAAAAATATGCATTTTGTTCTAAATTTTAAATGAATTTCAGCCTAAGGAGCATGTAATAAATATCACAATTTTCCAAGAGTAGCACACAAGAGAGAAATACCAAAAAGACTGAACAAGAAGAATCTATGCCATTGCAGCTATTGCATCACCCTTCCTTATACTTTCTCCTTACTTCTATGTAGATGAGAGAGTGAGAGTGAGTGTGTCAAAATGAGCTAAGGCACCTCATATTTATAGTCTTCATGTCCTCTTTACTAGTTCGACTTCTCTTCTCGGAAGGTGTCACTTCTTTGTTCTTTATTCTTCTGGGCCGACTTCTCTTCTAGGGTATGTCCACATATGTTCAATGGTTCTCTTACTTCTGGAATCTTCTTCTCATCTAAGAAAGGTCATCTATGAGGGAAATTACCTACCATAGCTACCAGAACATCAACATCAAGGTCAAAATTGTACCAAGAGACAAAATTAAAATGCACGCCCACGCTTCCATGTAGCTCCAAAAAATGTTTTATAAGTTTTAAGATGGAGTTATATAAATGTTAAATTTACATATGCATAGAAATTTTAATTGAAGAGCATGAGAGGTTGCCTTCATGCACCTTGATTTGGTATTTCATGTAAATTTGAATGCAAAACTACCTCAGAGTAAAATGCACGCCCTAGTCTAAATTTTGAGCCAAATTTAGTGATTCAACCTACATAAAGTGTAGTTTGTGATTTTACACATGTCTATGACATTATATTGGAAGTTTTAGACAGAAACATACCTGATGTGCATAAAGGATAAAAATCGCCTTGTAAAACCAAAGGGCCAAATTGTTAAAGTTGGCTACATGAAACTGTGAGGTCTAAACTGTACACTTCAAAAATGATGATTTCCATGTACAAAGATTCATGACATTTTGATGAATCATGGGATGGTGGGTTATGAGAGAAACCAAGGTAATTTTTTCATTTTCATTCATAAAAGGTTCTTCCATACAAACTTAGGTAATAGATGCATAGTAAAACCCCCAAAATGCAGAACCTGTTTGTAAAAAGTAACCCAATGTTCTATTATACCTTAGATTTGAGTTGTGAAAGTTGATGGGGGTGTGTTTTATCATAGTGTACATGTTCATGTTGTTTTTTTTTCAATTACAAGTTTAAAAAGGGTGGTTGCACAAAAGAGGCAAAGTTTGCCTTGTAATTTGCAAGGTCTAAACAATACTAAGTGACAACATTCAAATGCACACCCAAGCTTCCCTATAGGTCCAAATATTGTTTTATATGTTGTAATATGGAGTTAGATATATTTTTAATTTACCTATCTCATCTAAAATTCAATTGAAGAATGCGATATATTGTGTTTATGCACCTAGATTTGGTATTTTATGTAAATTTGAAGGAAAATATGCCTTAGAGTAAAATGCATGCCCTAGTCTTAATTTTCACCCAAATTGAGTGATTCAACTTGCATAAGGTGTAGTTTGTGATTTTACATCCCTTTTAGAAATAGGGCGATGCAAAAGCGTTATTACATATATAATACATTGTTGAAGGATTGACCTTGTCAATATAAACTTATATTGGCATTTTTAAACATAAACCTACCTAGTGTGCATAAATGCTAAAAATTTCCTTGTAAAACCAAAGGACCAAATTTTTAAAGTTGTCTATATGAAACTACATGCCCTAACTTGGATAAGGCTCCATAATTTAGGATTTAAGTTATAAATTGATAATTACAATATTTATAACCTGTTTGTACAATTACTAGTGCATTTACACTCCAAAACGAATGATTTCTTGCACAAAGATTCAAGACATTTTGATGAATCAGAGGATAGTGGATTAAGAAAGAAGTCAAGGTTAGTTTTGCATTGTCAGTCATAAAAGACTCTTCCGTGCAAAAATAGGCAAGAGATTCATAGTAAAACCCTCAAAATGCACAACATGTTTGTAAAAGGTAAGCCAAGGTTGTATTATACCTTAGATTTGAGTTGTGCAATTTGTTGGGGGTGTGGTTTATCATAGTAGACATGTTCATGTTGTCTATTTTGCAATTGTAAGTTTAAAAAGGGTAATTGTGCAAAAGAGGCAAAGTTTTCCTTGTTATTTGTAAGGTCAAAACTTTACTAAGCGACAACATTAAAATGCACGCCCAAGCTTCCTTGTAGCTCCAAATATTGTTTTATAGGTTGTAATATGGAGTTAGATATATTGTAAATTTATCCGTTTCATCTAAAGTTCAATTGAAGAATGAGATAAGTTGTTTTTATGCGCCTAGTTTTGGTATTTTATGTAAATTTAAAGGAAAAATTGCCTTAGAGTAAAATGCATGCCCTAGTATCAATTTTGACCCAAATTGAGAGGTTCAACTTGAAAAAGGTGTAGTTTGTGATTTTTCACCTGTCTATAAACTTATATTGACACTTTAAGACATAAACCTACATGGTGCGCATAAAGGCTAAAAATTTTCTTGAAAAACCGAAGGGCCAAATTAATAAAGTTGGTTATGTTAAACTGCACGCCCAAATTTTGCCTTGTAATTTGGGAGGTCGAAACTGTAGTAAGTGACCAAATTAAAATGGACGCTAAATCTTTCCTGTAGCTCCATAAATTGTATTATAGGTTTTAAGGTGGATTTAGATATATGGTAAATTTACCTATGTCATCCAAAGTACAATTTAATAACCAGAGAGATTTCTTTCATTAACCTAGATTTGGGATTTGATGTAAATTCGAAGGAAAAACTTCCTTAGAGTAAAAAGCAAACCCTAGTCTCAATTTCAACCCAAAATGAGTGGTTCAACTTGCAGAGGGTGTAGTTTATGATTTCACACCTGTCTTTAGCCTTATATTAGCATTTGGTGAAGGGTGAAATATACATTTTGGTTTGTGGTTACATGCATGAACTAACATGTTTTGTTACATATACAACTCTGCAATGCATCTTTATAGTGAAAGATAATAGATCAATGATTCAACAAGTGAAATGTGTAACTGTGATCCTAACCGACAATCGATTTTTGACAATGGCGGGTGATCTCAGAAAGTTTTATGTCGGGTATTGGGTTTAATGCTAATGCTTATGGAGGTTTTCATTTTTCTCAGTACTCATTCAAAAAATTGCAAAAAATATAGGGTTAATAACAATGGCATATTGTAATATTGAACGACTTGATAAACTATAGCATGTCAATGGATGTGAATGGACACTGCAACTTCAAAACACACTACACATTGGTTTAATATTGTAGCTTTATAATGCTAGTAAGCTTGGAAACTACAAACACTGGGGTTTTGAGATTTTATGGGTTTTGAGATTTTATGGCTTTAAAACTTGAAAGTGTAGATCTTTGTGTTGAAATTTGAGGTTTACTGATCAATGAAGAGCACAATGGAAATCTCCTTGCAGATCGGAAATGGTTGGTAGAGTCCTCTAATTTCATTTTCTATCAATTTATCACTGATGGAGACTATAAAGACTACAAATGATTGGTAGAGCCCTAAAATTTCATCTAGGGTCTAGCGCTAATGATTTTGGAGGTGCCCATTTGTTTAGGCTCGCTGCAATTTTAGTAGTGCAATAATTAAAATAAAACCTAGAGAAAACTTTTTGAGCCTAAAATCCTTGTATCAAAATGCACTACAAATCCATTTAACTTTCAAAACTTGAGATAAGTTAGTAATATGGCTTAAAATTTTCAAGAAATTCAAATGACCCATAAGGGGAAAAACAAAGTGAGACATGGGAAACTTGAACACCTAGGGCTAAGCCTTGCATGTATGGTTCAACCTTTGTTGATATTTAGTGCTAATGTTACAATCCCCATTAATGCATAATAGTATCTTTTAGCTAGCAAAGAGGTATCCATGTGGTGAGTGTGGTAGGGCCCTCTATCAACTTCACTTGGTGAAAGAAAAATTGCTCGAAAGATAATCCCAAAGGAGCTCAAACTAGTGCAAGCATTTGGTTATCCACTAATCAATTTCTCAAAATCTAAACCAAATTTGAAGAAATGAAAATTTTCCTTTCAATTTTTATTTCATACTTTTTTGGGGAAAAAATGAGACCATAGTAATCCAAATTATCCCATGTTTGAGCCAGGAATTTGCAGATTGAATAGGCTCCGCCTTTGGAATTGGCTCTTGGAAAACTTATCACTAGAAAGGGTTTTATATGCAATGTGGGTTTGTTTGCAAATGATTGGTAACAAGGATGTTTCTTTATGAATGGTTAAGAAATGTTCACTTTTATCTTGTTGGGTGATTGAGGAGGAGGGTTAATGGGGAGTTTAGATACAACAATTGAGGTTGGTGGTCACATGCGTTTATCATTATTATAGACATATATATGTAATGCATGTCACTTAAGGGATACAGTCACTTTGTTGGAAGTCCTTAAAAAAAATCACTTAAGGGACACACTCCAAGGATTAGACTTACTTTAGCTTTGAAACTCATAGTATACAAGTGGGTCGATTTATAACAAGAATGGTTGGCATGAATTAATGCCCCATTGGCAATTGATATGTGTTTCACTAATATGATTGCTATATTTCTAGTGTGTCTTTCCCTGATTGAAAATTGTTGACATGTTGCTGCCATTAATTTGGATCTATACCTTTGAAGTCTAGGGTCAGGGTCTATATTATACATGGAATCAATCGATAATTGGTGGTTTGAAGTATGACCTTTGGTTGAAGGATGCCACCTTATGACCTTTTTGGTTAAACCTATTATATTGTATGATCTAGGTGGATATTGGTGGCCACCCACCTTCTCCAACTGGCTCAAAACAGTTTTCTGACAATTTTGGCAATTTACTATTTTTAGCAGTTTTAACTTTCGGGGCCATTTTGAGGGCCTAAATGAAGGATTTTCAGGATCGATATTCTCAATGATATCTAAAGGAATCATTGAGACTTCAAAATTAATCTCCTCGACAATACCTTTCCAATGGGCTATCATACACCTAAAACAGAGATTGTATGCAAAAGTTACAACCCCGAGAAGTTGATGTACTAACTTACCCAAACATGGCCCACATGACTTTTGGCGCTTCATCTCCTAGGGTTAGGTTTTTGGATGTCTAGGGTTTTTTGCATTCCTTTTTATTGTAAAAAGGCCTTCAGAGCCTCATTGTAATGATCTTATTGCGAATGAGTGCAACTGACACATCTCTTCTCAGAGATAAGCCGCCATCATTCTAGCAAGCTTGTTTCCACTGCATTTTACAGTTTCAGCTTATTTCCTTATTGAATAGAAAAACAATTTTATTGTATCTTTGTTATTTTGTGTTAAGCACCTGTTAATAATTTGTAGTCATTTCGTTCTGCTCATAAAATCTAGATCAATGGTATCAGAGAGGTATTCTCCTTGTCGTCTTAATGCATGTCCCCAATGAGGTCAAAGTACAAAGAGTTGGGTCTTGAGCTTGCTTCTCTTGAGGAAAAAATCTCTCGTATGCCCACGCGACCTCTCATGGCAGGAGAAAATAAAAATGATGGGACATGAGATCCTTTCAAACTATTGATTGAGGAAGCCCTCACGCAACAAAGGAATAAGATGATGGATAGTTTCGTGCAAATCCTTCGGCGGCTACCAACAAGCGACACATCTTCTTCGAGCGGAGGTGCCACGCCATTCAAGGTACATATAAAATTTGATATTCCTATATTTGAAGGTCAGATAGACACAAATGTTGTAGACAAGTGGTTGAATCTACTAGAAGGGTATTTTTCTGTCCATAACTTTTCGAATAGAGAAAAGATTACTTTTATGCTCCTCAAAGTCGTTTCCTATGTCAAAGATTGGTGGGAAACTTTCTGTGAGCAAAAGGAAACAAATGAAACCTCATTATTTATTGTCATGGTCACCTGGGAATCCTTCAGGAATGCTATTAAGGAACAATACTACCCTGTCAAAAGTTATGACGACTTGTATACCAAATGGACCACACTGCGGCAAGAAAGAGACCAAGTAGTGCCAGATTTCACAAATATCTTTCATACCTTATGCACCAAGCTGGGTATCAAATATTCAGAGAGACATATGGTGCTCAAGTATCGCGATGCTCTGTATAGATGCATCCAGACTGAAATGGAATTTTTGGACATCTCATCCTTAGGCGCAGCCTATCGATATGCCATCAAAATCGAGCAAAAGATCAAACAAAAGATGTGGCAATTTGAGCCTGGGAAACCCTCACAAAAAAATCCAGTAAAGGGCAGCCCCAACCCACAGAACAAAGGACAGAGAAAATATGGACAGTATCAAGACAACCAGTCCAAGCCGTAAGCAAATAAGGACACCGAAAATACAAAGAAAGATACCAGGAAGTGGTGTGACTTCCATAAGATCCCTTGGCATAACACTGCTGATTGCCACTCAAAGCAGTCATTGGTGGCCAAATTGAAAGCCTCTGAATTAGATGTGGGTAAGACTCTAAGACAGAACCAAAAAGGGGAAGACAGATCATTGACACGGAACCCAGTGCCACCATTGCTACCACCAAGCTTTAGCCTGGTGAACCAGATGAGATAGAAGAAGGAGAATACCTCTTCCATTCAAAAATGTGGGTAAAAGGCATCTTGCTGCACTTCATCGTGGATAGCAGTAGCCAGAAGAAACTCATCTCAACAGAGGTCGTCAAGCGGTTGGCCCTACTGACAAAACCACACCCACAACCCTACACCATTGGATGGCTTCACCAAGGAAGCGATCTCCATGTCAGCCAACAATTTCGATTCTCGTACGACATCAAGCCCTTCAAAGACAAGGTATTGTGTGATGTTGCTCCTCTCAAAGTTTGTGATGTTCTTTTGGGCCAACCTTATTTATGGAAACATCATGTTGTATATGAGTCTAGGCCTTGTAGTGTTATTATTACTTTGAATAGGAAATTGTATAGGATACCCGAGGCAGTCCCACCTAATGCAATTTCCTTGATCTCTGTTATGCAATGTAGGAAGGTCATCTCTTAGACAAGGAATTTTGTCTTCTTCATGATTCACTCTCAAAATAAGGGAAAGATCATAGCCACATCTAGGGTCTCTGCGACCGACCTCTCCACACAGCAGAAGCATGTAGATAAGGTCATGGAAGAATACTCAGATATCTTCTCCTCATCTATCGAGGTACCTCTGCACTGTCAGGTCAAGAACCCCATCGATCTGACCCCCGGTGCACCGCTGCTCAATGGGATAGTATATCACCACTCTCTGTTAGAGAATGAGGAGATCAAGTGATAGATCCAAGATTTGATCCAAAAGGGGCACATCTGTCCCAACTCATCACCTTGAGGGAGCCCAATCGTGCTGGTACAGAAGAAACATGGAACCTGGCGACTCTGCATTGATTACTGGGATCTGAATAAAATCACAGTCAGAAACCGGTACCTGATTCCATGAATAGACAACCTCCTTGATCAACTCACGGGGGCCAAATACTTTAGTAAGATTGATATGAATTTTGGCTACCACTAGGTCCCGATAGAACAGACAGATGTATGGAAAACCACGTTCAAGTCAAAGGAAGGCCTTTTTGAATGGTTGGTCATGCCCTTTGGTTTGACAAATGCTCCAACCACTTTCATGAGGATGATGGATGATATCCTGTGACCATTCACCAATATTTTTGTAGTGGTGTATCTGGATGACATTCTCATTTACAACAAGACTTGGGCCGAACACTTGCAACATATTCAATAGGTTATGCACACCCTGCGACAGCACAAGCTATATGCCAACTTGGAAAAATGCTCCTTCGACATGGACAGGGTCCATTACCTGGGATACATAATTGATCAGCATGGCATACATGTGGATCTAGCCAAGATCCAAGTCATCCGTGATTGGCCAGCCCCAACCACCCTCACTGAGCTTTGAAGCTTCTTGGGCCTTGCCAATTTCTACCGTAGGTTCGTGTTGGGATTCTCCCATATTGCATGGGCCCTCATCCAAATAACCAGGGGTGGTGGTAAGGTGAAATTTGCGTGGGGTCAGTCCCAACAACACGCGTTCAACGATTTGAAGTAGTGCTTGTGCTCAACCCTAGTACTTTCACTACCATACCTGTAACAACCCTTTGAGATCGAGACAGACGCTTCAAACTATGCGGTGGGCGTTGTTCTCACTCAACACGACCACCCCCTGGCCTATCATAATGAGACACTATCAGATGTTGTTTGTAAGTACCCTACTTACAACAAAGAAATGTAGTCCATTGTGCAAGCCTGCCACCAGTGGAGACATTACATTCTTGGGAAGGAGACAGTCATCCACACTGATCATGAGCCATTGCAGTTCATGAAAACATAAGGAAAATTACAGAATTATCGCCGTCAAAAGTGGTCCACATACTTGCAACAATTCCACCTCAACATCAAGTATAAAACAGGAAGCACCAATCGCGTCGCTGATTGCGTCAGCAGACCGCCAGTCGCGACACTCACCACGGTTCTAGACTCCTTTGGCCATGAGATCTCTAGATGGACCCAACTCTATGAGATAGACCCGAACTTTGGCACCACCTACCAAATGTTGGGTGCAAACGCAGTTGTCGATAATTTCCATCTTCAGGATGGGTTGTTGTGTCGTGTAACCCATATTTGTGTTCCATTAAGTGAGCGAGTGAAGATGATCTGGGAAGCCCACTATAGTCGGGTGGCAGGACACTTCGGCGTATAAAAGACAGTGGCGATGCTACAAAAACATTTCTACTGGACGAAAATTCGACAAGAGGTCATCAAGTATATCAAGTCCTACACTGTCTGCACTATTGTCAAACCGAACACTAAGAAACAAGGCATGTGCACCCCTCTTCCTACTATTGACATGCCATGGGAATCCATCTCAATTGACTACATTTTGGGCCTCCCTTCCACCAGTCAGGGAAATGAGTGTGTTTTTTTGGTTGTTGATCGCTTTTCTAAGATGACAATTTTGGTTGCCTGCAAGAAGAACATCACAGCAGAGGCCACTGCCAAGCTATTCTTTGAACGAGTCTGGGTACATTTTGGAATCCCACAAACCATTGTCTCATATCGGGACAATTTATTTCTCAGCACATTCTGGTCGAGCCTCTGGTCACTGCTGGACACCAAGCTCACCAAATCCATGGCCTTCCACCCCCAGACAGATGGCCAAACCGAGGTCGTAAGTCGAATGATTGTGCATATCCTTCGCATGTATAATTCAAAGCACCCTTGCACATGGGATGAGAGCCTTCCCTATGTCCAACATAGCTACAACCGATCCTTGCATAGCTCAACTAGCCACAACCCCTTTCAGGTGGGGTTGGGATTCCAACCATTGGGTCCCATAGATGTCGCACTTCCCCTTGCAGTCACCTCAACCGACTCATCTCCTGCTCCAACTGAATTTGACAAAGCCACTCGATTCATTGAGCGGATCCAACACATCTGCCAATAGGTTCAGGATATCCTACAGAAGTCCAATGACAAGTACAAGCAGCACCATGATCAACATCGAGTGGCACATAAGTTTCAGGTGGGTGACAAAGTTTGGTTGCACTTGCGGAAAGAACGCCTTACAGGACCCCATCGAAAGCTTTTCCCACTCCGTTATGGGTTGTACACCATCACCAAGGTCGTGGGGGGTAATGCTTTTGAGCTCAACATTCCTCCTTTCCTTGGCCTTCACTCAGTGTTCAACGTGGATCTCCTTCGCCCTTATTTCCCACCATTATTGGACACCTCAGACGTAGCAGAGTAGCTGACACCAACAGAGCTCTAAGTAAAGAAAAACTCTTCTATTGTTAGTGAAAATTATTATAATAAATATTAAAAAATAGTCATAATAAATAATAGATATTTATTATTTTCCAACAACAAAATGTAGATATCAAATAAGTTGTAATGATTTCAATATATAACATTTCAAACATATGTTACTCTAAAGCTTTAAATATATACTTAAGAAAATAGTAATCCAATCAAATGTTTCTTGAATAAATCAACCTATCCTTGTAAGGAAAAAATGTGGCAATAGCACCCCTTTTAGTATTTTTGCACTTGAAAAAAAACCTTATCCATTAATATATTATTATATTATTTCCATTGACATCCATGCCACTAGTTATAATGACTTCCAATCAAACATTGCTTGTTTGAATTTCTCAAGCAATGGAATAAGTATAATTCATTTTGGAAACAAAACATCATTTCTTCACTACATTTACAAATAATAACTTGATACAAAACACTTACTAAGGTTCAACATATGAGGTACAAACATATGACACCTTGAAAGGTTCACTACATTGAAACCCTATTTAAGTTTCTTTTTCCAAGCTAAGATAATTGCTTTTAACATTTGATGTGTTTAATCTACTTTCTTTTCTTTCAAACAAATGATTTTTCATTGTGATTGAGTTTCCAAGAGACTTAACTCAAGCCTAACATTAAACCAAAGAAATAATATTTTGCACTTATAGATAAATGAGTAGGAAAAATGGAGACTTAACTCAAGCCTAACATTAAACCAATGAAATAATATTTTGCACTTATAGATAAATGAGTAGGAAAAAATGGCATTCACATAAAAGCACCTTAACCACAATAATGACAAAATAAAACCAAATGGTACATTTTCCAATAGCTTGATGAGTGCATTTCTCATTTTTTCATTATTTTTATTTTATTAGTTCAAAATATGCATGCTATGCAACTTTAAAGATTTTTGCATCTCCAATATATTCACAAGTATTTTAAGTAGCATAATCAATTGTAAATTTGCATTTCAAATTTCATATTAAGTATTAAAAACCTAGTTTCACATATAACACTAGTTTAACATGTGTAATCATTCTTCATATGTCCAATTTAAAAAGAAAACTAGAATTATACCATTTAATGTATAATAACATTTGGGCCAACATGTAACATAACATCCTTTGTAAGTAAAATAATTTTCAAAATGATACATATATCATATTAAATTAAGTATTTTCCTTTTATTAAATTAACAATAGAATATCCCCAGATGGGGTGTCATGACACAGTTAATGAGGGACGAAAAGGTGAAAGCACACATTTCCACCCAACAACTCCATTATCAAGGTGGGTGTGTGGACAACTATACCCACAATCATAGAGGCAGTAGCATTAAGGAGATCTAGTTATTTGTGCATGTGAGACGAACCATAACACTCCATCAGGGTACCGCCGGCAAGAGGAGAACTTATTGCAAATTTAAGTTGATTGACCTATGAATGAGGGTTGGCGGTATTGATATGATGAGGGAAATTTCTAAAGAGAAGTTCAAAAATGTTTTCTCACCCTTGAAGCTCATCTTATTTTGGATTTTTTGAAGGTCTCCCTGACTAGTGGCGTTGGCACCATTCCTCTCTCTATGTCACAAGTTAGGGAATGGGGCCATGTACGTCGAGGTCGAGGGTATCGCTGGAGGACGGGTTTGCAACATATTGGCCAGGCCCCTTTAGCTAAGGAGATGAATAAGGCTGACATTATTCTACTAGTACATGGTGCTGAGAAGCGTGGAGAACCAAATTCCAAGTTGGATAGGTCATTCACGTTGGTCAATTCAGAGGATGTTTTGTTCTAGGGATGTCGAGTGGAGTGGTTGGATGAAGATAATGTGTCCATTGGCATAATTGAAGCTCAATTCAGTCTCACGAGAGGGGTCCCACTCTTGGTGTAGGGTATCCCTCCCTCTCAACCTCTGAGGACACCACTGGTGGATGACCATTCATGTGCATATTCCAAGGAATTTTGCATGGCAGAGGACCGGGTGAAGCTTATCTTTGAGGTTCGAGGGGAGTTCACGGACTTAAGATTAAAGTGTTAGATTTTGTTTATTTACGGATCATTAGAGTTACCGGTGTTCTATTACTTCTTTATCATTAACTTATATATCATGTACTGAGCAATAGCAGCATAAAAAAAAGAAAAAAGAACACAAGAGATTTATCCTGGGAAAACCCAACAACCTTTCTTAGACAGATTTTGTTCACAAATCAAGTCCAATCATGAACCAATAGATAAAACCTAGCACAAAGGCTAGCTCAAGGGAAGCACAATACCAAGGTAGTGTACCTTTTCCAAGAGTAGTGCACAAGAGAGAAATACCAGAAATACTGAACAAGAAGAATCTATGTCATTGCAACTATTGCATCACCCTTCCTCAGACTTTCTCCTTACATATTTGCAGATGAGAGAGTGAGTGTGAGTGTGTCAAAATGAGTTAAGGAACCTCCTATTTATAGTCTTCGTGTCCTCTTTACTGGGCCGACTTCTCTTTTGGAAAGGTGTCACTCCTTTGCTCTTTATTCTTCTGGGTTGACTTTCTCTTCTAGGGTATTTCCACATATGTTCAATGGTTCTCTTGCTTCCGAAATATTATTCTCATATAAGAAAGGTCATCTAGGAGGGAAATTACCTCTCGCAACTACCAAAACATCAACACTCCCTCTTAGCTAAGGAGGAATCTTTCACGATGTCTTCATCTAGTAGTCCATTGACTACTCTGCAATCAGCTGGTAGCACATAGCTACCACAATGTCATCGATAGCTCAAATAATTTGTCACAGTCTCTGCAATCAAGTAGCACATAGTTACTCCTAATGTGAACTGGTAGTCTCCATGGAAATCATCTAGTAGTGCACAACTAATACAATGCCATCCAGTAGAACACGACTGTGTTGATCCATAGTAGTACAAAACTATTATCCATTGGTACACAACCACTCCAAGTAGCACACAATTATTGTACAAAGACACAATGTCTCTCTCTTGCAATCAACTGGTAGCTAAACAAGATACCACCATGCAGTCCAACAGTCTCTATGATTATGCATAAATCAACTAGAAGCACACAACTACTCCCATTCCATAATCCATAATCATAATCTGCAATCCCTATGACTATGCAACAATCAACTAGTATCACAGAGCTACTACCATGCCATCATCCATAGTCACAATATATAACTATGCAACAATCAACTAGTAGCACACAGCTACTACAATGCCATCAGCCATAGTCATAGTCAATGTCTCTATAACTATGCAAAAATCAACTAGTAGCATGCAACTACAACAATACCGTCATCCATAGTTATAGTCTCATCTAGTAGCACAAAGTTACTCCCATAGTCCTCACGACTATGTGTGTGGTGTTTCTTCTCTCATCAGTTCCAACAGTGCATTACCCCCTCAGTCAGCTCACATGATTGATCTAGGGAAACCTTGGCCATAGGGGTTAGTCGGGAGGAGGAGAAACAACACACCTCCCTCTCAATTAGGATGTACATTCTGCATCATGCCAATATTGTCTTTGAAGTACTCATACTTCACTCTAGATAGAGGCTTGGTGAGAATGTTTGTTATCTGCACATTTGTGGATATGTATTGGAGTTATATAGCTCCTCTCTGCACCGTGTCTTGGATGTAATTATATTTTATCTCTATGTTCTTTGACTTGTCATGAATTATAGGGTTATCTGAAAGCCTTGCACAACTTTGATTGTCACAATGTATCAAAGTTGGCTCCAATTCTAAATCAAATATCCCTGCAAGCAACTTTTGAAGCCACATTGCTTCATGACTTGCCACAGTAGTTGTGATATACTCTGCCTCTGTTGTACAGAGTGCCATTGATGTTTGCTTCTTGCTCAACCATGAGATCATACTTGATCCCAGACTGAAGCAACATCCAAAAGTACTCTTCTGATCCACTACACTCCCTGCCCAGTTAGAGTATGTATCTCCCTGCAACTTCACTTCTCCACCTGAGACATATCTCAATCAATATCCAATCATACCACGCAGGTAGCTCAACATATGTTTTATTTTCATGCAATCTTCATGTCTCGGTTCAACCATGTATTGACTCAAGGTATTCACTGCAAAACATATGTTCGTCTTGGTTTTAACCAGGTACATCAAGGATCCAATCAGTTTTTTTTACATCGTGTGATCCACCAAATATGAAGATGAATCACTCAGAAGCTTCATATTTATCTTCATGGGTGTGGCCATGGAATTTTAGTCCATCATCCCGAATCTCTACAGGATCTCAACAGTATATTTTCCTTGGCTAAGAAAAATCTCATCTGATCTCTACCACACCTCCAATCCCAAGAAGTAATGCATCAGACCTAGATCCTTCATCTCGAACTCTAAAGCGACCACCCTCTTGCACCCAACTATGAGCTTCTCATCTCCTGTCAGAAACAAGTCATCCACGTATAGAACCGAGATCATTGGACAACCATGCTCAACATTATAGTAAAGGTTTGGATCTGCATCACTCTTGGTAAATCCCAAGCTCATTAGGTAGCTATCTATCCTAGCATACCATGCTCTAGGTGCCTGCTTCAATCTGTACAAGGCCCTCTTCAATCTTCAAACATAGGACTCTTTCCCATGGATCACAAAACCTTTTGGCTACACTAAGTACACTTATTCCTCTATTACACCATTCAAGAAGGTAGTCTTGACATCCATCTGGTGTAATTTCCATCCCATTGTGAAGGAAATTGAAATAATTGATATGATGGAAGTGTACTTTCCTACAGGAGAAAATGTCTCATCATAGTCTTCTCCCTCTTTTTGGGAGAATCCTCTAGCCATAAATATTTCCTTGTACTTCTCTATGATGTCGTTTGCAACATGATTGATCTTGTAGATCCATTTGGAATTCACTACTGACTTCCCTTCTGGTCTCGGAACCACCTCCCACACATCATTCTTCATGATGGACTGATACTCCTCCATCATGGCATCCTTCCATTCTTGCTTCTCAACAACTTCTTCAAAGGTGGAAGGCTTTGAATCAATGATGTTGCTCATCAATGCCACATATCTAGAAAACTTATATGGTTTGTTTCTCTCTCTAAAAGAGACTTTGGTATTTGCATGTTCTTCAACTTCCTCCAAGGTGTTCTGGAGCCAAGTTGGTCTCTTCTTGTTGACTACAACTTCTTTAGGTGGATCTATAGATCTATCCGACTCTACTATATAATTTTGAACTTCTGGAATGGGTTCCTTTGGTGTAGAGTCTTCCATGATTGCTTCCCTTGGAGCCTCCTTCTCCTCTCGCTCCTCATACATGTGAGACTCCCTTGATCTTTTGAAGGCTTCATCTTCATCAAATGTTACATCCTAGTTGATCTCAATCTATCTTTTCCCAGGAATGTATATTATGTAAGCCTTTGAAGTCTCACTGTATCTAACAAACGTTCCCTTCTTTCCTGAAGGTTCCAGCTTCATCCTCTTTTCCTTTGGAACATGTATAAACATTGGACAACCAAAAATCCTCAAATGACTGATTTCTAGTTTCTTTCCAGTGAAAACCTCTTCAGGTGTCTTGTTCCCCAATATCTTGTGAGGATTTCTATTCTGGACATGCATTAATGGGGATTGCAACATTAGCACTAAATATCAATGAAGGTTGAACCATACTTGCAAGGCTTAGCCTTAGGTGTTCAAGTTTCCCATTTATTACTGTGTTTTTACCCTTATGGGTCATTTGAATTTCTTGAAAATTTCAAGCCATATTGCTAACTGATCTAAAGTTTTGAAAGTTAAATGGAGTTGCAGTCCATTTTGATACAAGTATTTTAGGCTCAGCACGTATTCTCTAAGTTTTTTTTTTTAATTATTGCACTACTAAAATTGCAACAAGCCTAGACAAATGGACACCACTAGAAGCATTAGCGCTAGACCCTAGATGAAATTTTAGGGCTCTACCAATCAATTTTAGTCTTTATAGTCTCCATCTGTGAGAAATAGAAAGAAAATGAAATTCGAGGACTCTACCAACCATTTCTGATCTGTAAGGAGACTGCCATTGTGCTCTTCATTGATTAGTAAACCTCAAATTTCAACACAAAGATCTGCACTTTCAAGTTTTAAATCCACAAAATCGCAAAACCCCAATGTTTGTAGCTTCCAAGCTTACTAGCACTATACAACTACAATATTAAACCAATGTGTAGTGTGTTTTGAACTTGTGGTGTCCATTCACATCCATTGACATGCTATAGTTTATCAATTCATTCGATATTACAATCTTCCATCATTATAAACCCTATATTTTTTGCAATTTTTTTGAATGAGCATTGAGAAAAATGAAAACCTCCATAAGCATTAGCATTAAAACCAATACCCGACATAAAAATTGCCTAGATCACTTGCCATTGTCAAAAATCAATTGTCGGTCAGGATTTTATGAGGGTCGCCTAGATGATGTATAATTGATTTTGTTTTAAATCATTACTTTTTTCTAGGGCATGGTCAAATAAGATTCAATAAAATTCTAATTAAAATAAAAATAAAAATAAAAGAATTTCATTTTTTTTCCTAAACTTTGGAAAAGTTTTGCTTATGCTAAAAGATTTTCACAAGAATTTTGTATGACAAGGATTAATAGAAAAAGTTGGAAAAAAGAATCATCTTCCTACAGGACTAAAAGGGAATTGGGTATACACAAAGTCTACGTTGAGATTCTGGAAAATGGTTGAAACTTTAAAAAGGTGAAAAGAGTTAGGTATATGAAAACTCTACACCTTGAGGTAAGACTGACACCAAAATCAATGTTCTCTTATGGATGATAATACCATGACTAGGTAAGAAATAAATATGAATTTTTAATTCTAATATACATAAATATATTTTGTGTGGGAGAGAAAAACAAACAACAACTTGTAGGACCAAGACATGGGCCTTTTGATGGTTTGCAAGTGGAAAACCGAAGGCATGTATTGAACCAGCCTATGGCTAGTCTTGTGCTTGAAGTGTTTGACCTGGAATGGAAACCTTGTATTATTTGGTGAAAACCAAGGTGATCCAACATCCCTGCAAACCAGGATGCAACAGGTCCTATACTCAAACAATTTGACCTGGAATGGTAGCCCTGTATTCTTTAGTGAGAATAAGGTGAACTTGTTTGATAGTGTGAGTGAGTGGTGGAAGAAAATTCATAATTATATGTTTTAATATTCTAACATCGTTGTTGAATTTTCCTTTGAGGCTATTAAGAGGTTATTTTAGGAATTATGTAGCAAAAGAGTGAGCTATATGGAGGGGATAAGTTTGTTCCTCATCAAATTTCTCTAGCAAATAGGTATAAATGGGTTATTGCCATGGTTGATTTTGTTGGAACACATGGAATATGTTACTTTCCATGTCTCTATTGATTTCCATAGAGAGCTCCAAGGCTACTCTACTTCTTTTAGTTTATGCCATTAAGACTATGGCATCTGGCGTTATCAGTGGCATTTCTTAGATTGTCAATGTAAGTCTTATCCAACTACTAGTTTATAATGGAGAACCAAATGAGTGAGACTTGTTTGACCTATTTATGTTGTCTCCTATGGTAAGTCGAACATAACTAGGATCATCACCATGCATGTTATTTTACTAAATGTTTTTCGCTCTACATTAATAAAATTCATAAAAAAATACATCCCCCTTAGGCCAATTGTAAGTGCTACAAGAGCTCCTACTCATGCCCTAGTTCACTTCCTTGTTGATAAACTTCAATCTTTTATAATAAAAAAAACCCCTCTTTCATTAAAGATTCCCCTTATTTTATTCAAAAAATTTGGCATTTTCACCTAGATGAACAAGAATCATGGTTAGTTTTGATGTTGTGTCCTTATTTATTAAAATCCCAATTCCATAAGTCCTTGACCTCATCTCTATACTAGTGGACCCTGAAACCCTTAACCTTATTAAAATTTGTCTCATCTCAACTTACTTCACCTTTAAATGGATGTGATTTGAACAAACATAAGGTACAGCTATGGGTTCCTTCTTATCCCAAATTGTCTCCAATATTTTTATGGAACATTTTGAGGTATCGACCTTAAATAGATTTCATCTTAAGCCCAAATGTTGGTTTCGATTTTTTGACGATACCTTCATTGTTTGGCCTCATGGACATCCCTCTCTAACCTCTTTCTTCAACCATATTAACAAAATTTCACCCATATCAAATTTATTATGGAAATCCAAAATGATAACTCTCTCTCCTTTTTGGATGTTCTCATCACCCGCCTTCCTAATGGAATCCTCACCCACCAAGTTTATAGGAAAAAGTCTCACACCGATTGGTACCTTCATGCCCAGAAATATGTTGTTCTCAAAACTCTCTTGTTACTCAAGCCATTCGAATTTCTAATCCTCATTTCCTCGAGAAATACAAATTCCACTTAACTAAGGCCGTTGTGGCCAATGGTTATTCAACTTCTCAAGTTAACAAAACCTTTCACTCAGTCCTCCATCCTAAAGCTAAAACTCTCATTTCGTTTCCTCACTCTTAGCTCTCATTTATCTTCCTTATATCCAAGGTACTATAGATCACATCTCTAAGATTTTGGCCAAAAGAATATTAAAACTCTCTTTAAACCCCCAAAAAGCCTTAAACAATTATTTATAACACTTAAGGATAAATCTGATCCCATGCTTTCCCAAGGAGTTTACAAAATTCCCTAGTCTTATGGCAAGTCAAATGTAAGCCAAAATGGTAAATCATTTAAAGCTCATATCAAAAAACATATAGTTGACACCTTCCATAATTGTATCTCTAAGTCAGTTATTGTCGAACACTTCCAAAAATCTACTCATCTCATTTGCTTTGACCAAACTAAAATTCTAGCTTCATAGCCCTATTACTCCTCTCATATCATTCAAGAAGCATTAGAAATTGAAAAACATCGTAATAATTTTAATTGGGATGATGCCTACAAACTTAGCCAATCTTGTAAACTCATCATCCACCATATTGATCATTATCCTTTCTTCTATATAAATATTTGTTATTATCATTATTATCATTATCATTATTTAATTTCCTCTTTCTTTTCATTTCTTGGTTTAATTTTATCTTTTATCCCCAATCTAATATTATTCATCCCACCTTTTTTCCTTTTAACTTTTTTACCCTTTTCTCATTTTTATCCATATTTTTAGTTCCTTGGATATACAAACTTTACAAATTATATCTCTTAAATTTTTTTTTATCATTTTTTTTTAATTTCAATCTTAACGCTAACATTAAATTTGTTTAACCTCGAATGGGGTGCCACGAAGAAAAGGACGACCACGTAGCATAGCCCAGACCTCAGCCATTAATATGGCAGGTTGGCTCCCCTCTCCTCAACATTAAATGGGAGAACGCCATAACTACCCGTCAAGCAGTGAAGGACTGCTCCCTTGCGCGAGAAAAATGACGATCATGAAATACAATGGATGGGGGACATCTGAGGCAGTGTTCATGTCGAACCTCTGCATTATTATCCAACAAAGAAGAGAATGGATCCATTTCATCTTGGCTTTCCACTAGCCCAGAAGATCTATGCACTGGTGCAGCTACCAGAGGGATTCCATCACTCTCACGTTGCTCATTGGCACCCTCCCTTTCTCCTCCATGCCGACGAAAATAGGCAAGTCGCGTCGCGGCCCTGGCTGGCACAACTTCACCGCTAGACAAAGGAGGAGGAAACAGCTAGAGCGGGCCTTATCCATAGCTCGCACTCAATGCAGGGATATGGAAAGGGCGTCATCGATGGCGTATGTGGAGGAGGTGATTCCAGAGGAACCAATCTAGTTCCCTCTCAAATCCCTCCTCTTCATTGTTCCAGACAATTGGCATCCCCCCAACCAATTTCCAATAAGCGCTAGTGCACTAGACATAGTCTAGCCCATGCGAGAAGCAAGGGAAGAATACACTTGCATAATTGAGGAGGAAATTCCTCCACCTCGACCCCAAGGACACCATGCAATTCAAAATTTTAGACGATTTGAGAATTTCAAGCGAGACAGAGGCAGTGGAGGAGCATGGGACAAAGGAGAGGATCAAGACAATGAAGGACAAGAAAGGGGCACAGGAGGATTCAGGCAAGGCAACGACAGTCGGTGGCTTGGAGGTGGAGGGTGGCCCAGTCTTGGTGCCACCACCAATTACGACAATTCTGGATCTCTGCCAGGAACCACCGCCCTATTTCCACCAGGAGCAGCTTGTGCTCGTGTTCGAGATTAGAGGCCAAATGGAAGATCAAATTCAACGCAACACCCTCATGCATCTAGCATATTGATATGTTGTACAAGGCGCACTCAAATGCACCAGCAGGCCAGAGATGCCTGACTTGCGCCAGGCCATTTGTGCTCCATCCTCAGAATGACCCTCTTAGCGGCGACCCCAGTGACGCAACCTTCGATGCTACAACGCAGTTTCAATTTTATGTTTAGGTCCCTGTTTTACAGCTTTATTGTCAATTTCCAGTTTAGTATTCATGGATACTTTGAATAGTGGTGTGCAGACTCAAGTCCGCCACCTGCCCTGGTTTTTGTTTGGCAGGGCAGATGGCAGACTGCCAATTTTGACAATGACATCACAGTCTACCATCTGTTCTAGTTTCCGCTAATTCGGCGGAACAGTTGGAAGACTGTTTCCATGTGCTTTTTTGTATTGAAATATTTTTAATAGGATTTTCCCTCTCTTTTTATTCACAAAAAAAAACATTAAATAGTTTTTATGCCCAACTTACCCTTTACTATTTTAATCATTTTTCACAACTGTTGAAACCCTTTTCTCCACATAGGTTAACCTTAATTTTTAATCATATAAATACCCACCCAAGCATTCTTTTCTATTATTATCTCATCTTTATTTTCCCATGTCCACTCTAAAAGTTAGGCGTTTCAATATTTTATACACAATCTATATCTAGAAAGCTCACACAACATTATAACTAATTGTGAAAACCTACGCTCTCAATATCTGTAAAGATTTTAGGTTTTATTTTTTGTTTATTTAACTTGTAATTTGTAAACATGCATTGTTGCAACACATAATATTGGTCTTTGGATTATTCTTAAAATTCATTTGATGTCAAATTTAAGTGGGAAAACTCATGGAGCATAGTGGTCTAATGCCAATGAATTGAATGCTAAAGTATATTTTTGCAAGAAATCCCTTGTCTCATAACTTCATATGCTCTATAGATTATACTCATTTCTTTTAAACAATGAATATTCAACATCACATTATTCTCATACAAAGGTTCCTTCAATCTCTCACACATGAACAATGCAAGAAAATTTGCACAGGTGTCATACTTTAACACACTTACATAAGCAATACAAAAAAAATGTATAGATGTCATATTAAAACATAGTTACACATATTATAATGATGAATCATTAGACATTAATGCCCTCATGCCATGAAACAATTGGAGTCACCATGCATCAACTGCATCACAAGCATTCATTCCTTGCATTTTATTTGCACAACTAATGCTACACATGCATTCTAGAAACATAAGAAAATATGCTAAGTGTAAAGTGATTTCTACATGAAGAGTGATTGATATATTACTTTTTCCATGTTACAACTATCATTAGCCTAATTATGGGCACTATGTATGCTAATGTAAGTTGATTGCTTATGTTTACTTCATGAAATTTTGGTCCCCATATAGATAAATGTTTATGTCCATCTGTCTCATAAACAATATTATGTGTTCCCTCATCACATATTTTCAATTTGATCACGATCTTTCTACCAAGGACTTGGTTGGTCTATCAGGTTTTTATGCACAACAATTGATGAAGTTGTTTTGAATGGAGCTCTAGGGACACTTGTGAAGGCTTGTCAAAGTCAAGATCCTAATCCACACAGTATAGCTAAATATGTGATAAAATGTTCCAATTTGAAGCAATGTTACAAAATTCTCTTAATGTTTATGTTCATGGCTTACATGGTTTCTTTTGTAGTGTTTTACTTATCTACAAATAGTTTTGGAAGCCATGAAAACATTGTCGATGCATAGGAATTCTAAGCTTGTCCTTTTGTTTAAAACTAGCTATGAAAAAGTTTTCATCTTTTTTTGTTAATTATTATGCTTCTTTTAGCATGAACTTAGAAAGAGAACTGCAAAAATCTATGAAAACATTGTTGATGCATAGGAAGTATAAGCTTGTCTTTTTGTTTAAAACTAGCTATGACAAAGTTTTAATCTTTTTTTGTTAATTATTGTGCTTCTTCTAGCATGAACTTAGAAAGAGAATTGCAAAAAGATGAATTAGTATAAATTAAAAAAATAAAACTATATTTTTTTACTTTTAAAAAAAAAGGTAACATTAATATATAGATTAAAACACGTGAACTAAGTTTGTGCAGAGGCAAGTATATTAACTAGGATATGCAAGAAAACAAATTTCTTCAATCTCTTTTTTCACAATTATAATCAAATGTTTATGATTCAACAATAAATTATAGTATTAATTGGGAATGTAATCGAGGTTTAAACTTGTATGAATAAAATTTAGTAAAATTTATATGAGAAACTTAAAAGACCTTGAAAATTCATTAGTAGAAAGAAAAATTAAGCAAACTACTCTATTAATAAACAAAATTTACCCATTCACATTAAAAATGAAGGAAAGATGTGTTTTAAATTTATTGATCTCTATGTGTTATGCTATGCTTGTTCATAATTTTTTAAAGAATGTTTCTTATTCGATATAAGTGGGTGCTCTACATTTTACAAAAGTTATATACTTGTCGTAAAAATGTTGGAACTTTTTGAAGTTTGAATTTATCTTTAAAAAAATTTAAATTCAATTCACAGTGTAAACTCTAGAAAGTTCAAGCATCATTATAATTAATTGTGAAAATCTATACACTTAAATATTTATTATATATTTTTTTAATTAAAGTAAAAATTACATTTAAAATTTGATGTGTAGTTGTAAAATCCAATTTTTCAGTCTTAACATTTGGAAAAATTGCTTAGACAGGTATAATTGTGATGCTGCATATTATGGGGCCTTACTTCTACCTCAAGCGGAAGCATATCAAGTACCAAGGATATCCTTGGACACAGGTTTCTCCAAAATCCTAAATGTTGTCCTATATCATTTGTCTATATGCCCCATGGTGCATGTACTGTGAGTGCATGAGATATATTTACACTGCATATGATAAACTACTTAGTAAAGGGTACTCAGTCAAACTTGATTACATATAGACAACCGGGTCACACTTTGCATAAATCCAACTGCATCTTTTTAGACTCGATAAAACCCTAACTGAACTTAAATGTGGACAACAATTGCAGTCAGACAAAGTCTGGTGAAATATGACAATCCTCAATTGCAGTGAAACATAGTTTAGCGGAAATCTTATGTGATTGAATGTAGCGAACCAATTTAATTTAGTAATCATTGAGAAATTATATGTTTAAATTTGCCTAGAATAATTAACCTCAAGTGAATGATAATGACATCATCATGAAGACCGTTCTTTTATTCACAGTAAAACTACCAAATATGGTCTTGGTGACGTAAGTTTTCTCAAAACTATGTATCTAATCATGTCACGTTTTTAGGTGCATCTAAGGATTTGGTCGGATCCCTAGTCTATAACTCGTAAATTTTACCAAGTTATCAACATGCATGAAGTTTACAACTGTAGTCAAATCCTTAAACAAGTCACTTGTAACTATTAATCATAGCAATCGTTTATCTATTAGTATGAGATAATGAAACCAATATTAATAACACAATCTACATCTCTCTATTAGGAAGAAAAATTAATCAGTTGCAACCAATTAGCTTCAATGACTATTTCTTCAGCAATCCGCATGGTGGCCTAGAAAACCATAACAAGTATTCAAGTTTCTACTTCAACAAATTATTTTCTGTCAACTAGTGTGTTTTCCAGACTGTAGAACTTCCTGTAACATTTATCTGTCACTCTAATTATAATTCTTGTTTTCATGCCTATGCATGCACTACTCACTAAGTGAATGGCATGCCAGTAATAGTCTACGAGGTAGGTTACTTAACATCAAAGAGTACATCCATAGAAACTAATACCAAGAATATATCCAAGGTGCAAATCTTGTATACAGTTCAATACATACACATGAGCTACACTCAATGTTGTCACAATTACAGACTGTTTTCCTTCTTTTACAAAATAATAAGAAACATTGTGGAGAAACATCTGTGAAAAAACTATATAACAGTTTAAGGCCAAAGTCAAATATTTTTGAGAATTAATATTTATTTTAGTTGGTGAGACTCAAAAATAATTCTTCACTTATCTCCATGGTCTTGGCAGACTTTGTTGGTTAGGCATGTTCCAAATCACATACTAGTCCACCTCTAAGATTTAAACAATGGGGACAAATGGGGACAAATCATAACAGGAATGTACCAATTGAAAATATTTAGAACACGATTCCAAAGCCCCATTAGGATTAAACAACATAAGACCATGTTCTTCCTTGCATCAAACTACCATGAACAGTCTTTGGTGGAATATGTTTCTTGAAATACTTAATGTTGGCTCATGTCATGTATTTTAGTTGGATTCAAGCTGATGTAATCTATATTACATACCAAGTCGCTAAACTCAACTTGGCACAATACTAAAATTGGTTGAAGAGTCAAACTTGATTAGGGACTCACGGAAAAACTCATGAGTCAACTTGGAAATGACTCGACACCATGAAAAATACACAAAAATATATTTTTGAGAAAAATATATTTTTAGATTATAGTTATACATGAGAGATTACACGCATATAATGAAAATACACATAATATAATGCAAAATTAACATATCCAAAGATAACCAAGTTCAAACGATCATGATCAGTCATCATTCATCTATCAATATTCAAAATCATAATGGACCATGGTATGAAATTATGATCCAAGAACCAAAATGAACAAATATTCTCAAAAATTAAATTGTCCAATGTCGAGAATCAAGACTCAGAGAATCAATTCTTAAATGATATGATTCAATAGTTTTATGTTGACTTAGTGGTTCCTACTAAGACTAGATGGGCCCTATTAAAACTTGGCAGGTTTTGGGGGTTTGACGGTTTTCGGTGGATCAATCCCGCTCCAGGACAGACCCATCAAGTTGTTGAAATGATGGTAATCTTCACTTGTGGTTACTTGACATTATGGCTAAGCACCCTCATTATTGTATTACTA
The DNA here is from genome assembly GCA_009831015.1 of Picea engelmannii. NCBI lineage: Eukaryota > Viridiplantae > Streptophyta > Pinopsida > Pinales > Pinaceae > Picea > Picea engelmannii. The sequence continues at coordinate 402,573 of ML780540.1, read as the reverse complement.
CATTATGGTTTAACAACCAACCTAGTCAACACTCTTTTATAATATTCTAAGTGGCTAAGACCAACCTAAGCATTTATGTAGGCCCTTAACCCCCTTATGGGGAATGGCACCCCACCTCATAAGTTGTGTACAAATACACACCTCATGAGTATTTGGTAATATCATCTTGGATTCATTAGTGATTGATTATTTTTCTTAAGGGCATCATATCTCTTGTTCTCTTGTTCATGGGTTCACCTCTCTTCTTCGTGTGATATTTTTGCAATGTTCCACCAAGTTTCCAAGAGCAGGGAGATGCACAGCGGGACGTGTGGAAGCACCCTCAAATTTTAGGAAAATGGGGGATGGGGAGACATTACATATATAATATAAACAAATTTAAAATTTAAAAATAATAATGATAATGATAAAATCTCAACAATAACAATTCATCCCATGCAAATTCATCATTGTGCAATGTAAATACTAAATAATACACAGTGAAATACTAAACAACACTAAATTTGAATTTTTAAATGATATAAACATGATTCAAATTCAAATTAAGTAATGAAATACATTGATTCATAAATCATAAATGAAACAGAAATAGTAAAATATTGATACTTTGATTTAAATTCACCATTCATCATTCAAAAAGAAATTATATGATATATTATTATATCATATGTCAAATGATAATTGAGTTTTAAAGTAGAATTAGGAATTCTTATATTAATAAATTATTTTTTCTTTTTCTTTTTTTTGTTTTTTCTTTTTTATTCCCTTTTGGAGGGGGGATTCCTAGACGCCCCCCTTTTCAAGGGGAGATGCCTAGAAGCACCCCTTCTGGGGAAAATCATCCCCCACATTGGGTAAACATTTCCCCATGTGTATCCCCACATCTCCCCAAAAATGGGGAGATGGGGAAACATTTCCCCAAGTGACCCCCCATCTTGAGAGCATGGGAAACATGGGGGGGCACCCCACCCTGGGGGACGTGTCCCCATGGAACATTGTATTTTTGTTCAAGATTAATGTTGGATTAGAATTTTTTGAAATGTTCATTGTAGATCCACAATCACTTAATCATCCCAACATGGTTTCAGAGCTAGTGTGAACACTTCCTTCTCTATCTAGTGTTGTTTTAGGGTTGTTTCAGGTTTAAAACTAGGAGTTTTCAACACTCTTAATGGGAAAGCAACAGTTTTGTAGGGATTTTTTGGCCTCCTTCACTAGCACCCTCCTTTAACAGTTTTTGGTCCTTTCAGAGGATTTAAGGGGATATTTTGCAAGGTTGTGCCCCTTTTAGGGCAGTGCTCTCCTCATTTCTCCTTTGTTCAGCCGAACATTGCAGTTTTAAAGGTTATTTCAGATTTGCACCTAGGGTTTTTTCAACCATGTTTCGAGACAACAACATTTTTTAAAGGTTCTTTACCCTCTCCGCCACCAATGCCCCCCTTTTTGGTGTTTTTTGGTTTTTTTGACAAATTTAAGGGATTCCTTTTTATAGATCGGTGCTCTTCTAAGGCACGATGTATCTTTCTCTCTGTTTCCACCAAAATTAACTATTGTTTTCTTTGGAACAATGATAATATTGTGTGGTTTTATCTCATTTTTCATAGTTTTTCCTGAGGCGTTTTGTGGGTGGCACTATCATCACATAAATGGAAGTTCATATTTTCTTCTTTAGGGCCTCATATTTTATCCAAATGATTGTGTGGCAACATAATTTTATGGGTTTATTGAATTTATCTATGAGACTATCGACTACTATCATTTGCACTAAGAGTTGTGGAACTAGGGTTTTTGTATAAGCTTGTATTGGAGGGTTTCAAGCCATGTTTGGTTCCTTCAACAGGTTTTCTAAGGGTCTTCACAGAGACTTCCTTTTGTTGGATCAAATGTATTGTTTCTTCGACACATATATTGCAATGTAACTTGTGAATCAGGTTGTACCAAATTCAGAAGATGATATTCTTGGTATTGAATCCAACCATATTTAGAAACATCCTTTCTATTCCAAGGATTGGTACCCTTCTATTGGATGTTATGGTCAGTGATGTGAGACCTACTCCTCAACATCTGGTGGTGATTCATAATGACTCTTAACAAGCCTATGCACATTTTTTTGCAAAGTAAGGCCCCTTTCAGCTCCTCTAATGCAATTTCCACTCATGGGTCCACAAGGTTTGTCCCACTCTACTTTATTTATGACTCTATAGATTTCAAATTTTCCCAACGGATCAACTTGATTGTGTGGACCTTTGTCTTCTACACTATGTTATTTTTCCTTATTGGACATACTATATGGAGGATCTGTCAATGTTTCACATGGATCTTTTCCTTCCCCACTATGATCTTGGCTTCTCAGGGATGTACTTTTAGTGGCAATGTCAATCTCATGAACAATTTTTTCTCCTTGGTTCTCCTTCATTTGATCAACATACTTTAGTGGCTCTTTGTTTCAAACTTCAGTCAGAAGACCCCCTTTATCGAGTTATGGAACCTTTTTGATATTGGTGCTATGTTATTTTGGACAAGTTTTATTTTTTGATGGCCCACATTTAGCATTAAGGGGGAAAGGTCTGATCTAACGCTTTCTCTTCATGACTTCCTGTCCATATTCAGGAATGATATTGTGTTTATGGTCGACGCTATGTTGATATAGGTAATCATTGACCATCACTTATTTTCAACTACAACTGACCATATTTTCAAGTTGGTTATCCACACACCAACTCTCTCTTGTTTTTCCATTGCCTATATTCTATATTTTATCCATGGCCACTCTTTTTTAGGCACTAGATATTTATAAACCCACTCTCATCTTGTACTTGAGTTTCATTATTATTTGTGCTCTCTTAGGTGCATTTGTGTTGGGTATTTACACACACACACACTCTTATTGTATTCAAGTTTTCACGGTTGTGTTCAAGCTCTCAAAGTATATTTGAGATTTCTTTTCAACTATTCTCTCTCAAGTGTATCTTTGTTGGGAATTTACGCACCCACTCCCCTATTGTTTTTTACCATTCCCAATGGTGTTCAAGCTATTTAAGATATATGGATTTGGGTCTTCCTACTCTCATTCCGACAACATTTAGTATTATTTGAGTTAGGTACTTCCATCTCTTCTCTCTTGCAGGAAGTTCCTTTCGACACTTCATATGGACAAATCACGGGCACTATTCTTCCACTAGATATGTAGTATGGTTGGGATATCTCTTCCAACACTCCTCCATTGAACGAGCAAATCGTTTCCATTATCTTCCAACAAATGAGTAGTTTGGTGGCAGCATTTTTATAGAAAATTATTGGGTCCACTTTTGTATTGAGTTTGGTCATCAAAAACTCACTCTTTTCTTCCAAGGATGGCTAAATATTCATTTAGTTGGGTATGCCCACTCACTTTATCCATTTTCTCTCTTGTATTTATTGTTGAAAAATTGATGCATGTAGGTAAATTTAAAAAATTTGCAGCATACAACCAACATACCAATTCATCTGCATATATGAGGATCACTGAAAGTGAGACAATCACAGAGAGAACAAAAGTATACCCTGAGAAACCTTCTTGGGATATAAAATCGATCCAAAACTTCTCTTTAGATTCTTCAACAAAGTATAATACCAATAAAATACTTTAGAGTAACTAGATAGGACTCAGAGGGCTAAAACAATACCTTTTTTTCAACACTTACAAACTTCACAAATAATTGAAATAACACTTACAGTAATAGCTTGACAAAATCGCCAAAAGATAAATGAATTTCCTTCTTGTTGTAGCATACTTATGGAAACTTTAACACAGTATTTGTAGCATCCTTATATCAACAAGGAACAATAGAAGACTTCAGCAAGAATAGAGTGCTTGTATCAACAGTATACTTCAACAACTAGCTTCCATATACCAGCAGAAGACTCCAACAAATAGCAACCATATACCAACAGAATATTCCAATAGATATCAATCATATACTAGCAAAATACTTCAACAAATAGATGCCTTGCCTCAATAGAAGACTCCAACAAAACAAAGGTATCCAAATTTTAAGTGAATGCCCCTTTTTATAGGTTGGTTTGACTTCCCTAAGCAATGCCTTATGAATGTATGACAATTGTATAATAGTTTTCATACCTTTCATCCTTTGGTTGCCAAGAGTCACCACCTAAAGCTCCCAAGATCCACCTCCTAATTCTCCCAAATGTCACTTCCTTTGTATCTTCTAGAGGCTACCCTAAATTGTTGTCTTAGGAATTTATGACAGTTGTATAACAGTTGTCATACCACCACCCTAAGCAACCCCCCTAAGTTGGCCACTCCAACCGCCCTAAGCATCCCTCTTCAAAAACCTCCCTAAGATGTCCACTAAAGCCACCCTGAGAAACCCTTTTAGAGGTGCTATGAGGTTGACACATGGAATATGGTTGTCTTTCCATAAGGTTGACACTTGTCACATGTTTAATGTTTGACATAAATTTAACACTATATAAAAATGTTATTTACATGGTTAGTTACAATATGGAAAACAACTTCCAAATATATATAATTCAACACTCCCTCATAGCAAGGAAGGTATTTTCCTAGTACCAACTGTTAGGATATTTAGACACTTAGGATTTAGTAATATCTACTTGGTGTATTGTGTCATTAGGTAAAAGTGTGTTTTCTAGTGTGTTTCTTTAGTATGCATTAGTATGCATTTGTAGTTAGGAAATCTAACGGTCACGATATGGTCCCAACATAGAGTGATCCGAGGGTTCATACTCTCCTCGATCTTAACGTCCATTGATCTGTGGCTTAACACCCGATTGGTCCATGATCTCTATTTAAAGAGCATGGAGGGTCATTTTCCGATGATCGATTGCGAGAAACTCTCTTGTAAAATCTCTCTATAATCTTTTTCTTTGCATTAATAAACTGCTCCAAGTGGTCGCGTTGGCTGGGGCCATGGATGTTTCCTCGTAGGGGTTTTACCAAGTGAAAACATCGGTGTGTTGATCTTTGATCTGGTTATGTGAGTGGTTACTGAAGGTGTTCATCCTTTGTTGAAATACCTGTGTTGTCGAACATGGTATCAGAGCCTTTTTGAAGACCTGGTCATGTTGAAGATCGAGACCGTGAAGCCAAGTTTCCTCATCTCCACTTTCTATCATTTCTGTACATTGTGCCTTTTTTTTTAAAAGGGTATAACTCTAACATTAGAAGTCTGTTTTCAGTGCCTTTTTTTTAAAACCGCATAATTTTTTGAGCTCTTTCCATCTAGATCATCAGTTTCAGTTTTTAAATCCACATTATCTACATATTTAATATGGATTCTACAAGTATTGTCTTGCTTACCAACAACAACTAATTCCAATGGAAATATCACATGGAAGATTTATTAAGAAGTGAAGGCTTGTACTAGATTACCTTGGGAAAGGAAAAAGCACCCACTGATGCTGATAAGAAATCCAAGTGGGATAATAGGAATGACGAAGCACGTGGACTAATTGGAATTTCCATCTCTCTTGATTTAAGGTACCACCTTCAAGATATTGATGACCCCAAAGAAGCTTGGGACACGATTGAGTCTTTGTTTGGTAAACTCAATATTATTTGAGCACAACAGTTAGAAAACAAAATACTGACCTTGAGTCCAAATGATTTTTCTTGCCTGGGAGACTATCTATCTAGGTTTAAAACACTCATAATTTTATGTGAAGAATGTAAGATAAAGATGGAGGAAGAGCGTTGCATCTATATTATTCTTTCTAAGATAGGTAGTGCATATTCTGTGTTTGTATCTACCTTTTATGCCATGAGAGAGGCTCTAGGGGAAGAAGCTTATGAAAAACTCAGTCTTGAGTCCTTTTGTGCTTCTTTGATTCAAGAGGAAGATAAGCTTGTACAATTTGGAGTGATCAACACTGCAGGTCCCTCCAACAAAGCCATAGTTGCCCAAAAGAAAGATAAACCCAAGTATCCCAAGAAGCAACATCCTCACTACAACAACAAACAACATAAGGGTCTCAAACCTGCTCAGACAACTTCAGCTCCTATTGGTGACAAAGGATCAAAATATGAAAGTAAGGATACTAACAAACATTGCAACTTTTGTGATAAAGATGGTCATGATGAGTCCAAATGTTCCAAGAAGATGGCAGCTTTAGAAGTAGTGATGAAGAAGCACAACATCAGTATTGATTCTACTTCTTATTCACACGGACATGCACGTTCTTCTTCTGGTTTCTCCTTCAATTCAAATTATACTACTATTTATTCTTATGAGTGGCTTATTTATTCAGGAGCATATTATCATGTGGCTAAGGATAAAGCCATATTTTCTGCTCTAAATGAATGTAACACCAAGAAAATATTTGTTGGTGATGATAGATCTCTTAGTGTTGTAGGATCTAGAACCGTTCAAGTAGATAATGGTCATTTCAATGATGTATTATGTGTTCCAAGTCTTTCTTGTAACCTTCTATTAATATATCAAATCACTCATTCAGGTGAAGGTAAAACCATCGAGTTTTCACCTCACCAAGTTGTAATCAAGGATCTAAAAGATCCTAAGAATGTTCTTGCAACTGGAATTGCTGATGATATTACCAGGTTGTACAAGTTTGACAACTTTGGGTCATCAGCTTTTTCATCAGTTTTTGTTTCTCATAGTGATGACTTGAGCAAACTTTGGCATGAGCAGTTTGGTCATCTAAAATATCGCTCATTACAACAACTATGTAATCAACCAATGGTGACTATTCTTCCTCTTGTTTCATGCAGAGAAGGTGTTTGTGCCGGTTGTGTTCTCGACAAACATCATCGGGATAGTTTTGACAAACGTGCCTCTTGGCATGCCTCGGGTCCTTTGCAACTTGTTCACAGTGATTTGTGTGGTCCACTTTCTTCTCCTTCTTTTTTTGGGTGCAAGTATTTCTTAACTTTCATTGATGACTTTTCCAGACGTACTTGGGTTTACTTCTTAAAACTCAAGAGTGA
>ML780540.1:311948-364083 GCA_009831015.1 Picea engelmannii | reverse complement strand
ATGTCACAACTTAACACATATAAGGTAATAACCATAATTTTTTTTTTTTTTTTAATGCACTCATATGTTCAATTATGATACTTTGTTCTTTAACTTTTACATTATCTCACGAAAAAACATTTTCTTTTTTATAAAGGAATGTTTGGAGCCTGTTCAGCCTGGGGTTGGTAGTAGTGGCACTACAGAGACGCTACAGAGTCCTGATGTGGGTGGTCATACAGCTGCTAGAGCACTATTTACTTCTCCATCTTCCACACCTCATTTAGATAGGAGCCATGACACGCACCGACAGACATCCACACCTCGATCAGAGTCTAGAGATGATGGCAGAGATGAGGATCATAGTGATGTGGTTGAGATGGTTGCATTTCTTGGAGCTAGACGTGTGGCAAGAACAGGGACCCTTCCGTGCACATTTTTGGTCGATGACAATGGACTTCCATTAAAATAATCAAGACTCCCAGGTAGTTTTAATTCATATTTTAATCGTTTAATGTTGTCCTCATACAGAAATCATCTAGATTATTAATTTTAAATTAATGATCATATCTTTTTGTGTGTAGGAAACGACCTTTTTTATAGGCACGTAGAGAGCAAGGCCTTGTCTATTTTTTGGGCAACCTTATGCATGAGGTGGAATTGCCAGAATTCCAACCTCAAAAAGGAACTTATGGATTATCTTGAAGGCCTCTTTGGTGTAGACACGTTCAATACAAAAGCGGTCACATCTGCAGTGGGTGAATATTTAAAATATACCCGGGATGTTTATAGACGAATCTTGGAAATAAATCCTAGGTATGAGTGTGATCCAGGAGGCTCCCCAGGCTCAGAAAATGCTCAAAAAACAAAGTTCTCATAATTGAATGAAACCAATTCCATTGCAACCGGATTGTCATGTTGATTCTAGACATATATTTACTTTCTCAAACAGACGTTGTATGTGAGAGTTATCGCACTCTAACCGTTTTCTCAAACAGTTAAAAAGTCAAAGGTCAACTGGAAAAAAATCAATGCTGACGTTAGCATGACACATCACCAAAGATAATTCAGAATGTTGATGTGGCAGAGGCAGGTAATGACATTTGGTGACCTGTCATTGGGTAGAGGATGCAGACGTGGACCAATTACAGATTGACACTTGTCGAATTTTGGGCAAATGTGGTGGTGCCACGTGGCCAAGGCATGGGCAGCCACGTGGCACCCAGTCAACACTCGAGGTGGCAAGTTTAAAAAATGTTTGGAGTCCATGGGTTTTGAACCGACGACCACCACCAAGCCCAAGAGCCTTGAGAAATGGCCCAACACCAACGCGCCCACCATGTTACTTGTTAAATGAAATGCATTTTAATTTATTTAAATTGTAATGTATTGTTATGTGGGCGAAAAAGGGTTGGGGCTAAGCCCCAGCCCATGGTTATATTGCAATATGTGACCACCGAAAGGGCTCGGGTGCCTCACCTAACCACCAGAGCGCGTTTAAAGGGGAGATTCCATGATATGTGCGCCAAAACCAGGTGCTAGCACGATTTAAAGGGCCAGCACTTGGCCAAAGTTAGTGCATATGACCATATTTTGAGGGTGCGCGCCTCTGATTTGGGGGCTTAACCATATAATATGGTTTAAAAGTGGGTTTTTAACCCTGTTATGTAATTTTTAATTATTTTGCCTGATATTATGACCAGAAAGTGGTTTTTTAAGGATATCTTGGCCATTTGGAGAGGGATTTGATCCCAGAAAGAGGCCAGATATTCAGGGGAAGTTGGGATTCCTCATTTGAGCCTGAAAACTATATAAACCAGGGTTTTTGAAGCCTTGAGGAGACTTTTGGATGAAGGTTTTTGAAGGGGCTGTTTGTAAATTTTGGCCTTTTCTCATGTTTTGAGGGGCATTTTTGCCATGTGTTTGAGAGGAATTTGATGGAGCATGCTTGAATCTGAGCAAGGAGGTCTTGCACAACAGATATGAAGCATGTTATTTAACAGCAAAGAGAAATTGTAAGAGAACTTTGATCATTTTAAAGAGCAATAAAGAGGTCCTCCACTTGGAAGCGGGCCCGAAGACGTAGCCAACGATTGGTGAACTTCCTTATCAACCTCTTGTCTTTATTTCTCTTTACGTTTTGTTGTTATATTCTCTTAATTTGCAGCATGGATATTAATGACTAATCTCTTTATTCATCGATAAGAATCAAGTAAAAGTCACATTTGATATTCCACAACAAGATAATAAGTTTTATGTATTTCTCATTCTTAGCCATCCGATGCACAAAATACATTAAACTAACTTGTAATTTATCAGTAATAGCTTCATTTTTGGATCAATTTTATGGTATCAGAGCATTTGGTTTTGAATTATTGATAGGAATTGCAAGAATTGGATGTTCACCAGAGAAAAAATCAAGCGAGGAGAAGGCCAACTTGAGGCTCTTAATCAAGAGATTCAAAGGAGACTGCATAAGCAAGAGATGTATTCACCGAGGAAGATAGGTCATTATGCATCTAAGGATGATTTCTTCGAGGCACTTCAATTGATGAAAGCCATGGTAGAGGAGCTTTACCATGAAATATGTCAATGAAGGAATCCAAAGGTTGAAGAAGGTGAATCTTCAGTAAGAGCAAAAGGAGGAATTGGAGGTGGTGGACCTTCATAACCTTCTTCTCCTTCATCCTCATCATCTAATAATGAATAAAGTGTACATTCCTTCAAGGATAAGAAAAAAACTCATCATTCTTCTGATATGTCGTTATTAAAGTTAGATTTAAAGTTTCAATTACCCACTTATGATGGTGAATTAGATGTAGAAATACTAGATAATTGGGTGAGACAGTTAGAATTCTATTGTAGGATACAAAGGATTGTTGATGATGAAACAAAGATCCAACTTGAAAGTCTCAAATTGGGAGGCACAGCTCTCATATGGTGGGAAAGAAAAACTAAGGATGATCTCAATAAACATGGTAAAACAATCTCTTCCTGGAATGATTTTATCACTGCTTTGAAGAAACAATTCTATCCATTAGCATACATGCAACAAGAAATGATGAATTGGCAAAGTTTAGGGCAAGTTAAGGTCAAAATGTACAAGAATATACTCAAATATTTCGTAAGAAAGATTTAAATTTGGGTATTCCTTTATATACACAAGAGACACTCCTTAAATATATTGGTGGTTTGCATTCTTATCTCAAGCACACTATTATTATGCTAAATCCTTCTAACTTTGATGAAGTATGTGTACAAGCCATTCACATTGAATCCAGTAAAGGGAATGTTGGTGATAGTGTTTCTACAGATACTTGGCAAAGAAAGGATGCAGGGAAAAGGAAAGAGAAGAAGACAACCATAGCCAGAAAGGAGAAGCCTACTTGCAAGCATTGCAAGAAAGTAGGCCATGATGAAGATCATTGTTGGATCTTACATCCTAAAATGAAGCCAAATAAGTATGCTAATCAGGGAAGGAAGAATACCATAGCTGCGACAGTACAAGTGGATCTTGGATCAGATTCCGGTGATGAGACATAGGTTGTAGCCATGGGAATTCGAGGTATAAAATTTGTTGCAAGTACTAGCTCTTCTAGATCAGTTGATGTAAATGATGAGTGTAAAAGGAATGAACTTTTCCACATAAGGGTTATAACACATAATGTTAAAGTCGATACTCTTGTAGACAGTGGATCACAAGCTAATCTAATCAGTGAAGATGTTGTAAATAACTTGGGACTTGAAACTAAGTCACATCCTAAACCATATCCATTGGGATGGATATGTGGTGATAACAATTTGCAAGTAACCAAGCGTTGTAAACTTAAGTTTGCAATCACTTCTACGTATCATGATGAAGTAGAGCTTGATATAGTGCCACTGGACATATGTGGGATTGTCTTGGGAAGCCCCTGCCTTTATGATAGAAAATCCATATTCTACAGGGAGGAAAATAAATATTGCTTCAAGAAAGATGAGAAAGAGTACATTATTCGTGCTCATTGCATGAAAACTGAAAGGTCTTTTACAGCTACAGGGCAGTTAAAAAGAATGGTAAATGCAAGCAAAAGTTTAACATTTATGTTTGTAACAAAACATGAAGTTAGTGATGCTAAACATGAGATGGTTCAATATGTTTCGAACAGTCATGAAGTGTCACCGGAGGTACAACATGAGGTTCATCGGCATAATTTGATTATTTTTCTTGTTCAAAAGGGGAAGCATGTTGTTTCATTCTCATTAGAATGCCTAGTATTGTTGATCAGTTTTTTGCTATTCTGTGGTGTATGGCTGCTAACTATGATAAAGAATGTAGATGATTGTGCAATTGATGGGATGATTACTTTGATAAACAATGCTATCTCAGTTTTCATGTTTGTTGTGATTAGTCAGGTGATTATTGTCCAAGAAGAAAGGATGGACAATACTGGACAAGTGGGGAAGAAGTACCCTCACTTATTACCTGAGTAAAAGAAGACTTTTGGTGGTCCAAAAGCTTCCAAAGTGGGGAGGAATGATCCAGGAGGCTCCCCAGGCTTAGAAAAAGATCAAAATTCAACATTCTCAGAATTCAATGAATCCATTACGACCGGCTCGTCGTGCTGATTCCATCCATATATTTACTTTCTCAAACGGATGATGTATGCGAGAGTTATCACACTCTAACTGTTTTCTCAAACAGTTAAAAAGTCAAAGGTCAACTGGCAAAAAATCAATGTTGACGTCAGCATGACATCACCAAAGATAATTCATGATGCTGACGTGGAAGAGGCAGGTAATGACATTTGGCGACCTGGGTTGAGGATAAAAACGTTGACCAATTACAGATTGACACTTGTTGAATTTTAGGCAAATGTGGTGGTGCCACATGGCCCAGGCATGGGCAGCCACGTGGCACCCAGTCAACACTCGAGGTGGCAAGTTTAAAAAATGTTTGGAGTCCATGGGTTTTGAACCGACGACCACCACCAAGCCCAAGCGCCTTGAGAAATGGCCCAACACCAATGCGCCCACCATGTTACTTGTTAAATGAAATGCATTTTAATTTATTTAAATTGTAATGTATTGTTATGTGGGAGAAAAAGGGTTGGGGATAAGCCCCAACCCATGATTATATTGCAATATGTGACCATCGAAAGGGCTCAGGTGCCTCCCCTAACCACTAGAGTGTGTTTAAAAGGGAGGTTCCATGATATGTGCACCAAAACCAGGTGCTAGCGCGATTTAAGGGGCCAACGCTTAGCCCTTTAGTCTATAGCTTGGCCAAAATTAATGCATATGACCATATTTTGAGGGTGCGCGCCTCTGATTTGGGGGTTTAACCATATAATATGGTTTAAAAGTGGGTTTTTAACCCTGTTATGTAATTTTTAATTATTTTTCCTAATATTATGACCATAAAGTGGTTTTTTAAGGATATCTTGGCCATTTGGAGGGGGATTTGATCCCAGAAAGAGGCCAGATTTTCAGGGGAAGTTGGGATTCCTCATCTGAGCCTGAAAAATATATAAAACAGGGTTTTTGAAGCCTTGAGGAAACTTTTGGATGCAGGGTTTTGAAGGGGCAGTTTGTAAATTTTTGCCTTTTCTCATGTTTTGAGGGGCAGTTTTGCCATGTGTTTGAGAGGAATTTGATGGAGCATGCTTGAATATGAGAAAGGATGTCTTGCAAAACAAATTTGAAGCATGTTATGTAACAACAAAGAGCAATTGTAAGAGAACTTTGAGCATTTTATAGAGCAATAAAGAGGTCCTCCACTTGGAAGCGGGCCCGAAGACGTAGCCAACGATTGGTGAACTCCATTATCAACCTCTTGTCTCTATTTCTCTTTCTGTTTTGTTCTTCTATTCTCTTAATTTGCAACATGAATATTACTGAATGATCTCGTTATTCATCGATAAGCATCAAGTAAAAGTCACATTTGATATTCCGCAACAAGATAATAAGTTTTATGTATTTTGCATTCTTAACGATCCGATGCACAAAATACATTAAACTAACTTGCAATTTATCAATAATTGCTTCATTTTTGGATTAGAGCATCCTCCCTCAATTCCAGAGAGGCAGTGGAAGGTGATCATTGATGATGCAAAAGAGAAGATTTTGAAAAAATCAGGAGAACAAATAACTGGTACACCAAGGTAAATTACAATTTTTTGAATTCAATATTAGCTTTATTTTTCTTTAGATCTAAATAAAAGTGTGGTTATATATAACATACTTGAAAATTTTGATGATAGGTTGCATGAAACTTCAAAGGCAACCAAAGCAAGGATTTTCAAACATGGCCAACACAAGCTAGGTCAGGGTGGCTACTCGAGGTTACAGTCATGAATCGTAAGTACCCAAACATATTAAGAATATTATTTGTATCACCTTACAAATTTAAGGTAATTGCAGCCAAAAACATTAAAAAACCATACCCTTATGCGATGCGGGGTGACAAATTCAGAACTGAAACCACAGAGGAAGACCTACAACTTGGTTACAAGTACAGTTATAAAGTTGTGGTTGATCGTAGGAAAATCATGGGGCAAACCCCAAGATCCAATTTGCGGGATAAGGTAAATAAAAATCAGTTCACATTAACCTTTCGTTACTTATAAAATACGTAAATGTTTGATATCGTCCATAATTTAATGTCTTACTTTGTTTTAATCAGGGGAGACGCACTATCAACGAAACCATTAGTATTGAACAACATAGCGTTGATAGTGAAACGCAGCCAGAAGATCATGGTGCTCCCCAACAACCCCATCCCAGTGAGGTGCAGCCCCAAGATGTTCTTGTGACTAAGGCCCACGACGGTAAAATGTTTGTATATTAATCATATACTTAATAATTTTGTACTTATAAATTTTGACGTTTCAATGGCTGAGAATGTCATAGATGATCATCCTTGACCTGAAGATCAGGTGAACAGGCCGGCAGCCATTCCAATGGTGCCGACTAGAGGATCACGTAAATAATTACATTGCAGAGTTTTTTTTTAATATTAATGAACTACTTCAATGATATTTAAAAATTGGCCATATAAATTTAATATTTTTTTATTTTTTTAGGTGATGGCCCCTCACAGAAGCATCCACACCGTGGGTACGATACCAGACGTACTCGGCATGAAAGGACTGAAACAACATCATCTGTTGAAGAGAACCCACTAAACGAAGACATGGACATGGATGATTTGCTTAAGAACTGGAAAGAAAACAAGAAGATGGAAAGCAAAAAAGAAGACTAAAATAAATTCATGATGTCATGTAATAATTTTATAAGACAGTTAGATGTACATTATATAGCTGATAATATACACAAGGTTATTTCTATGGATTTTATATATCTGTGTATGTAATTTTGTTATACACTTAATGATAATTTTAGCTTCTCTTAATGATGCAACTTCCAAAATATTGTGACATGATATATGCAACTTTGAAAGTCTTGTGACATGTTTCATTGTGTCTCACATGACAAAGAGAATTACCATTCTTTTCATTGTGTCTTTTCATTGTGTCATGGACATGGTGTTGTTACTCAACATTGCCTCAAAGCCAACTTATTCATTCCTTTGTGATATGTACAATGATGTTGAACCTTCCACAAATCATTGCGAGAAGAAAAATAAGCCAAGGACAGGAACCCAAGGATTTCAATCTTAAGGCCTTGTGATTCCACAAGGTGGGATACAAAGAGGAATTGTTTCCATGCATAAACATGCTAAATACCTTGATTGAGAATGTGGATGTAACAAGTTGAACATTGAAACCATAGAGCGATGACATAATCGAGCAATATGGGTGGTCATAGATGTTTAGCTATTATTCAGTCATTTAACCTTTTAATGTCTTTGAAAAATACAGGTTTGAAGGGTGGTCACCTCCATGATCCAAAACACATTTCCGAAAAGGTGTAAATAATTTTCTTCTCTTGCGTCATGAAATTTTCCTTTATTTCCTTGTATACTTAAATTCAAAATCGGAAAAATAAATGACACATAGCATGCATAACACATAATTTTTTTATGACTGGGAGTAATAGTAATTTTGCATATTCATAAACAAAAAAAATGAGACTTATAAAACTAGCTATAATATTCAATAGGAGAACCCTATCATGTAAGCTATACTACTAGTTGTTTACAAACCTAATACATATGGAGATCACTCATTTCAAGGATTCAAACCCATTACCTTTGTTAAGCCTATAGATTAAGCTAATCTCTTATCACATTAAGTAGTTGTATGGTATAAGATGATACAATGAAATTAGGACTAGTTAGATATGTAACAAACTGTATCCAGTCTAATTGGTACCTATCTTATTAACACATACGTAACTGATGATTGTTTCAACTTAATAGATTACCTCACCTTTATTGAATGGTAATAGCTCATCCTTAAGCTTAGAATAGGGGTGCAGAAGGAATTGAACAGAGTTGATTGTATTAGTACTACGTATGTGTATATAGCTTATGAATCCACAACTAGTAACATATGGGATTAAGGTAAGCATCTTTACTGTGTTTTATACTCATGTCATATTAGTAACCCTTACATAGCATTGGAATAGTAGGCATCATATGACCAATACTTATGGAGCTTTGGATCATATACGCTTTTACTTTATAACTATGCTTTGAATATTATAGAAATACGCTTAAGTTGGTTAGCTCATGAGTAATAGCATACAATGTGAATAGAAGAGTCTAAATTATTATGTGATTACCTATTGTGTTATACTTGGTGTAATAAGAGAAATGTGCAAATACAAACTAGTAATGCTTCTACATTGTGTGATAAGGGTAACAGTACCAATAGAGTAGGTGCAATGAGTACTAAGCAAGAAGCAGTGATAAGAGTCTAAGGTTTACTAAGCTTCTTGTAATCATCATGGTTACTAATGTGTTATAATTGTTCAGGTGTATTGGTTATGTATCAATCCCATAACTATGACCATATATGATATAAATATAAGATCAGTGATAAGAAAGGTATCATGTTTATACTGGTCATTAGCATCAAGTATCATATAGGTAACAAAGCCTAATAAAGCTAACTCAGTGTATGATTACTAGCTTACTGACTGGTGATAGTTGGAACATGGTTGGTACTATTCCCATTAGATATTAGAGTAATATGTGATAGTTCATACTTACTCATATTCCTTATACCACTATTGATAGATCGTAACCAGCTGTCATCATTACCATATCTATGCTTGTTTAAACTGCTTTCACGGGAAGCTTGATTGGTTGTATTGCCATAATATACATACTTCTTATAACACTATTAGTATATCTCAATTATCCATGTTTAACCACCTCTGTATCATAGTGAGCATATTGTTACTACTTATTCATATGTTCATATTCATTGCACTACCTTATACCCCTGCTCGGTCATTGGTGTATATATAGTCATAACTCCATTGATAGGTGAACATACTAGGGATAAACACTAATGATCTCATTGCTATTAGTTACATGACTATAATAATCAGCCTTTTCTGAGTACCAGACCATGGTTGCTAGATGACCAATGGAAGTAGAGGCAAACATAGGGACTGGATATGATACAAAGGTTATTCAAGCAATAGGAATAATAGTAATACGGCTAATATAAGTACGATACAGATATATAGCTTACTCTTTATACTCATATGGTGGTTATGATTGTCACCTCTTACTCATGAAGGTAAAGTAATGGAAATGATAGACCCTTAGAAGCTGATACAAGACATGATCTTAGTGATGGCTAAGACTTATAGAACATTGATTCCACATATATAGATAAGCTTACATAGGTATTCATAGTAGAGCTTGTTGTCTCCTTATGATACAACTTATAACTGCAATGGATTCACTCTTAAGTTGTATACAAGTAAGATAGAGTTGTTACAGGTACGATGATTACCATTACTATGGAAATACTATGATTTCCATGAATAAGCATTGGTTACGTGATTGTTACAGTATACTCGAGTTGTAATGATTAGGTTCTATTCTCTTTACTTATATCGATTACATAGTGTTATGTTGTACAAGATTATTGATTACTATAACTAAGAGGCTACTAAAACCCAATTATTTCCAATCTTGATTGGCCTAGCCAATTCGACTTGCTCATGACTAAATTGATTGGTTTCAGGTATGGGAACAACTTGAATTGACACCTTAGATGTTAGGTTCTCCCCACTTGTAAATGTTACCTGAACTTTTGCAATTTGTTTCCTAAATTCACGAAAATCAGTAGATCCCCCTTTCCCCCGAACAAAATGTATCGGTATAAGGCCCATGGTGAAGTGGCCCAGTGACGTTTTTCTGAGTAGATATAGTAATGGAAATCAAGCCACTACATAATTTAGTAAGCAATGTAATTAGGGTTGAATACTAGTATGAGTACAAGCCAATTGTGTTGATTCTACATGGTATAGCCTGTATTTGATTAGGGTTTATCCGGAATAACTCATACCAGCTTGTTATGTAACTAATTGGAATGTGTAATATTTTGGATTACTAGTGCCCTATAAGCAATACAAGCAACTAAACATGATAGAATACCAATGGTTCTGATTGGGCTTCTTACTTAGCTTGAACGTATGTGTTAACTATGTTGCAATAATAATGCATGTTTTACCATATTGATGAAGCTTATCATGTTATGTAATCCCACTTATGTTATAAGGTAAGCTATTATGTAGATAAGGTAACATGACTGATCAATTGTGATAATACTGGTAACCTAACTAAGCATCACTTGCTATGGGTATCACTCTATTTCTTATACTTAAAGAAAAGGTAATGGCTTAGATTATAGTAATAACATATCATATCAATGGTGGTAATACTATGATGACCCTTTCACTCTTACATGAGTTGTAATCTTGTATGTGAATTCAATGGACTCACTCTATTTGACATATGTAATATCTACAAGGTATTCAAGCCGAGCTAATTGAGTTACAAAGCACTAGTGTTGATAGTTCCATAAGTAATGGAAATTGTTCACATAATAACAATATTGATTACACAGATTAATGAGATTCATACTACTCTTGTAAATGATTAGCATGTGTTCACAGTGCTTATTACAGATACACAAACAAACTCTGTTATCCAAGCTTTCATCAACATAGTATGGTTCAATTACATCGTATATGATAGTTATGTTGAATAAGAGTAAAGGGCAATGATAGGGCATCAAGCTCTACCTATTTGAAATAATGAAGCTTAGTACACATCATATTCTTAACTAGTGTGTTATAACTGGTATGTGCTTAATTACGAATAAAGAATAACCATATTGATAGATTATAGAGATAAGGTAAATAAAAGTACTATTACTCTATGTTATATCACATATATGGGTTTAGTACTCTATT
This sequence comes from Picea engelmannii, assembly GCA_009831015.1. NCBI lineage: Eukaryota > Viridiplantae > Streptophyta > Pinopsida > Pinales > Pinaceae > Picea > Picea engelmannii. Next base: position 352,722 of record ML780540.1, on the reverse strand, counting down.
ATCACTATTCCATATTAGTGTGATCTGTTACTAGCGATGTAATTAGAACTGCCTATTCCTATATATGAGGTTGTAGTATGATTTCCCTTTATTCAACACCATGTATCTCATACAGAAAATACAACACCTATATAGGATAAACATGGTAGTGAGTAGAATGACCATAATGAATAAACTGTGATTATGACATCAGCTTCCATGGACTTACTACTATATACACCATATTTGATCAAGTCCCATGCCTAGATTCATTGTGGGATAGATATGGAGCAAAAGGTCAACAATGGTGTGGGTACTTCAATGGTGTTGAAAGAAGCATATACCATAACCCATAGTCATTTCATCTTAATCAGTATTGTTATTGAATAAGCTACCAATACTTCACCAAATCAAGCAAGTTATACCAGCTCTTACTTCTAAGCATACTGATCTCCATTCAATGGTAATCATTCTAGTAAGCAAAGGTAATCCTTATATCATGTTGAAATCACGATAACATATAGAAATAGATCATGTTTCAGAACACTTAGCTATGTATTATGGAAACTAGCATGTCTTATTATCATAAGTTGTTCTACCTATACTATCATAATGGATCCACGTGTTCAAGCTGTGTTATATCAAATACAAGAATACAACATGTTATAAGCTAATGTACCCATAAATGGTGATACTAAGAGCCTTTATATGAGTATACTATGAGATATGACATATTATGGGTATACTTCACCTTATTATTAGTGTAAAGCTTACTAATATAGAAACATCAAGCTAGATCTAATATGGAATTAATGGGTATAGTTCTTCTCCATATAAAATCAATGCTATGAGCTCTTGTATCTTCTTACAACACGTATCACTTATCACTTATTATGGAGATACTTATGCTTTACAGATAAGGGAAGGGATCATGGAAGCTTGTACACATTGTATTCAATATGGTTAGAATCATGTCCAATATTACTATGCTTATGTTATAGCTATAAGATTGGTTACACTGTAATCATTGGAATATACATAATATTTATTACATATGAAACTAATGGTAATACTTAACCCATACACATAGGAACATATCACTATTCTTGTAATTAAGACTGATTCATTAATCTTAGACTAGCTATGAAACCAAGCATGAACTAGTAGTAATCAATGGACTTACTAATGAAACAAGACTAGTTAGATATGGAGCTTACACTAATTAATGGGATTACTTGTATTAACACTGTAATCAATCCTTAACTAGTATTCAATCTTAAGCTCACTAATCAGCTAGGTTTTAATCATACTTATTATTGCTTTACCATATGTGTAACCTTACTATAAGTTCCATATGAGTTAGCTTACTATCTAAGCTTGAATGATTACTTGGATCCTGTTATTCTAACCAATACCATGTGTTCATTACTAAACTTACTTGCTTCACCATATAAGTTGAGTAATCATTGCTTTGTTTACACTTGATAAGCTGGGAATGAGTGCAATATTGTATACATAAGCTAAGAGAACCTGATCTTATAGCTTTGTAATAGAGTGTAATAAGGATAAGACTAGATTACTACTATCTCTTTGAATATAAGCTTCCATAATAAGCTAATAAAACAGAGTCCATGTGAATCATACTAGCATTGAATATGAGTAAGAACCATGTTTGGAATGAAGTAATGGCAATAGCTCTTGTATTATGAGTAACATATCTGTAAGGTGTAAGAAGAACCATAAGCATTGTTATTAAGATTATCTCTATAAGGGGAATAGCTCTATGTATGAACTAGTACTAATACATACCATATTTTATAAGATCGTAAGCTTTTATCTATAATGGTGATATCATAACGAGTCTAATACATAACCAATCACTTACATGTAATCACCTAGTAGTTGAACATGGTATAACCTCTATTGTAATGTATGGGATTAGTTATATTGTTCAATCACTACATGTTACTAGCTATGTGTACTAAGTTGGGATTATTGATATCATAGTTATACTAATAGGTAGTGTCTCTATATATCCATAATATAGATAGCTTATATGATCAATACTAGCTCAATCTGCATGTTTAACCTCATAGTGAATCAAAGCCTTGTACTAATACCATTATATCTGTAATCTAACCTTGTTTACCTAGCTTATTACATGTATCGACCAACTGTAAGCTCTAATCACACTTGTTCTATGATTCTTGATTACTTGTAACTGCTCAATACTTATGGGATTAGTTAGAACATGATAGAGTTTTGAGAATGACCTTGGAGATAGAGTTCTATTGATAGTTATTAATATGGTAATATTAATATTAAAATTGCAGCCTAATTTTTTTTTTTTATATTAATAATTGTCGTCGCAATTTCGACGATCATAATATACCTGCAATGGATGTGCACTTGCGATGACAAAAAAAATTGTTGTGACACATTTTCTATATAAACAACGAACTCTTATCATATTTGCGACGGATGTGCTATAAAAACAAAGAAATGTTGTTGTCGCAAGTGTGACGACAACAAACATTGTTGCGACACATTTGCTATATAAACAATGAAATCTTGTCATACCTGCGACAGATGTGCTATAAAAACAAAGAAATGTTGTCGTTGCAAGTGCAACGACAACAAACATTGTTGCGATGCATTTGCTATATAAACAACGGACTCTTGTCATACATGTGACAGATGTGATATAAAACAAAGAAATGTTGTCATCGCAAGTGCGACAACAACAAAAATTGCTGCGACCAATTTGCTATATAAAAAAAGAAATGTTGTCGTCGCAAGTGCAACGACAACAAAAGTTGTTGCGATGAATTTTCTATATAAACAACAAAATTTCCATCGCAAGTGCGATGAAATGTTGGTTTCACTTAGATTGCCTATATTGTCGTAGTGGTAACAATATTTCTTTTTTTGTCGCAATTGTGAGAAGTTCCCTAGGGTCGTCGATCTTGCGACGTTAATTCAAGTTCATTGAAATTGCCATGTCCCATGATATGATGTTTCAAGGAATCAAGATTCATCGCAATATCCACGACATAACGTTGCAAGAGCGTCGAAATAGTCGTCGCAAAATGACCCAAATTTTCTAGTGGTAGTTGGATGATACTTGAATATTACATGTATTCAGTAGGAATAATGAAACAAAATGTGTGAGAGCCAACTGTGTAAAGAAACTACTAGTAATCCAGTCCAACAGTCAACTTTGAATGTAATGGAAGAAAGCGATTAATCTGCAACTAGTGTATTGTTCATGTGATTAATGGTTCTTTGTTGTACTGTTTCCTTTGTTATTGTTATTCAATAGTTAAACAAATTCCATAAACATTGGTTTTTTTGCCCAAATAATCCGGGTCAGCCAACAAGAGGCATAACGAGAATGTGGGAAAACAACGCGGGGAATAATGTAAATTGTAACAACCGGTATTTAAGAAGGAACCCAAAGAAATTATAGGCAAAGAAAATTGTACAGAAAAAGAGCAGTTTTTGTAGCCTCCTGGTGACCTGATGTTAAGAGGGATTAGCCTAAACAATAATGACAGATTAGTATCCCATTGAAACACACCTTAGAAATGCATAATGTGTTGATTCTTGTAGCATCGAACAGGTACTTTCGCACAGGTGTAAATGTCTAGACGTGTGGAAGTCGTCCAAATCCTTCAACCTTAGTAATTTACTTTAATTAAAGGAATTATTAAAGTAAAGTGTTTTTTATAATTAAAGTGAGTTTAATTTAATGAAATTCAAAGGTTATTAGCATTAATGAATTAAATGAATGTTAGTCATTGATCTCAAGTGAGGTGAGATATAATATCAATCGTTAATCACTTTGGAGATTAGGGTTATGTTCTATTCGATCATAACTCAAAATTATAAAAGAAAGGCTAGGTGAAGGAGAAAAACATCCACTTGAAGAGCAAAGGACTTTTGCTTAAGTGCTTGATTCACGAAGAACTGTGACTCAAGGGGATCACACAAGGGGAGAAAATGAGGACTTTTTCTCGAGTACTTGAGTCACAAAGGTTTGCGATTCAAGGGGATATCAGAAAAGGTGAAGAAAGACTTTCATCTAGAAGTCAAGTCCAAAGGAAGAAAGTGAAAAGGTTCAACTAAGGTACCAACAGACAGATCTAGTGTAGATCTGAGATACCAACAGGTAGATCTAGTAGATCTAAGGTACTAGCAAACATATCTAGTGTAGATATGAGATACCAGTAGGTAGATCTAGTATATATGAGGTACCAATGGAAAGATATAGAAAATATAAGGTACCAATGGATAGATCTAGTGCAGATCTAAGTACCAACAGGAAAATCTAGGAGATCTGAGGTACCAGTGGAAAAATCTAGAAGATCTGAGGTACTAGAGGACATATCTAGTGCATATCAAAGGTATTGATGCAAACCCCCGCCTACTCCTGGGGCCCACACGACCTCTTGGTCTAGGATCATTCAAAATCAAGGAGTCAAATTGGCTCTCGGGCCCCTGTTGAGCCCCAAAATTACTTACCACATGCCTTTCGCTCTCCATGTGTGCAATTCCTATGCATCCAAACCCCTCAAGAAATTTCTCTAATCTCTTTATCCTTAAAAACCAAATTTGAGCCCTATCTCCTTTGCTACAGCCGAAACCTTCATATGACCATGGGCTCAAAACCAGGCACCTAAAAACGCACTTTACTTGGGAGCTCCGAGCACTTCAGGCTCTAGGAGTTTCAACATAATATCACTTCAATCCTTATGAACACTTGAACTGGCAGAGTGTTGGACCACAACAAGGATCAACGACTCACAGTGGCCCCCACCAACCTAAGACGAGGATTGACTTCGGTAAATCGGTCTTCGACAAGTCTGCCCACTCCAACACCTTATTCTCCTAGACCATCGAACCCCGGACTAGATCAAACGACTCATATTATCCCTCCAAATCGATGTCTCATGTCCACTGCACGCTCTGGGATTCGAATCCTCTGGACTTCGGGAGTTTTAAAAGACAGGAAACATGTTCCTCCCAAACAGCCAATTGGCAAAGTGTTGAATTCTTTTTTAGATCAATGGCTTAGAATCCCCACTGATATCTACGGTTATGATGAGCTCTGGGACTACGGAGCTTCGGGAGTCATTGATACTCCAAACTGCAATTATGTTGAATGTTGAATCAGCATAAGTGAGATCTACCCTCCACCTATCCCTCGTAATTGAACGGATGAGATCTGCTTCGGTACTCTGGCCTTCGGGCCTTCCCAAATGCTAATACTTCCAAGCCTCCGGAATTCGGATCTGCTACCACATGTCCTCCTCCAGTGGATAACTGCAATGAAATCCTCCCTTCGAGCCTCCAAGAATCCTCCCAAACACTACACCTTATTCTCCCTAAACCTTGAACTAACGAAGTGGTAGCTCTTCTCCACATGTTCTTTCTTGATCAATGATCCATATTTACTACGGCTCCCAACCCTTCACGAGCTCTCGAATCACCTCAGTCTAATTCCTCCAGAGTGCTATACCTTCGGACCTCTCATATCTAGCGCCATGTGGCCTTATCACTAACAACGTGGATGTGCTCTGCTCTTCGGAGCTTCGAGAGACTTGCAACCCTTAGCACCTATACTTCACTTCCTTTGGAGTACAAGATCTCTGAACCCCAAGATATTCTGACACGTGTGTTAGAAATAATAGGTGTGCTCATTTAACCATATACAGTATAGCAATATTTTCACCCAACCATAGGTCGAATCCACCCTCGATCATCTTAACCTTGACAAAGAGAATAATTCAGGAAGCAAACCTTGTTGGATCACCGAGAGGTGGTGAATCAGTAATAGAGAAATATAATCTTTTTTAACCATATAAAGCAAGTGTTATATCAATGTAGCATTATCATCCAATATTTGTAGAGTAAATGAACAGATGAACAATCATACATATACATAGTACACCAGTGTTTTTACGTGGAAACCCAAAGCGGGAGAAAACAACGGAATGTTTTTTCTTATATGTCTTGAAGAATTACATTCATTGTAAGAACCAACTTCCTTTGAAGTGAACTCTCCTCCATTATCAAATCTCAAGCATTTGATTTTTGAATCCATCTCATTTTCAACCATTTCCTTGTAGACCTTGAAGTTTTCAAAAGCTTCTAACTTATTCATGAGAAAGCAAACTATAGTCATTCTTGTATAATCATCAACTAATAACATAAAGTGTTTATCACCTTTTAAACACTTTGTTGTAGTTGGTCCAACTAGATCAGTATGCACAATTTCTAGTGGTCTTGTCATTGAATATTCTTTTAATTTAAACTTGGTCTTTGTTTTCTTTCCTTGTTCACAATGCTTGCATAAAGTGTTGGTTGGTTTCGTGATCTGGGGAATTTCTCTATTTTCTTCCCTTTTGATGACTTTGACAAGGTTATAAAAATGTATGTGACCCATTCTTTTGTGCCATAGCCAAATTTCATCTTCATTTCTTAAGCAACACTTTTCATTTCCAATTTCACTTAATACATATATGTTGCTTGAAGTTGACACAGTTGTTGCAATCCATTTTCCTGAACTTTATTTTCTTATCTCACACTTTTGTGAATTGAAAGTAAACTTATGACCTTGGTCACACATTTAACTCACACTTAGAATATTATGTTTCATATCTTCTACTAGTAGAACATTTTTTGCCTTGGTATTCTTATTCCTAATTCTAACTGTGCCTTTTGGAGCATAAGGATGAAGACATATATACAGCCAAAAGGATTTAAAATTTGGCAATCAATTGTAGATGGATACACAACACCAACAGTTCCGCCAACAAATGACAAAGCTATGAAAATTGGTCAGAATAATTCCAAAGCCACAAATGCACTTCTGAATGGTCTTGGAGAATCGATATTCACCAAAGTTGCACATTGTAAATCTGCTAAAGAGATTTGGGACAAACTTCAAAATATTTATGAAGGATATTCAAAAGTCAAAGTAACAAAGCTTCAAACTTACAGAGGTCAGTTCAAACAACTAAAGATGAAGGAAGATGAGAACATTGCAGCTTACTTTTTACGAGTCGATGAAACAGTAAATGCAATCTTGGGATTGGGAGAAGAAATCAAAGAATCTGTAATTGTTCAAAAGGTACTAAGATCTCTTCCTATGAGATTTGACCCTAAGATATCATCACTAGAAGAAAGAGCAGATATAAACTCAATAAGCATGGACAAACTACATGGAATATTCACAGCATATGAAATGAGAACTGAACAAGAAAATCTAGATATAAAATAAGCAGCCTTCAAAGCATCCAAAAGGTAAAATCAAAAGGGAAAGAAAAAAGAAAAATAGCATAGCAACAACAGTGATATCTCGGAATATGATGAATAAGTGGCCAACTTTGTCATAAGATTGAACAAGGGAACCAACGGCAGGTATAGAGGTAAGTTTCTTTTGATTTTTTTTAATTGTGATTGTATTGGTCATTTTGCTAACAAATTTCCTCATAAGAAAAATAGAAATGATGAAGGTTACTCAAATAGAAAATAAACATATAAAGGAAAAAGAACCGCAAAGAAAGTTTTCAAGAAAAGCTTATGCACCAAAGAAGACATCTCATCATCAGATGAAGATGAAGTCAGTGATAGTAAGACAGAAAGAGTTATATTCATGGTAGTATAAGACTCCGATAAAGAAGACTCCGAAGAAGAATATGAAGAGGCCAAAGAAGAATATGAAGAGGCGGAAGTTGACTACCGAGAATAATTGTTGTGTTCCATATAAGTTATTAGAAGAGAAAAGAAGAAAAACAAGAAACTACAAGTGGAACTAGACAAGAAAGAAGACACTCAAGAACTAGAACAAATGATCACAAATTTGAAGGTTCAAATTGAAGAAGATAAAAGAATTGAAGAAGAACTCAAAGAACAGATAGAAGGAAGAGACAGGATCATTGGAAATTTGGAAGCAAGAATTGTCACATTAAGAAAGGACCTTCAAAAGAAAAATATGCAGAACAACCCAAAAGTTTTGAATGACATTATCAGCAGTCAAAAACCTCATCATGACAAGTCCGGACTTGGATAAAATCAGACAGAAAATGGATCAAGCTCCAAAACAATAGAACAAGAAACATATCCAAAAAGCTATGCAAAAACAATCAAAGGGGATACGAAGGTCTGCAAAAACAATTACAAGGACACTCCTCCACTGAGAAGATTCAGATTTCAGAATCAACAATCGAGAGAAACAGATAGGCCTCAGGAAGAAGAAGGATTCATAAGAGTACCTCCTTTCAGAAGATCTTCAACTCCAAGGTATCAAACTATCTTTTTTTATTTATGTTATGCATGTAATAATTTTGGACATAAATTTGTGAATTGTAGAGCTAACAATAGGAACATAAACAAATTTGAAAGTCATATACAAAAGGGTTATCCAAGAAGGCCTAGTGAAAAGCAGAGGAGAATTTACAACATGTTTGAATCTTTGAGCACTGAAATGGGATGCTACAAATGTAACAACTTTGGACACATGGCCAAATATTGCAGAATGGCAGTCCCTCCTAGAGAACCACAACAGAACAACAACAGTCACAGATAAGAACCTCATAAAAGGACATGGATAATAAAGCAGAATCAATATAGCAATGAAGAATGCACACTCGCTCTACAAGATAAGCAAAATAAATGTGGTTGGTATGTTGACAGTGTCTGTTCAAAACACATGACAGGTGATAGAGACAGGTTTCTTACATTAAGAAAGGAAAGAGATGGATCAGTCTCCTTTGGAAATGATGATTCAGCTAAAATCATTGGAAAAGGCACAATCAGAATTGGGAACAAGAATACCAAGGCAGGAAATGTTCTACTAGTAGAAGATATGAAACATAATCTTCTAAGTGTGAGTCAAATGTGTGACCAAGGTAATAAAGTTACTTTCGATACAAAAAAGTGCGATATAAGAAAAGAAGGTTCAGAAAAATCGATTGCAACAGCTGCGAGAATTTCAAGCAACATATGTGTATTAAGTGAAATTGGAAATGAAAAGTGTTGCCTAGGAAAGGAAGATGAAAGTTGGCTATGGCACAGAAGAATGGGTCACATACATTTTGATAACCTTGTCAAAGTCAGCAAAAGGGAAGTAGTTAGAGAAATGCCCCAGATCACGAAACCAACCAACACTTTATGCAAGCATTGTCAACAAGGAAATAAAACAAAGACCATGCCATTTCTGGTGGTATGTGGAACGTCACATAACTCCTCACGGTTTGAGAGTTATGGCCTTACGAAGTTGGAGGACCCTCATATGTTGGCTTGAAGCCCCAAAAGGTCAAAGAAGTCAAATTTCTTGCAAAGAAGGATCATTTAAATAATAAAGTGAAGTGACAAAGTCAAAGAAGATTATTTAAATAATAAAGTGAAGTGACAAAGTCAAAGAGGATTATTTAAATAATAAAGTGAAGTGACAAAGTCAAGGAGGATTATTTAAATAATAAATTAAATGGAGAACTTTCTAATTATAAAAAGTGGTTATAAGAAGGTTAACCCTAAAATGAGTAAAATGGGTTAAGTAGTCAAGTGGAAATTTGGGCAAAGTTGGACATAGGTGACTATGTGGACAAAGTGGTCTAGAAGATGCTTCTAAGGAAGCTACTTGGAGAGTATAAATAAAAGGAAAGGCAATCTCATTTGAATTACACTTGAGCATATTGAATATCTATAGGTGACTGAGGTAACCAAAGGATATCTAAGCCGAATTTCAGAGGGAAGGTGAAGTAAAGAAGGCCGAAATTCAAGAAAGAATAAATTCTTTTGATAATGCTTTCTAAGGTATGTTATTTACAGGTCATCTCACCATTTTCATAATAAAAAATTTTCTAGAATGATTCAAACTATGAAATTGGGAGGCCATTGAGAAAAAATATCCAAGTAGTTGTGGTACGAATTTCATCTTGTGGGTCGTTTTATTTTTGGAGTTACACTCCGTGGAAAATAGGGTTTATGGCTAGTCCTGAAACTAGTCTAAAACGGGTGTTTCGGGTAAAAACGTCATCGTCATAACTTCTTCATAACAGATCAAAATTCAATAAGACCAAATGTGTTGGGTAGATTACATTCTTTAGTATTCTGTGTAAAATTTTCAGATCCATACCACAAATATTTCGTGCGGGGCACCCTCTACATATTCGCTCTCTAGAATAATCCAAAATTCAACAAGGTATGCCATTTTTGCTATAACTCCTTTTCTGAGAGGTTCCAAGTAGTGACACCCGGAGAAATTGCATAAAACACACTGAAGAACATTGTATACTATTTTCATATCTTTATTCATTATAGGTACATAGTTATGATTATTTCAAGTTAGGGTTGTTGACTAATCCAAAACTAGTCATGTGAGACTAAAGTAAAGTTGCATGAAAATGCTAGTCTCTTGTTGTTAAAGTTAAGGAAGGTTTGCAAGTATCTGATCATATACACCAGGTCTATTACAGAGTTACAAATCAGATTTGGATGACGAAATTGATGAGGGCTTTTGGTTGAGGTACATGTTGGGTACATGGTTGAGACAAGTAGTTGATGAGTTGGCACATACATGAGGTGTATAGTTGATGATGTTGGTACATCTTGATAAGTCATATTTGATGAGTAGTTGATACATGATTGGTACATACTCTTTACATGGTTGGAGGCACTTGTTAGTAGTATTTTTGACACATGGTTTATGGATGATGTAGCATACTTATATTGGTATATTATTAGAAACGCATATTGACCTTGGTGATGATTATGAGTTGTTGTGTTATGCTTGGTTGATGCACATCTTTGACATTTGTCTTGGTGATTGATCTTGGTGAGTAGATCTGATTTGGTTGATAAGATTGATGAGACAGGTTGTTGTGATAGGTTTTTTGGACAGGTTGTTGTGACAGGTTATTCATACAGGTTTGGTGCATGGTTGATGCACTTATTCATGGTGCAGGCTAAGGTACAGGTTGGTGCATGGTTGATGCACTTGTTTATGGTACATGTTGATTACAGGTTGGTGCATGGTTGATGCACTTGTTTATGGTACAGGTTTAGGTACAGTTTGATGCATGGTTCAGGTTATTGGTACAGGTTGTTTGGTGTAGGTTGATTGGTACAGGTTTACAACAGTATATCTCACAGTGATAGTGTGACAGTGGTTCCATCATTCTACTTATACATCAGGGAGGTTGGATGGGGCAAGGATAGGTGGTTGTGGCCGAAGAACATAGGGGTTGTAGCCTCCTTCTGGTTGTAGCCAAAGAATTGGGGAGTTGGATCTTCCCTCAGGTTGTAGCCTAAGAAACTAGGGGGGTGGAGCCTCATTCCAGTTGCAGCTGGAAAACAAAGGAAATTGGTGCTTCCAATGAATGTAATTCTTAAAGACATATAAGAAAAATCATCCTGTGGTGTCATTGGTTTTCTTCCGCTTTGGGTTTCCATGTAAAACATTGGTGTATTGTGTATGTGTGTGGTTGCTCATTTGTTCATTGTTTATTTACTTTGCAACTATTGGATGATAATGCTACATTGATATAACACTTGCATTTTATGGTGAAAAAGGATTACATTTCTCTATTACTAATTCACCCCCCCCCCCTCTCAGTAATCCAACAAACCTAAGGCCCAAAATCCAATCAAGGTAGTGTACCACTCTCTAGGGTTAGCATACCAAGAAGAAATTCCAAACCATAACCAAGAGAAAATTCAAGCCTAAAACTGAAAATACTAGTTGCAGTAGCTGCAGCTGCAACTACTCTCTAGACTTGCGCACTTACTGAATTTATGCAGTGTGCACTAGATTTCTGCAGTTTCGAGTTGTGTCTTTCAAATGAGCTCTAGCGTCCTGTATTTATACTTCTCCTCCTTAGCTGTCTGGACCGAATTCTCATTTTGGTAGCTAAAAACTCAATATTAAATATTTCCTTTAGCCGACTTGTCTTCTAGGTTTATGTCCAATGTTTTAGGGTTTCTTCTTTCTTCTCGGCATATTCTATTCTTGTTAGGGTTACATGTGGAGGTTAATACCTCCCGCAACTACAATAATATCAACACTCCCTCCTAGCTAGGGAGGTATTGAAAGCAATGGTCTTGAGCACAAACATGTCATTCAACATGTAGCATCATCATAGGCACACATGCTATCTCATGATTAGATCACGAGAACCATCATCACTATCAGTTTCATCTGATAACATCAACTACATCATCTCTCCAAGCCATACTCCATCTGAGTAATCAGGCATGATGATGAATAAGTCACTCACTCCACAAAGTGATACAAGAACCATTCTTCTAATCCAGACATATGTCCTAGAAGAATAACTATTTCAACAGATGTTGGAAGTGATGCCATGGGATACAAGGACTATTCTTCTAATCCATACATACGTCCTAGAAGAATAAATGTCCTGGACCATTTTCCTTCTAGAGAATGTCTGTCCACCAGCACACTGACTATCCATCTAGTTGATAATCATTTCCAAAACTATTGATAGTCTACAAGGCAATCAGAACAATGTCATTCAATAGAATGCAACTGTGTCTATCCATAGTAGTACACAACTACTATCCAGTGGTACAAAACCACACCATGTAGCACACAACTAATTAATCAGTGACACATAGTCACAACCAGTGGAACACATCCATCACAGTAACATACATCTATTGTCCAGAGACATACACTCTCCATAGCAATCATATCATCTTATATCAACCTGCATAAAACAATATCATGATATAAAATGAGTCATCTGAGCCATTCTTCCACTCACATCTATGAGATATGGAAGAGCATCTTCCCTCAGAAGGTAAAACATCAGCCATGGGCTATCTGGACTATTCTTCTCAATCATAGAAGAATAATTGTCCTTGATTTGTTTTTAGCCTGGAAAATTCACCTAACTGGGCCATTCCTCCGGCACTAATCATAGTGCAACCTGGATATAATGAGTCTGCCCTAGGGAATGATTGTCTGGACCATTTCCTAATGGAAATGATTGTTTTGCACCAACCTTCAAAACAGACCATTCTTCGAAACTACTCACAATTGTGAACTTTGAAAGAATGACTACGTGGCGAGGTAGACCATTCTAATTGACCACTACTCAGAGTGACTGCCAAGAAGAATGATTGTCCTAGACCAATCCCCCACACTGGCCATAATGGGAATCATTGTCTATGGTACATCAACAATCTATCGAACCATTTTCATTACAAAAATAACTGTCCAATCTGGACCATTTTCTGAACTGGAAAATGTCTGTCCGTCAGAAATCTCAAACCACTTTCAGAACTAGAAATGAACTGCTCATCCTGGACCATTTTTCGAACTAAAAAATGATTGTCCATAAATCAATAACACATCAGTGCTCCCTCCCAACCTGGGAGTAATTTCTTCCTTTTTCAAGAAGGATGTCGTCTCCACGAGCCCCAACTTGTTTCTTAAGTACACAACTTTTTCATAGGATTTACCAAAATATTTGCTATCTGCTCATATGTGGAGATATATTGGAGAACCACTTCTATTTTCTAGACTTCATCATGAAGAATGTAATTCTTGATCTCAATGTACTTCGGTCTGTCATGGAACACTAGTTTTCTCTGAAGGCTTCATATAGCTTTGATCATTACAATATATCATGTTCGAATTCAACACTTATGTTTCCTGCTAGCTCATGACATCGTGGCAAGGCTCAAACTGAAACATATCCAAGTAGCACTTCTTCTTTCATCATGAGATTTTTCCATGGATTATAATTCCATCATCCCAGACTTCTGAGTAACTATTCTGATAAACTATCTATGTCATAGAAAGTTTTCACCACACTTTTGTTGTATATGAGATACTCTGCATCAAGTTGTTTGAATCCATACAAGGTCTTCTTATATCTACATACATGGGACTCTTTCTGGTATAAGCTTCTTTCTCACTTGATTTATTGGGAAGAACAGTCTTTTACATGTAAATTACAATCCATGGATACTACAAGAGGTATATCTGGAACAAGTTGTTGTCATAGTCTTCTCCCTCCTTCTAGAAGAACATTTGAATCTTGCAATGCTTCCATTCATAAGTCTTTTTCACATTGTTCTTTATCATAACTTCCATTTCTTTTGCTTGATTGCTTCTTAGTGAGTTCAAACCCCTTGTGATTCTTGGTATAATAACTGGTTTTTATGGATTTTCTTTCTTTTGTTGGAATCTTCATGTTCTTCCTCATGTCTCTCTCTAGCTCTTGGGTCCATGGGTCTTCTATAGATTCCATGCCCCGAAGATTCCAACTTCTTCCTTTCATCATAGGATCATGGTAGATGGACAACCAAGATACTTTAAGGCTTCTTTTCGAAGAAGAATTTTTCTAGAGTCAAACTGAACACGTGATGTTTTTCATGGCTACTACTTTCAATGGGAACATGGATAGATACTTCATAATCCTCAATGGATCATATTATTTAGGATTATCTCCCTCCTAATCCTTGATTCATGCATGAATGGGTGCTCTTCTTTTGGAATTTTGTAATCATCTCCCTCCATCTAAGATAGTCTACGCTTCTGTTTGCATTCTTATTGCCTTTTGCAAGGTGTCACAAGTCTTTTTCTAATTTCCTCTTGGTTGTTGACTTCTTTCTGTTTTGACTTCTTCTAGGTCTCTTTAGGTTTGATTCTGATTTCGGCTTATCTGGCAGTTGTTACTTATATAATAGTTTCCATAGGAATTGTTACCAAAGATTATCAACATGCTTCATCTTTTCATGTGTATTGCTTGACTTGTAGTCATCGTGATAGAAATCCTAATCCTTTTATTCTTCCATAGGTAACATATTTTCTTCTAAGAAATAGATATACATGATATGTACAGGAACTATGTAAACATGGTATATACAAGAGCTTTGAAGAATATTGTTACCTTGACTTAGAAGAAGTAGTATGTTTTATCCTGCTTGACTTTCTTTGAGGTTTCCCTTTTTTAGACAACTGTTGCTTCGTCTGTTTCCTTCCTTTTCTTTAACTCGGGACAGTGGTTCCTGTAGTGACCATATTTTCGATAGTTGAAGCATTGTATCTTTGACATATCATTTTCTTTATTTGGTTTCTTCCTTGAGCCAAACTTCTTTTTATTCTTGAAATTCTTGAACTTTGTTGTGAAAGCTTGATCATCGTATTTCTTTTGGAATTTCTCTTTTGCGTTAATCCTTGATTCTTATTGTGCACAAAAATTCCAAAGTTCTTCAAATGTGGGATACTCCTTTCTTGTGTTCATTCTTGTGAAAAATGCATCCCATGTCTTGGGAAGACCATTGAGTACTATATTTACCAATTCCTTCTCTGAAATGATTTCTTCAATAGCTTGTAGTTGATCTCTTAACTAAGATTCTCACAAGGTATGATGTTATGTTGTCATCCTCATTCATTTTCATGTCACAGAGATCATTCTTCATACTCATTACCTGTCCAATGTTTCTGATTGAGAAGAGGTTAGTTAGGGCATCATACATATTCTTAGATGAGTCAAGATGAGAGATGTAGGGTATCAAGTGATATTTTATAGAGTCCACTATGATACTCATAGCATTGATGCCATTGTCTTTGAACTTCTCCACAACTACAATGCTATGAGGTTCCTTCTCTTTTCCTTCTTCAATCTGTGGTTCCACGATTTTTCCTTTCACGATATCCAACACTTTATTCTTGGAAATGATGATATCAATCCTTATCTTCCATGCTATGAAGTTAGAAGCCCCTTCTAGCTCGTTTTTTGACTTCATAGAGTAGGTCATGACTGCTTTGACTTGGTCAACCTTTGAATTTGACCAAAAACTCAAACTTGACGTCTTAGCTTGCTGACAGTACCAGGAGGTGCGCTAGGTTAGGGCACACTAGGCTATCCAAACATTAGGTCAATATCTTCACTTAAGGTGTCTTAACAAGAGGGTTAGGGTTTCGTTGCTGAAGCAAAAACTTTGACTACAACTGCAACTGTAACTGAGCAAAAACATCCCAATCTATCTTCCAGCAGTTAGACTATCCGAAGATAGTGTGGGCCCATAACCTGTTAGAAATAATAGGTGTGCTTGTTTAACCATAGACAATATAGCAATATTGTCACCCAACCATAGGCCTAAGCCACCCCCGAGCACCTTAACCTTGACAGAGAGAATAATTCTGGAAGCAAACCTTAGGTCCAAAATCCAATCAAGGTAGCGTACCACTCTCTAAGGCTAGCGTACCAAGCAGAAATTCCAAACCATAACCAAGAGAAAGTCCAAGCCTAAAACCCAAAATACTAGTTGCAGTAGCTACAACTGCAGCTACTCTCTAGACTTGTGCACTTACTGAATTTCTGCAGTGCGCACTAGATTTTTGAAATTGTGAGTTGTTTCTTTCAAATGAGCTCCAACATCCTGTATTTATACTGCTCCTCCTTAGTTGTTTGGGCCGACTTCTCATTTTGGAGGCTAAAAACTCAATATTAAATCTTTCCTTTAGCCGACTTGTCTTCTATGGCTATGTCCAATGCTCTAGGGTTTCTTCTTGCTTCCTGGAATATTCTATTCTTGTCAGGGTTACACGTGGAGGTTAATACCTCCCACAACTACCATAATATCAACAACGTGCCCTCAACAACAGACAACCCAGATCCACTCCAGGCTTCAGGACTTCGGGAGACTTTGTCCCCTCTACACCCAAACACAAAAAAATCTGAATTCACAAAGTCTGAAGGACTTTCGCGCATAAAACACGTGCTACTTACCTGGATCCAACGGTTGTATATCCTTGCACCTAGATCCAACGAACGAGATTTTTCCTTTTCCTCTGTGCGCTCCTCCTTCCGTCTTGACTTTGATCCAATGGTCGATATCTTCTCCCGCGGTCGATCCAATGGCTCCTATAACTTCCTCCTCCTCTGTTGTCTGTGTTTTCCTTCTAGTGAAGGATTCTTCGATAAAATTAAAAGGCTATGACCCTTGATTTCCTCGAGCAGGGTTGTCTTCTTGGCTTCTGCTCGCATTGCACCTCCTGAGATTGAAATGAGTAAAGTTCAAAGGGTCTCATCCCTTTGTTCCTCCAGATGGTTTCTCACACCCTGTTGGCACTCGCGCTCTCCCTCCTGAGCTTTGTAACTTGAAAAAGTTGACCTCTGGCACTCTCCTTGCGCCCTATGAAATTATAGAGACTTTAGACTTGAAGATTTTTCTAAAAATATTCTTACACGCTTATTGCGCTTTCTCCCAAAATCTGGCCCTTAAAAGTTCCTTAACCTCTACAGACCTTGTAAGGTTTATGTGCACACTTGCACTAACTCTCCTGAGCTTTGAATTCTGAAAATGTGCTTGCGCACACCTTGCGCTCTCTATGCAGACTTGTGCTACTCCCCCTGAGATTTACCTTTCGATGCTCCCTCTTGGAAACCTTCTCACAAAACTCGAAATAGATTTCTTGCACACTCCTCGCGCCTACTCAATGCACTCCTTGCAGAGCCTTCTTCCTCAAAGTGTTCAGTAACTCTAGTGTGCCTTCTCTTGCACTATCTTCCTCAGAGTGTTCAACAACTCTGATGTGCACTCCTTGCAAAATTTCACTCTTCTGAGTTTGAGAATGATTATGGTGTGCCCACCTGACACGCTCTTCTCTGAACTTGAAACAGAGTTCAAGTGCACTCCTTGCACTGGATTCACAGACTATTTCAATTACTCTAGTGTGCACTCCTTGCACAAGCCTAAGAGCCCAGAACTACTCAGAATCTACCGATAGAGAATTTATATCCCATTCATGCAAAAGGTAACACACATACACTAGCAACATTCATGAACACACAGTAAACATTCATAAAATGAACATTCATCACATAGATAAATACACAGAAATTCATATGCAAGAAAAATTGCTTTTATATTAATATATGAATGCTTCTGTACAAATGTTTACAAAGTTGGAATGCAACAAAGTCTTCAAGTCTTCTCCTCTCCTATTCTCATCCACTAACTCCCTAATGAATTTTCGATACAAATATATTTTTACAAAAGAGGGGCTCCTCGAGCCTTCCCTCTAGCTACCCACATTAATTTACATTCAATTACATTTAAGAAACATCTAATCTGAATCAGACCTAGATCTATCTACGTATCAACCATTAAAGACAACTTCACATGTAGCCTATACAATGCACATGGGCTCGACAATCCTTGAACCTTCAAACTTAAATTACATTGAATTTTTAATTTATGCTCAAAAGTTTAGAGAAATGCCACATCCTACTTCGGGATTTTCTCCCTCCTAGTGCGTTGATGTGTTGTCCATTGACACATTTGATGAGGTGGAGTGATTCTCCTGCATCAAGTACTAGCGGGTAGATCTAGCAAATTTGAGGTACCAACACAACAGGCAAATCCAACAAATTTGAGGTACCGACGGATATATCTAGTGCAAAGTTGAGGTACTAGTGGAAAAATCTAGTGCAGATATGAGGTATCAGCAAGCATATCTAGCAAATCTAAGGTACCAGTAGGCAGATCATGCACATCTAATGACGAGCATGAAAATCTAGTAAATATATGAGTGTCCAACATGCAGATCGGGGACAAATCAACAAAGGGTTTCTTGAGGGCCTAAGTCGCCTAGTTTGTTGTATTTGTATTTTTCCTCAATGAGTCATTTTCCTAGTAAGGGAGCCCTTGTAAGCTTAGAATCATTATCTAATGAAAAGATGACTTGAAAGGAAGAATTTTTCTCTGTGCATCTGTAAAGTTTGGTTTCCAAATTGCTTTCGTTGTTTTATTTATTTCCAACTGGTATATTTTATTTTGTATGTTGTAATTTAATTATCAGCAAGGAAAAACACAAGGTAGTAATTGATCTAGGTGTTGGGGATAGGGAGATTTCAACATAACATTGGGCACGAAAGGAAGATAATAAGGAGACATCCACGGAATCTCATCAAATATGATCAACAACGTTTTTGAGATCGCGAAGCTTAGGGATCAATTGTAATTCTATGCTTATTAGACACCCAAGTTCTCATTGCAGCTTGGGAGGTCCATACCTACCACTCAGATATTTTTCGATAATCATGGTATATATCAACACATGATTTGACAGTGGAAAAAACATTTTTTTGAGGTGGAGAGCTTGGACACCATTGATAATGTCAAGGCAAAGATACGAGACAGGGGGGCATACATCTTGGGGAATGACGGTTAATCTTGCTAGCAAGCAACTGGAGGATTGTCATACCTTAGGTGGTTATTACATCTAGAAGGAATCAACTCTTCACTTGGTTTTGTGTTTGATAGGTGGAATGCATATCTTTGTCAAAACTCTAACTAGGAAGACAATTACTCTCGAGATTGAGAGCTCATATACTATCAACAAATTCGAGGCCAAAATTCAAGATATGGACGAAATTCCTTTAGATCATCAAAGATTGATCTTTGTTGGAAAACATTGTGGAGATGATAGGATTATGACCGATTATAATATTCATAGGAATCTACACTACTTTGTTTCCTTCATCTTCGAGGGGGTATGTATATTCTTGTGAAGACTTTCACTCATAAGACTATTACACTTGATGTTGAGAGCTCCCACAAAATTGATAATGTGGAGGCCAAAATTCAAGTTAAGGAGGAACTCCTCTAGATCAACAAAGGTTGATCTTTTTTGGGAAGCAACTTGAACATGGAAGGAGTTTTGCATATAAAATATTCACAAGGAATAGATGGTCCACCTTGTTCTTCGGTTGCATGGTGGTATGTAAATTTTTGTTAAGACTTCGATTGACAGTAATATCACTTGAAGTTGAAAGTTCTGACACAATTGGCAATGTCAAGGCAAAGATTCAAGGTAAAGAGAATACCTCCATATCAACATAGGTTGGTCTTTCTAGGGAAGCAACTTGAAGATGGAAGGACTCTTATAACTTATTATCAAATGAAAGATAAGAAAAGTGAAACAAATTTATTATACTTTTAGTTCAAACAAATTTATATAGTTAGATATAATAAAAGTTGAATATCTTAAATTCCAAAAAAAATATAAAAAATTCAAAGATCAAAATGATAAATCTATCTAATAAAAAACTAATTAATACAAATGTTGAGAGTATTATCACATTTAAAGAAATATAAATATGCCCAAATAAATAAGATCTTAACAACATAAAATTATACAAACACCAAAAAAAATTAAAATTAAAAAATAAAATTAGAATCATTATTAACTTTGTCTTTTTCAATATAGAAATAAATATTTAAATTACTTTATACAAATTAATAATTTAAAAACAAAAATAATCATAAAAACACAATAAAGAATAAAAACAACCAAATCATGAATTTAAAAAACCACGAAAATAATAAAAAATTTATATATATATATAATACTTAAAAATTAATAATATTACAAATTAAATAATTTAAGAACAAAAATAGTCATTATCCATTATGGAGGAAGCGTGCAGACTAACGGAGATCCATTATCTCCAAGTGCCCCTCCAGTATTCTCACAATCGTTCCCATTGAGGGCCTCAGCGTCGAATTGCTCTGAATGCACCACAGCGCCATCTTTATCACCCGATAAGCCTCCTCCATATCCTCTGTTGTTGTCTATTTTCAATCAATTCATCCATTTTTCCTTGCCTCGCCTTACTGTAAGCAATGGAAGGAAAAAACCAGTGATCAGAATCCTGAGAGTTATCCACATTCTTACCGCCCCTCACTATTTCCAGAAGCACCATCCCGTAGCTGAACACATCACTCTTGGAAGTGATTTCGAACTCTGAAAGCCACTCGGGCGTCCAGATCTCTGTGTGAGAATGTTCTGAGGTTTTACATCCAGATGCAGAGTTGAAAGTCTGGACTCCTCGTGCAAGTACGCAATATCTGTTCTTCCAATCCAGCCGCTTCTCTGAGCCGAACAACCATCTATCAAGATATCCATTGACGATATGGTGGCGATTTCTGCGCAAAACTCCCTTCGTCCCTGCCCCGCCAGATTAGCTAAACGTTTAACGGCAAAATTGTAGGTCGTGTACTCGTGCCCACAAAAGGCCAAATCAAAGGAGAAGACGGATCGTTCGGCTCTGCAATTGCCAAGTGGCAAATACCCAACGGTAGGATAGTGCAGGAACCGTACTATTTTCGTAGTACGGTCGGTAAACCTGTTCGTTCGATTTTCGACACTTGGCAACTATCCAACTGCCCATCAAACGCTCGGGACCTCGCCACGTGGCAACTATCCAACGGCCCATCAAACACTCGGGACCTCGCCATGTGGCAACTATCCAACGGCCCAATCCAGCGGTTTAGATTTCACCACGTGCTGTGCATCCAACGGTTAGATCCATTGCTCGATCTCGCCACGTGGCTAACATCCAACGACTAGATCTAGCGGTTGTGATCTCGATACGTGGCACACATCCAATGGCTTGATTTGATATTGCCACGTGGCACACATCCAACGGCTAGATCCGGCGGCTGCTATCGCGCCACGGGGCATGCATCCAACGGCTAGATCCGGCGGCTGCTATCGCTACGTGGCATGCAGTCGACGGCTAGATCTCACCACATGGCACAGATCCAACGGCGAGATTTGACAGTCTCGATATGGCCACATGGCACACATCCAATGGCTAGATCTGACGGTTCTGATCGCAGTACGTGGCACGGATCGAATGGCCAGATCCGGTGGCTCTAATATCGCGACGTGGCACGCATCGAACGACCAATCCGACGGGTCTGAGATTGCCATGTTGTGAGATCTGACGGATTTGATCTCGCCACATGGTACTCTGACGGCGAGATCTGACAGCTGCGATCTCGACACGTGGCGTGCATCGAATAGCCAGATCTAACGGCCCTGAGCTTGAGACGTGTCATGCAGCAAACGGTTAAAAATATGGCGGCTCTTAGTTTGCCACGTGGTGTGCATCGAAATGGCCAGATCCAGCCACTCTGAGCTTGCCACGTTTGAAGATCGAACGGCCAAAGTGGACGGCTTTGATCTGGCCAGGTGGCATGCATCGGACGGCCTATCTTATTATTTTGTTATAATGGTTGACAAAAATGAAATGTTGGTGATTGTGGGATATATCGCAGGTATATTGTTGCAATTTTTCACTGCCAACCATGACCAAGAACTGCTCTACCTACGTTCTCAATCGAGCCGAGACACCCAGACAGTGAACAGCTTGTAGGATTGCGTATATATTGTTGCAATTTACCGGTGTTGCGTAGACAATTACCGTGTTTTTGTATGCAATTTGGTGTGGATACCTTGATTTTTGTTAACGGATAATCTGTTGTAACAATGGTTATTTTGAAACGGCTATTTTCCGATATGTCCATAAACATGAAACAAGGCAATGCCTCATCGGCTTCAGAAATGGATATGGCCGCTGTGGACGCCTTCTACAATAGTGTCGCCAACTTAGAGTGGAGGATGTTGTAGAGGCAGAGCTGTATTTTAATGTTATTTGTCAATAAAGTTAGCTAAGAAACTCCTACGATACAAATAATGTCGGTTCACGTTACGCACTGCCTCTTCATATGCTGGTTTTAGTGTCCTGTGAAATGGTTGTAGTGTGTAATGGTTTCCCTACGTTAATTTGTAACATGTCCTCCAGGCACTACATATTATATATCCAGCCGCACCATCCGACTTCGCCTTTGATTTGGCCTTTTCTGGACCTATCTGTGTTAAAAAATGATAAAGATTTGGTGAAACCTATCTTTCAAATCACTTTTTCCAGAATGCTCTCTATTCTACTACAGTTGTCTTCTTCTAGTGTATTTTTGGTCATGCTTCACAAATAAGGAAGAATGTTTCGCTCTCATAACAGGAATTTGAATGAGGTTCGATGTCTCGCTCTTGTAACAGGAATCAGGAATCATATGTGAGTGAGGTTCAATCAGTTGGTTGTCCCCAAATTCATCACAAAAATAAAAATGGCCTTCCAAGCATGTCAATTTTGGCTGAAAAATGGGCTTTTGACTCTAATGTAAATGGTGCAACCTCTTCAAAATGGAAGGAGGTGACATCCCCATTAAATGTGGCACAACATTGTCATTTCCATGCCTGATACTTGTAAATCATATGGCATTCCAAGCACTTCTAAACTGTTTGGTCATTATTCTGTGTCCCCAAGATTTAGCCCTTTGCAGTGCAAGAAGGTGACAAAGAGAATGACAATCTCAGTAGCAACCTAATATTAAATACTCCAACAACCTTACAATGCCAAAACTCATGTTTTACTATTTCTGTTTGGTGGAAAATTGCATATTGACCATTCGTTGGACGTGAGTTGCGGATCTCATCTTAAATTGATGAGTTGTTACTAAGCACCAACCAACCAAATACCTCGGGTCTTAAAGGAAGAGCAAGATTTCTAGCATTCATGGCATGTTTTACACTTGGTTTTAGCATCATGGCCCTCTTTAACAAAGATTTGCAAATTTCCAAAGTAACCAGTTTTTGGCTTCTTTGTTGTACAATTCCCCCTATGTGCAGAAAGTCTTCTAGGTTATTCTCTTTCCTTAAAGAAAAAAGGAATTCCACCATTATGGTCCCTATCTAAATGGAAGGTCCAAAATTCAAATAGATTGTGTCCTCAGATCCCATTCACTTTTGAGGCATTCAAATTTTAAGTGTAGCTTTTTGGACATTAACTGCGAAGCCTTCCAAATCATCCAAAAGATAATTTTGGTCCCTATCTAAATGGAAGGTCCAAAATTCAAATAGATTGTGTCCTCAAATTAACTACCAAGCCTTCCAAATCTTCCAAAGGATAATTCTGGTCCCTATCTAAATGGAAGGTCCAAAATTCAAATAGATTGTGTCCTCATATTAACTGCCAAGCCTTCCAAATCTTCCAAAGGATATGGTATACTTGATCTAAATTTTTTGAAAGCAACACCATTACCAACTATATCTCAGATTTCTAATTTCCACTTTATACCTGCTAGATGAGTAGCATTCTGAATGCAATGTTGTACAAGAATATGCTAAGATCCATTGCCATAACTATTGCTCCTTGGTGCCATATATCAATCAAACTAAGTACTCCAACCTCCCTTGGCAAACTGTAAATGAAATATCACATGAGACTTGCTGAAGAATTCTCTTCCCTGTCCACTTTTCTCATAGAAATCATATCCAAAATCTTGTTTGCCAGGGTGGGAAAATTTTAAGAGTTAAATTTAAGGGGTTAGAAACAGTGTGGAGTTAAATTTAAGGAGTTAGAAACAGTGTGGAGTTAAATTTAAGGAGTTAGAAACATTTTTAAACCTTCACCCATAAAATATAGTTAGGATTCAAATAAAATAAAATATAGCCTTTTCATTACCTAAAACGACATCACATATGGTATTTCACCGTTGACTATCCATTGTTCCAATATGCATTTGCCCCAAAATTTTTAGAGGGTTTTAGTGCATTTGCCCGAAATTTTTCAAGATTTTCAGAGGGCTTAAGTGCATTCGCCTAGAATTTATCAAGATTTTTAGAGGGTTTGTTGCATTCACCCTAAAATTTTCAGAGCAAGTTTGATGCATTTACCTTGAATTTTTTTATCAATTTGGTGCTCTTGACTTGGATTGGTGAGTGTTCTATCCCATATCTTTGGCTCATATTTTACAAATTTTCACCCTTGAAGTTTAAGATGATCTTTGTGGCAAAATAGTATATCGATCCAAAATGGGATATTCAAGCAGTTTTTCAGATTTCATAGAAGATTTGATGTTAAGAATGTTTTTTACTTTCTTTTTGTTTCCCGAATAATAACTTTGTGCATTTCAAGGGTTTTTTTTATTTTTCCATTGGTTTGTATTCTCTTTACAGTTTTTTTTATTTTTAAGATCTTGCAACTATTTTCTAATTAGATTTTTAATGGAATTTTTCCTTTGGCTTTTATTCTCTTTACTAAATTTGTGTAGATCTTGCAACTATTTTTTTAGTTAGATTTTTAATGGAATTTATTTAAAAGCTGATTTTTATGGATGTGACAATAAAATTTCTCTAAAAAGTGCATTCTTTGATGAGTTGTGGTTAAACTGTATACTGACTTATACATAGGGTTAATCAAAGAAACTCGTGCATTGTCTAAATTAGATTAGACTAACAAAAGGTTTAATGTTTAGAAATTAATAAGAATTACATGCCTTGGTATTTTACTTTTTCTAAGAATCTTAATATTATTGTTGTTGTAAAGAATTTTTCTCATACACCAATTTGATGTCTAGCTTGACTGTGACTTTAAAAATAGATTATTATTATTATTAATCAATGGTGATATGAAATAAAATATTCATGGAGACCAAATTTGTAGTCACAAACTAACTATGCAATTCACTTTTCAAATCCTTGGGGTTGCTGGAAACCTTAACCCAAAACAAAAACATTGAAATTTGGTCAAGAACCAAGTAAGTAAGCATTGATGCCAAATCTGCCTTCAATTTCTTAATGGCTATAAAAACAACTATGTTGTGCTCATCCCCTTAATTCCTACCTTAATTTTTGTCCCCGTGAAAATGAAATAATAAAATTAAGTTTTTCATATTATGGTTTGTAGGAAGAGGATTATGCATTAAAAAATTTCTGTAATTACACAGAAATTAGAATCATCAAAAGAATGTTTGGTTTTATAAGATTCATAACTACAATAGAAATATTTTTAACATCTTCACCAATATGTTTCATGATCTGTATTTTTCAATTTATATTTTTAACATCTTCACCAATATATTTCCTGATATGTATTTTTCAATTTATAGGGCAAATATGTCACTATTATTTTCACTTCAAAGACAAAGTCACTAAAATTTGTTAAAAAATGAAATCAATGTTTTTCTTTATCCCGTGAGCGTTTCACTATATGCAAATTTAACAGTTACATTTACTCAATTGAAATTTAATAACTGGTGCAGAGCCCACAACCCATGGTGAAAATGTGAATAATTAATAAATATGGAGTTTCATTTATTTATTTATGCAAATTTATTTATGCTTGGGGAATTTCTAACTCTCTAAGCGTTTTTCTTAGTGCTAGGCATCTCAATTGAGAAGCTGGTCGAAGTTAATCATTGGACATTTTTCTTAGTGCTAGGCATCTCAATTGAGAAACTCAATTGAGAAGTTGGTCGAAGTTAATCATTGACATTCATAGACATTGTAATGCGAGTTTTTGTCCTTTCTATTATATTTTCTCAAAGAATGGTAAACATATTCTACACTCTAAAAGAATTTCTACAAGAAACTAAACATCATAAAACTTAAAACTATTCAAAATTGCACTATGAGATATATGTGCATGTTAAACTCATGCTACGAGGAAGATTCACAACATTGCAGTATGAGTTTTTGTCCCTTCTGTAAGATTTTCTCAAAGCATGGTAAACACATTATGCACTCTAAAATAATTCCTAGAGAAAACTAAACAGTGGAAAACTTAAAGCTACTCAAAACTGCTAGATTTTATAATCACGTACTATAGAAATATGTAATGGAAACACAATAAATTGATGTCAAAACCTGTTTTTGCTTTTCATTATTTGTGAAAATGAAAACAACGAATTGATATTTGTTGAACTAAAAACTAAGTGAATAGAACCTATACCCCGCCTTCTCTTTTATAAATGAAAAGGTACAATGTATCTCGACACATGCACAACAATGCCTTAACTAAAAATATTAAACCCTAACCCTAAAGCATCTTCCTTGCATGCATAGATGAATGCAATTACTAACTATATCAAAACCAAAAATAGAACTAAACTACTAAATATAAAAGGCATCTAAACTTGAACTAAATTGAGGATGGGCACACATGCGTTTTGCATGCATGCATCATCACATATCTCTCTCCAAAAATGCTCTTGTAACCTCATTACCATTGTATGGAATCGTTGAAGGAGCATTGTACGGAGTTGTTGTACTTGTGTACAATACTATGTTGGATGAGGGTTGACTCATTGTTGTACAAACCTTCACACATGTCATGCATGCCTTCTCTCTATGCCCCATGTCTTCTCTACTTGTTGATGCTATTAATGGCACTCTACTTTGCACTCTATGAGGGAATATAAATCCAACACTCCTTCTTATTGAGGAAAGTGTTCTCTACTAAATGCAAGATACTCCCTCCACATCTGGAATCTTCATTTTTCTAGGGGCTTGGTCATACGGTTGACCATCAACGAACCTGAAGAAACATGAATCAGGATAATTGCTTCCTTCCTTCTATACTCCAATCTCTCTTCAAAATCTTCAATGTGAAAACCCTCTGTACAAGGAATGCTGCATCAACAACCTACCAACCTTCTTTTCCCTTCATGCCATCTTCACTGGTCAACGTCATTTCATAGATCATGAATTGTTCCAGACTCATATGTATATAGGGCCAAGATCAGTGTATTGGATCTATCAAATAATGAATTGAAATCTACACTAAGCTTAAAAATCCCTCATGCGTACAAACTCATTGATACTGAAATCCAAAATTGGCAGTGAAAACATTAGCCCATTAGAGCAACTCCTTCACCTTGGGAGAATCCTCCAACAAATGGAGTAAGAGTCTCATCAAGGTTAGCTCCCTCTTGTTGAGAGAATACTTTCATGACAACCTTATCTTGGTGCTCTTTCATACTCTTGTTATTTGTATTCAAGGAATCAACCACTAATTCCATAGTTGGTTCTATGACTGTCTCTTCAAGGGTTGGAGGTGTTATCACTCCAGGAGTCTCTTCAGGGGGGTCTCTTCAGGTTGTAGATCAAGAGAGCCTGGTAACTTTATCAGAATGCTTAAATATGTATGTAGAAAATGGACCAAAGTGAATACCTCACACACTCAATCTTCAATTCAATATAGATTTGGATAAATCAGGACAAAACAAGGCCATCAAAAGGATAATGCTCAAAAAGGTTCGCACTCCAAGTATAGGGTTGCCTACGAGAATGAAGGATTTTCGCACCCTATAACATAGGCAGCCTGCGAACTCATCTTAAAAATATGCTTTTTGGAAGAAGACAACAGTCACTTTTCTCAGGAAAAAGGTCTTCATGAGAGCCTGGACACATAACTTATAGAGACATCACTAGAGTGACCAAAATAATGTGTAACAGAATTTCCCCCAAAGTATGAGGTTGGAACTCGTGACAACCAAAATACTTTGTAAAATGCATGTGTGTGTCAGAAACAAGGAGCGCACCTAATCGGAAACCTGCAAACAACCAAGCATCTGCAAAATATAATACTAGTTATGAGGTGGGAATTCCCATGCTCAGATCACAAATGAATGAAATCATAAACGTAGGCCATGGCCACCAATCATACACCGTGGATCTATGTCGTCAAAATGATACATAGCCACCAGGAATACACTGTGGATCTATGTTAGAAGACTCAAATTAAGACATAGCCACACGACATACAAAGTGGATCTATGTGTCGATACAAATCATACATACTCCATCGCAGCCTGAATAAAAAAAATTAGACCTAGGGTCTTCAATCCCGTCACCTGAAAGTACGAATATAGCCATGTGATTACATGTGTTGAAGTTGAACATGGTAGAAACCACTCGATTACCAGTCATTGATGAAAATCGTTAACAAGTGTGAGGGACATCACCATTGATGTCAATGACTCCCAAGGTACTGAAGTACAATCTGAACGAATGTGAATGAATGTGATGAAGTCGAACACTCGGCGGAATCTCTCGATCAGGGGTCAATGATGTGAAACCCCTGTCGAAAGTGAAGAGACCTTCCATTAAGGCATGCAGGTTCTAAGGTACTAAATGATTTCTAAGTCTTATTCCCGAATAATGAGTTGGAGTCGATGGAAAAAAGACTTGTCATAAGACGGCCTTGATGTATCCCCCATCAATGACATGAAATAAGTAACAGATTTTGAGGGTGAATCAAAGTATGAATATGAGTTGAAACGGACACAGGGAAGGCCGACATAGTAAGAATGGACAACTGCAGATGGCCGACTCAATGTAGGGCTTGTTTGAACTTCTCTTGAACATATGAATGACACAAAAAAGGACTTGGAAACATTGACTCAAAGATGACCCAAGATATGACCTTGTAGCAAGTCGGACGAGAGACAAATGGATTTCCTAACCCGGATTCAAATGACGAATAGGGGGTGTCATGTTCAAGAGCGACGTATACTGCCATTAATACTAATACGAAAACACATCCCTTTCCCAAAATTTCCCCCACCATTTCTAGCCAGTACCTCTTTATTTTTACACAAGCTTGAGGAGGATAACATATGTTTGTCGATGTAAGCTCATCCTTTGGATGAGTCCCTCGGAGTATGTTTAACGAACCCTAAGAAGGAGTGGTTCGGTCCCATTATGGGTCTTTTGATGTTTGTTTAACGAATCCAAGGATAGAAAACTCGAGGGTTTTTCATGTTTTGAGAATCTGAAAAACATTTGAAGAGAACTCTCCCAGTTCCTTTTTCGTAAATGAGTTCGACGAGATTGAAAAAGTGATAAACTATCGCCCATCGAACGTTTTCTTCAAATGATTTAACGAGCATGAAAAGAACAAGATTGCTCGACAATCTTTTCATTTTTATGGAGCGTGAAAAGATCTTAAAGGATACTCCCTTACGTTCGTCGTTTTCGTGTTAC
Organism: Picea engelmannii; assembly: GCA_009831015.1. Taxonomy (NCBI): domain Eukaryota; kingdom Viridiplantae; phylum Streptophyta; class Pinopsida; order Pinales; family Pinaceae; genus Picea; species Picea engelmannii. The sequence goes on along the minus strand of ML780540.1, from coordinate 323,078 downwards.
CATGACAAGTACAAAAAGACGAGAAAAATTATACTCGGTTGCGTTCTCATGTATTTTAGAGCGCGAGAACGAACGAAGACTGAGCTCGAGGTTTTTCCTACAAAAATCCTAAAAAAGTAGTCGTACATGTGACAAAAAGAAGAAATACTCGTACACCGTCGTTCAGACTTCGAAGTGACTATATCTACGAAAAACCATACTCACAAGGCTATTAGGGTATTAGGTTTTTTAAGCAAAGCAAATAAAAATAATATAAAAAATCAACAAGAAACAGTAAAAAGTGAATAAATGTGGGTGAAAAAGTCTTTTTTACCATTTCATTGTTACTTTTCCAAAAACTTGTCTGACATACCTCATTTTTCCCCAAATTTCTTTGCTCAATTGTGGGAGGTACAAGCAATCATTCGGCAAATGGTTTTAGCCAATGAGGTAATCTTCAGATTTTTCAACTTTTCCATGGTTTCTTTTGATTTTTATTGGCAATTTTAGAGTTTTGAGTCCATTTTAGGGTCGGTAGATGCGCTCAAGCATTCTCGCAGGTGGGCTTCAGTGCACCTGCGAGAATCTCGCACTGTGCAAAAGCTTCACTTGCGAGGGCCGAAAAATAGATTTGTGTGTGTGGTTTTTCTCAATAAAAAATTATGCAAGAGGTTAAAACAAGTTGTTGACTTCCTTCTCATGGCTCCATTGTAGATGTGACCATCACGATGTTGGAATGGAGGGAAAGAGAACACGAGGAGGATGATGCCATTGTCGGGAATGATCCGGGTACAGTCGCTGCCCTCCGGGAATGTGGGCTCTTAAATTTTTTTAGGATCCCGAGCATGAGAGCCCAACTCAAATTGTTAGAGTACTTGGTCCACATGTGGGATGTGGATCAACAGTTGTTTCACGTAGGGGTCCACACGCTGACACTAGATATCGAGGATATCTATTTTCTGACAGGGTTTTCATGACGTGGATACCATGCTACTTTGACCAGAGGTAGAGGCGACAGACTTCCTATGAGCGAGTATGTTCGTCGATATTGTGTTCCTGAGGCAGAGAGAAGCAAGGGTAAGGTTTCCATTTGGGGGGTCCAATATTTGACCCTATGGACTATCTTGTTTACCATTGCTTGCATGGCTGGGAGCATGACTCTGCACATGGCTCTCCAGAGTTATTTCCAATATGAAATAGAGTGTACAAAGCCTCAGGTTTTCAACTGGTCGGACGTGGTTCTCCGCAGTATGAAGAGGCAACTGACAAAGTGCGGAAGGGGTGACCTGAAGCAGTTCAGGTACGGGTCACTTTTGGTGTCATTCTTCCTCGAGAGGGTCCCACTTCTACGACTACAAGTAGATTGGGGTTTACCGGCCCCACAGGATCCGAGGATGCTAAGGTGGTGTAACCTCATGGCTCGACACATAACAGGGCCTATAATCAAGTATAATGATTCATTTTTTGACTGGTTGAGGCCCCAAATGTTGATGATCGATGACTACACATATGTCGGTTTGGATTTCCAAGGAGATCTGGATTTGGTCCTGCCTGAGGATGCCCAGTGGGGTGACTTAGGTGAGAAGTACACATTTTGTTATTTTTTAATGTTTTTGCAAATTTTATTATATAAAATGTTTTTATGTTTATCCAAGGACTAATCAAAAAAATTCTTTTGATGACACAGATGTGGGGTTTTATCGACCTCCAGGAACGTCTCCCATTCAGAGGCAAGGATAAGCGGCTCCAGTGGTGAGATGGGATGCCGAGGACTACGAGGCAGTGGAACAGAACTTAGAGGGGTTGACTGCGGATGTCCCGGACATCGCTATTGGGGAGATCTCGAGACGTTATCAACGCCATATTGTGGGCGTGTCCGAGTCTCTCAGTCGACTGCAATGTAGGGTAGCCTGAGCAGTTGTATGTTGTCGTGAGCGTCATCTGTGATGCTATTTTGTAGAAGCCATGGGCTTCATATTTTGAGATTTTGATCTTTGGACAAAAACTTTTTGTAAAAAAAATTGATCGTTATATACATATATACGGCTTCTACCGGATTATTTTGTGTTGTATAATATATATGATGTGTGATTGGTTCATAAATGTCCCAAATGTTTATCTAACACATAATTAGATAAAGCATCAGTCAATGTATTTAGACATCTAGGAATGTGCTAATATTCGATATAATCAAAATAACGTTCCAAGAGGTGAATTCATAAATATACCCGTAATAAAGTAGGACTTCGGATAGCATAGACATTACTTAACTGTAGTACTACTAGTTGTTAATCAAGTCGTATAACCAGGTGGCGGATATCAAGCGAAATAGCATCAATCAACAATTCGAAGACGACACTATATTCTGCGATATTATTGGTCGCACGACCGAAGCACACACCTCGTAGACTGATAAGTTCATTTGTAGGTGCGTAAATTTCCCATGCAGTAGAAGCAAGGTTCTAAGTACTATGACTAGCGCCATCGGCGAAGCCAATGTGAGGTAGTGAAGACTCCGACATCTGGAAACCAAGCACAACGAAAGATAAGCGGTCGAGGGAAGAGACCAAATAACGAAAAAGCATACTAAAGTAACACACAAAAAGTATGATACAATAAAATACAAGCACTCATGCACAGGTGATCTTAAGCATAGTACTTCTTTATGTACAAACCATTTCTAGGTTCACTCAAATGGATACCGTCGTAGCCCACCAACTCATAAGCTCCTTTCTCCAACACTCGTCTGACGATATAAGGACCTCGCCACATAGATTCAAATTTTCTGGCTCCTAGCATAGCTCGATCTTGTTCATAAAGGAGGACCAGATCACCTTCGGAGAAAATGCGTGGCTTGACATGTTTGTCATATTGGGATTTGACACGTTTCTTCTAGGCTTCTATAACTAGGGTGGCATCGTGATGGGTTTCATCTAGTTGCATGAGATACAACAGACGCTCTTCTTCGACAGAAGTGTTTGGGAGAAGTTCGACGGCTAGTTTTAGAGAAGGTATCTCACATTCAATCGGCAAGATGGCTTCTATACCATAAACTAACTGGAAAGGTGTAAACCCGGTAGCAGACTTAACGGATGTCCAGTAAGCCCACAATGTTGAAAACAGCATCTTGTGCCAACTCGTTTTGTGAATCCCTATCATTTGTCGAAGCATGGTAATGAGAATTTTGTTTATTGCTTCAACTTGGCCGTTAGCTTGTGGGTAATAGGTTGTTGAGTTTTCATGGCGAAGGCCCAACTTTTCGGTGAGTTCAAACATCATGAAATTTCTAAAGTGGCTACCATGATCAGTAACAATAGCTTGAGGAACACCAAACCGAGCAATGATGTGATTGAATATGAATAATGTTGCAGTCTTTCCGATATTGTCGAATGTCGACATCACCTCGGCCCATTTCGTAAAATAATATACGGCTACAATAATGTATCCATGCCCCTCGACCGAGTGAGGGTGACATGTCATGAAATTGATACCCCATTTCGCAAAAGGACCAATAGAGACCACAGGGTGTAGAGGAGTAGGGTGTGATCGTATTTTGTTGTTGTAGGTTTGGCAAGCGTGGCATTTTTGGACAACGATTATACAATCGTTGAATAAAGAAGGCCAAAAATACCCTGCTCGTAATATCTTATGGGCAGTAGCATACCCATACATGTCACCACCGCATGCTCTAGAATGGAAGTCATTCAGGGCTTTCTCGGCTTTGTCAAACATGAGGCAGGGTCTAAAAACGGAGTCAATCCCACGATGATAAAGAGTATCACCGAGGATAATATACTGACGGGCTTGATAGCATATGCGATGGAGGTTAGTGCTAGACAAATCGGGCTGGAAAGTCTGGGTCTGGAGATATATGATGATATCCGCATACCAAAGGTCATCGGAACTGATCAGGAAAAGGGATTCATCGGGTAATGAATCCTCTGCTACATTTTTTTTCTCCGAACAGGGAAGGTCGCATATCAACTTGGCAAATGCCAAGGATTTCTTGGACTTAGCACGTTCGAATTATAAGTCAAACTCCTAGAGTATTTCCCCCCTAGCAATTGGCGTGTAAGAATGTGCTACATAGGGTTGCAGTTGGAAATCACAGTAGTCTTGCATAAAAGGATATAGTGCCGAAAACGTTGAACAACTTGGATGGTGGCCAAGGACAATTTTTCAACATGTAAATACTTGGTTTCAGTAGTCGTGAGACTCTGATTCAAATAATAAATGACATGTTCATCATGAGAAGCATCCTCCTAAATGAGAACCATAGCAATGGTATAGTCCGAGGCTGCGAGATAAAAGAAAATAATCTCAACTGTAATCTGGTGGGAAAAGTAGTGGGGTACAGTTTAAGGTCATTTTTAAAGCATCGAAAGCTTTGTTGGCAGTGGTATCCCATACAAATTCAGAACCTTTCTTGAGCAGTCGAGTAAAACCAAGAGTTAACTCAACATAGTTTGGGATGAAACGACGTAGAAAGTTTGCCTTCCCTTGAAAACTTTGTAGCTGGCGAAGTGAGGAAGAAGGAGGGAGATTGAGAATTGCCTTGACCTTCAAAGGATCTACCCTGATCCCTTGACGTGAAACAATAAAGCCTATAAGTCGGTCGGATTCTACACAAAAAACACATTTGTGGGGATTCAAGCGTATATGGTAAAAGAGACAGCGAAGGAAAATGGCACGGAGGTGTGTTGGATGATCTACATGGCACATGGAATGAGCAGGTAAGTCATTGAGATATGGCTACACAATGTGCTTTATATCATGAAAGGCATAAGACATAGCACGTTGAAAAGTTGCGTCGACATTCTTTAAACCGAATGGAAGTTTCCGGTAGGCGAAAGTGCCCCAAGGACAAATAAAAGCGGTCTTATGTTGATCTACGGGTATGATATTGATTTGATTGTATCCAGAGAAACCATCAATCAGAGAGAAGATTTCACTTCCGGCACAATCGTCGACGATATGGTCAACGAAGGGGGTAGGAAAGTTGTCTTTAGTACAAGCTTTATTAATGTCTCTATAATCAACACACACGCGGATCGTACCTTGTTTCTTGTTAATCGGAACAAGATTGGAAACCCAGTCCGTTAGAGCCATAGGGTAAATAAAGATAGCTTTGAGAAGTTTCTCAACTTGAAGCTTGATAGCGGCTTCTTTACGTGGGTGGACCGGACAAATTCATTGCTGGATGGGTTTAGTGCCCAGGTGTGTCTTAATCTCATGTACCACAATGTCGGGGTCAATACCCAACATTTGTTCATAGCTCCATGTGAAGACGTCATGAAATTCTTGGAAAAGAGACTTGTAGGTGACAACTTTGTCATGGGAACACGAAGCTCCAATATGCACATTTTCAACAACTCCAGGTTTTATGGATATGTCGAGGGGGATGGTGGGTGAGATATTGCTTAAGTTCCCTTTGTAGAACATATTATGTGTAGACTCAAGAACGGTAGAAATGACAACAATGGTCGACGGGGTCGAGATCCGTTGGTAACTCTCAATGGTGTGTTGTTCCAGGAAGAGGATGGAACGATGATGTCCATCGTCCCAAGGGGTATATTTCATGGACATAATAGACATAACCATCTCGTCTGTAGGGAAAATGACGCGAAATGGATCCAAAGATAAATCACCAAGAGAGGGGGTAGAAGGGGTTGTCGATTGAATGGCTTGATAAGTGGATTCAACCGGACTCAAAGGCATTTGGTTGCCATGACGAAGATGATCGTTGGGGTTGGGTACTATCCATGGGTCGTAAGACACAGGGGTTTCACGAACAAGGGTGAAGATCATGTTGATCGAGGCGACAAATGGATGTGGAACATCGGGTGGTGGAATGGGGAAAGTACCCATCAAAGAGGAATCTTTAAGAAGACCGACACCGACATTCTCATATCCAGGGGGTGTTTTTGCAATGAAAGGTACATTGTTGGTACGTGCATTAGAGTGAAAAAAGGCCAATTGGTCCACCGTAACTACTTTTCCTTGATGTGGGAAATGTACAACATGGAAAAGAGTGGACACAACTGCACGCATGGAATCGATCCAACTACGGCCAAGTAGAAGGTTGTAATCGAGAGGAGCGTCAAAGACCTCCACTTCAACATTGACCGTTTTGCCTTCTAACGTAATAGGCAACAAAGGGAGGACACCATAAGGCTTAAAACCAGATCCATTGAAGGCTTTGAGTGTGTTGTGGGATTCAGTTAAAGGAGGAGAGTCGATGGCTTTCCAGCAGGTAATAGACATGACACACGTCGAGGCACCCTCATCAATAACTGTTCTACAATTATTCTTGTCGGAGACAATAACTTGTATTTGGAATGCGAGTTGAGGGGGTAACCTTGGAATGTGATCTTCCAAGTCAAAAATTATTAAATTTGTATCGATCGGGTCGATTCCACCAATAGATTTCAACAGTTCCTTCCGTTGTGTAGGACAACTCTGAAGGATTTCGAGGGCTGACATCACATACGTTGCTTGGGCCAGATCTTCGACAATACTGTAGCTCTGGGTAGCACGTGCGTGAGGATTGAAAGCAGATTTTCGGACAACACCCTTTGGGGGAGGGCGAAGAACTGTATCTAGGCTTGGTCGTTCGAGATGAAGAGGACCATTGGTAGGTAGAGTCGTGGGATATGGTTGGACCAACGAAGGAGGTATTTCATCAATCCTCTCTTTGGAGGAAGAATAATCTTTGGCTCAAGTGGTAAGTGTGATGTCATTCTTCTTTGAATCACCTGTACACATTAAGACATAAGATGTATTGGAGGGGGAAGGTTGGTCATGAATGACCAATTGGGTATGTTATTGAGAAGGGAAGGGTTGTGACAACACGGCCAGAGTAGGCAGTTTCAGAGTCCCTTGAAGGAACTTAGTAACCTCGGCTCGTCTTGGACAATCCTTAGTGTAGTGATCATCACCATAGATAAGACAAGGGTATCGGGGTTTGCGCTTATCGTTATCATCAACAGGTTTTGTTTTGGTCTTCTCAGATTGCGGATTATTTGTATCCTCCTTGTTCTTACCCTTCCATTTTTTGGATTTATTTTTTTCGGTCGGGGTAGATTGAACAGAGTTCACCTCAGAAGTCTTGCCGGTGGGAGGGGTAGGAGATAGAGCATTTTGAATATTAGAAGCAACGGATTTGGGGTTGTTTCTAGAGGCTTGGATGGGATGGGGTTGGGCATGGAAGGTGCCAATCACACTGTCAGCTACATGAGAAGCAGCAGGAGTAATTGAAGTAGCATAAGTAGACGGACGAGGTGCGTCAGGGAGTAAGTCATAAAGAGTACTTGTTTGTGAGTAAATTAGGTCGAGGTATTGAGCATGAATGATCACATGTTCTTTTGTGACAACTCCACCCATGGTGATGTCATGAGCAATGTCATTCATGAATGATTTCGTGAACCACTCTGCCAGCAACTGATCGGGAAGTTCAATTTTGATGAGACGTCGTCTCCGTCGCCACTCATTAATGTGATCAGAGATATGAGTGGCTTTGGTTTATTTGAAAGAACTCAAAATTTCAATTCATGTTTCATAGTGGATCGGTAACTGGTAGTGGGTGAGTAAATCCATAGCGAGGGTGTTGAAGTCGGTGAAGAAGCCTCGTGGTAATTCTATATACCACTTCGCGGTGGAACCTGTGAGAGTTCGCTGAAAAAGGCGTAAACGAATAGAGTCATCCATCAAAGAGTTGGATGAACACCAAAAGTGAAAAGTCATTACATGATTGTTCGGGTCCTCTCCTGGTTTACCATCAAATTTAGGGATGTCAAATGGTAGTTTGGCCGGTATCGCGGGCCATTGAGGAGAGTGACGGATCAGATCATTTAAAATTCTTGACAGATTAGGGAGGTCTAGGGTGGCTAAGAAGGGTAACTGTCTATTCACGTGTGGGTACTGGTGACTTTAGGGAGGGAGTCTCGTCGGTAGACCAGTAGGACCGTAAGAAGTTGGCATATAATGCGAAGATCAGGGCAGATTCAGTTATTGGTGTGGAGGCAATTAATTTATAGGGTTGTTCCCTTGAACAGGGGCGTGGGGTTGAGCGTTCGAGCCCCAAATAGGATTGGACGTACCTGGATATTGTTGGCATGTACTAGGGGGTATGAAGGAGCTAGCTTGAGGCTGTTTCCCCCTAGTTGAGTGAGGATTATTTTGGATAATATAGTTCCAATACTGATCTAAAAATGAAGAAGACTTGTATTCTTGAAATTATTTGCAAGTAAAATTTATGTGTTAAAATGAAAATGGATCAACTTTGCAACACAAATTAAATAGAAATTTCTCATTCAAGATGCATATAAACAGCAGCAATAACAGTGAACAGAAAACACATAACACAACAAATGATAAAGGAGTTCACCCCTCTCTTGGGCTACACCTCTTGGTCCAGCTTCCAATGGATCATTTGTATTATTTTCTCAAATCGCTCAAAAATGTGCTTTACAATGCTCAAAATGTCAAATAGACTGCTCCAATGGCTTCAGAACGTCCAAAAACCCCTAGTTGGTCTTTTTCGGCACCTCGTTTGGCCAAAAATTGAAGAAGATAGGCTTCTTGGAAGTCCCCCTTCAAACTTGTTATCTCTGCATCTACAAAACACACCCCCCTTGGCTCAACCTATCCCACACGCATTTTTAAGCATAAAAACTTAGCACCAGACACAAACGCACAAACGGTGTGAACTGTAGGACGGTTATGGACGTGCCTAGCCCCTAATCACCAAGGCCATGGTCGTGTGACCCATGTGACCACGTGCAAATGCAAACGGGGCTCTGTCCCAAAGGCGAATAGATAATGGACAAGTGGTGGGCGTTGGTTATACAACTGTTTGAACCACAATACACAACTGCACGCGCCCACGGCATGAACAAGGGTCATATGATATGGTATATATGACCGGGGGCTGGGCTCCATTTGAAATACATATCCACGCGCATTTGTTAAACCACCGGTCACATATATAACACCAAAACCGCGGGCTGGGGCTAAGCCCCAGCCTGGACCCCCGCGCGCCAACACAACACATATTCAAACTCAAATAAAAATTAAACCATATATATAATAAGGTTCATACGGTGGCATGCCGGTTGGCGGCCCTTCCCAAGTCTCTTCCCTTGCCCAGAGGTCGCGGGGTCGAGTCCTGCCGATTGCAAAGCTTTTAAACCACCGACTAGGTGACACGTGGCAGCCATTGATTGGGCCACGTGTCACCATACTATTAGCCACCAAGATGACATGTGTCCAATGCTCATTCATCTACATCTGCCAACTGTCTGCCACTCAGCCCTGCCACATGTCATACGGACTGCCACGCCAGCAGCCATACGGACTGTATAGTCAGCATCCCTTTTTTTGCCTGTTTGTCATTTTGAACAAAACGTGATATCTCTCGCTCCTGATGTCTGTTTGAACCCAAATGAGTTGCCTTGGGTTCGTAACGACGAGGCCTACGCTCTTGTTCGATTTGAAGCGATTCTGAGCACTTTGAATTTTGAGCAAAATTTGATCCCCTAGATCACACCTCCCCACTGGAAAGCTTTTGGACCTCCAAAAGACTATTTTCAGTCTATTTGAAGATGAGGATATAGTTCCCTCACCTTTCCAACCTCAATCCACTTGGCTTTGCTTGGATTTGTACCTTTAAGACCAACTCGAAGATACTCCACATTTCCTTGTTTTGAAGTTCGCATTCTCCTGTCAAGGATTGTTTCTTCATGCAGTTCAGTAAGATATTCTGGGGAGAAATCATCTATAGAAGGAATTTTAACATGCTCTCCTTGATCATCAATCAAAGGAGGCTCATACAATTTCAAATTCTCAACATTAACAACTGCATACATTTGCATATAAGGAGGAAAATCTAAATGAAAGGCATTGTTTCCAATTTTGTCAATAATCTTGAAAGGACCATATCGAATTGGTTTCAATTTTTTACCTTCGCCTTTAAGCCTCTCCTTACTAATGTAAAGCCAAAATTCATCTCCAACTTGGAAACTGTGATCAACATGATGCTTGTCATGTCTCGTCTTGTACTTGGCTTGACTCTTTTCCAATTGCTCTTGCACCATCTGATGTATCGACTGATTTTGTTCAATGAACTTTTCTACCCTATCAATGTCATATTGACCATCAATTGCAATATCCTTCCCAAAGATAAAATCTAAAGGAGATTTAGGCAAATAGCCAAAACATGCTTCAAATGGCGACGTTTGAGTTGAAGAGTGCTTAGCTCAATTGTAAGCATGTTGAATGTAGTGTAAATGCTCATCCAAAAGTTTAGGATGCTTGTTGCAATAACCACGAAGAAGATGCACCACTGTTCAATTTACCACTTCTGTCTAACCATCGGTTTGCGGATGAAAAGGTGTGCTCTTTTTCAGTTTGGTGTCCATGAGTGCCCATAAACTCGACCAAAAACTTCCAACAAATTGAGAATCCCGATCAGAAACAATAGATTTAGGCAATCCAAAATGCACCCAAACATTTTGAAAGAACATTTGTGTCGTTTGTTCAACTGTAACTTGCTTTTGTACAAGGCATCAAAATACACATTTTTCTAAATCGATCAACCACAACATAAAGATAATCATGATTTCGTCTAGACATAGGTAGATCTCCTACAAAGTCCATAGAAATACTTTCCCAAGGACAAGAAGGAACTGGAAATGGAGTACACAAACCCAACTTTCGATTGCTAGGTTTACTTGTGGCACATAACGAACATCCTTGAACACATCTTGAAACACTTTCATTCATTTTAGGCCAATAGCAGTACCGTTGCAAATTAGCCATTGTCTTGCCTACACCAAAATGACCAGCAATAAGAGAAGAACGGGCTTCTCTTATAATGTTGATTCTTTCCCCCTGTGGAATACATAGCTTGACAAGATGATACAGAAGATTATCATGCACATGGTAATCCAATTCCTCAACATGGTTAGAATGACACAAAGTTTCATATACTTCTTTAAAATTAGTATCCAAAGCATATTGCTCAACATAACTCTCATGCATGATAGGACTATGCTTAAGAATAACTGAAGCACTAATAATAGGCCTTGAAATCATATCAACAACTTTGTTATAAATGCCCTTCTTATACCTGATGACCAAGTGGAACTGTTG